>WBMZ01011229.1:0-72211 GCA_013400975.1 Atrichornis clamosus
CGGGCCGGGCCGGGCCGGGCACGGCACCCGCAGCGCTCCGCGGCTCACTGGCTTTCTCCCGCAGATGAACGGGGACGCGGCGGAGCCCGCGCCGCTGTGGGAGCGGCCCTGGTCGCTGGAGGAGATCCGTAAGGGCAGCCAGAGCTGGTCCTTGGCCTCGGACGCCGGGGTGAGCGGTGCGGCCGCGACCGGGCCTGAGCCCGGCACCGGAAGGTGCGCGGGCCGCGGCCTCCCCGGGGCTTGGGGCCGTGTGCGGGGCGGTGCTGCCTCCCGCTGGCTGGGGAGCGGCCGGGGCTCTCGGGAAGGGTCTGCCGCGGGAAGGACGCACCGCCCCGGCGGAGGAACGCAGAGAGCAGCCCCGGGCCGGGGCGCGGCGGATCTTCCGTTGCTTTTACCCTCCGAGCCGGGCGGGAAAGCTAAAATGAGGAGTTGACCCGAAAGGAGATGCAGAATGAAGTGGCTGAGTCTTGGTCCTGTGTGTTTGTGTGGATGTTTCAGTCTAAACTGTGTTTATTTTGGTCCTCAGTTCTGTCTGTCTCATAAATGGTGCCAAAAGGAAAAAGAGTTGGATGGTGACTGTTGCTTTTCTTCGTTGTTTTCAACAGCTTCTGCATTTTCTACAAGAGTTCTCCCAGCAAACCATTTCGAGGACACATGAAATCAAAAAACAAGTGGATGGACTGATCAGTGAAACAAAAGCTACAGACTGTCGCCTTCATAATGTCTTCAATGACTTTCTTATGTTGTCAAACACGCAGTTCATAGAGAATGTGAGTGTGTTCTAGTACAGCATCAAACCTGTACTTCAAACATTGTCAGTGTCTCTTACTGTAATGTGAAGAAGTGATTTAACTTTTTTGCATGTCTGATGCTAATTTAGGGATGAAGTGACTTTTACATCATTTCTGTTAAAGGATATCCTAATTCCCTTGTGAGTGATGCACTAGCCAATATTAGCAGGTTCCCTTTGCCTTTTCTGAGATACCTTCCTTCCTTGTTTATATGTGACGTGGAGATCAGAGTTTCATTTTTAGTACTATGAATGAGTTGGGATCTCTGGGATGTCTTGGTTCATCTTCACAAGTTTCATGAATGTAGCTGTTGTGGTTTGAGCTGACAGTAGCATTTGGATTTATCTTTATAAATATGAGGAACGTTATACAATGCTGGAAGTTTGCCTAGTGGTGTTATTTTACTCGGAAAGCATTTGGTATTGGCCTGCAGGCAGTTCTCCCTTAGATGTGATCATGATGTGTATATTTTCTGGTTAATGTTGCTACTTTATAAATCTCTCTATTTTGAAAGGTAAAGCTAGACTTGAAAGCCTGTTGCAACATTGTATCACTAGAAACCTGTCTAATTAAGATGTAGCTCTTTAGTAGTATTTCAGATGTGTGGATGGTGTTTTAGCACTTTAAGTTTCATCAGGTATTTTATTTTGATCAGCATTATTCTCAGGCCATATGTGTCTCATCTGAAGCCATAGTGTTATTACTGGAAAGACGGTGGCAGAGGAAAAGGTGGAAAACTGGACTTCTATTGTAGGTTTTTTTCAGAGCTGCAGTGTCTTTTCTGGCCTAGCTTGGCTGTCCAGCATAATGATTCTGCTGGGAACAGTTTGGACCAAATGTTTTAAATCTTGTGTGCTTAAAGCTGTTTGTTCCCAATTTAAGTGCACAGAAATAGGTCTTCATTTTTGATTCTCAATTTAGTTAGTTGAGAGATCTGTCTCTTCCCAGGGGATAACTGCACCTGTGTTTGAGATTCGGATTTAGGTTTGCAGGTTCCAGGGAGATCTTTTATTCCCCTTTGTCTCCTTGTAGCTGGTCCTACAAAAGTGTGCTAAAAGAGCTGGATGTGAGGGATCATCAGAACAAACTGAAGGTTGAGGGATGTTCTGAACCTTTTCTGTGAGTATGGGAGAAGGGTAAATTCTAAAGAAGGAAATCTGTTAAATGACAGAAAATGAAAGGAAAGTAGACAGCCTCTAAGTAAACTTCAGGTTCAACTGTGAAGGTATCTAGAATATCTAGCTTTGTGTAGGGTGTGTTAAAACTGCATTTTTTAGCATGTTGAAGTTAGTCTGTTGCAGACTTGAATTACCTCAGTTGCAGTGAGAGCCTCTCTGTGGTAACTTCAGTGTAATGACTTCAATGCATAAAGGAGGCTATGAAGGTGCCTCATCCATGGCTTCCTTTTTTAAAGGTGTAATGAACTAATGTGTAATTAATTATATATTAACAGTGTATTTTGTGGTGGTACCCATGGTTTAGCCCCGTAGTAGTATGTTGTTCTTACATGAATTAATTTGCTTGACTTTTTAGAGAGTATATGATGAAGAAGTGGAAGAGCCTATTCCCAAAGCTGATGTTGGAGACAAAACAGAGCAGGTAGTTTACTTAAGCGGCCTTGAGTGCTGTCACTATGTTTGCAGTTGTTGTCTACCTTCTCATTGTCAAACTTTGCATACACTTGCAGCCTACAAACCAAACTCTCCCCTTTCTCCTCGAAGTCTCTCTGTTGGACAGTCTATGTCATTCAGACATAAAGTTAGCAGTAACTGGAGGCTACTACAGTAGGTGATGATCTGGTAGGGCCTCTCTGAGCTCAGTACTGTGTCCAGCAGACAAGACTTATGCATTGATTTTTCAAGTGGTTATGCATGTTTTTTCAGCAAGAGGACTGAGGCCTTGGGCCACCTTACTGGATTCACAGGTAATGAATTGGGGAAGCAGAATCTGACTGGAATAATCCCCAGGAATAAAAACTCAGAGAGTTTTTTATATGTATATATTACAGTCTGGGTGTATTATACCATAAATGTTTCCCTGTTAGATTGGGAGCACAAATAAGACAGTACTATGGATGTTTAGAACTTCGCTGGTTTTGGAGTGATAAAGATAAATAAACTCAAGCAAAAAAAAGTTCTGCATATCTTTCTAATACATATAGTAAAAAAACTTTCATTGTACTAATTTGAAATTAACATTTTGCATACATGTTGCAGTAAGATTGAGTCTGGAGTAAAATGCAATAAGCATGTGTTTTTTCTGTTACTAAAGGAAAAGACACGGGAACAGAAAGAAGCTGATCTGATCCCCAAAATTCAAGAAGCAGTGAATTATGGGTTGCAGGTTCTGGACAGTGCTTTTGAACAGCTAGACATCAAAGCAGGCAACTCTGACTCAGAAGAGGAAGAAAGTAATGAAAGGGTGGAACTGATACTTGAGCCAAAGGTACGGAGACCTCTTCTTGCTGAGACCATTAGTTTGTTTTGCTTTCTTGGACTTGTTCTTTGTTTCTGGCAGTAGTATCACCGTGTTAGTATAAAATTTATATCTGTTACCTAAAAAGAGGATTTGACGACTGCATTTGAAGAAGTGCTCTTTGAGTTATTCCTTGTGTAGTCTGCTTGTCTTGCCGTTAGGTTAGCATTAAGGTATGGCACCCTAAAGGGAGTTACTTTAATGCAGTGAACTTGATAGGGCAAACCTCAATTCTGTGTGGGAGTGAAACATACAAATGTCATGCTTTTTAGGTACAAACTATGTCTTCATGGCTGGTTTTTACTATCCCAGTAATTAAGAATCCTAGGTGCAGGATTTGGGATAAGACTAATGCCTGTAAGTCTTTGCAAGGATATTCTTCTGTTAGATGGCATGTAGAAAGCAAGTTGGGACTACACAAATAAAAGTAGCAACTTTCTTTGACAATGTTAAAAGGAATAAACCTCAACTGGCCCACGTAGCTGTATATTGATTTGAAGCATGTGTTTGGTGGGACTCTGAACAAGCTTGCATCTTTCTTGAGTTAAAATAAGGGATGTAAGCCTTCTGTCTTTATCAGCCAGGTAGAGCTGTTCAGAGATGTCAGAATGACCTGATGTTGCCTCTTTCCAGGATCTCTACATTGACAGACCTTTACCTTATTTGATTGGCTCTCAGCAGTTTATGGAACAGGATGATGTTGGCCTTGGAGATCTTTCTAGTGAAGGTATGTGCTGGCGTGACCTTTTATTTCTATGCAAGTAATTAGTTCCTAATCCAAGACTTAGGTCTGTTTTCACTCACAACTTTAGTTACCCTGTGTAGTGTTCTTGCATGTTTAGATGCAAGCTGTAATTAGCTGAGGAAAAAGAAATGTTCATCATGTTGTAACAGCCACTTTTTGGTATACAAAGCAGTAACTTCTCAGCTGCTTGTGCTCTGTGTATTAGAAATGGAAAATGTTAAAATTTTATCAGCTTTCAAACCTCTTTCAAACCATTCTTAATTTTGTGAATTTTAGTTTTCTTCACAGAAGCTTTAAAGTTGCTCTTGATATGTCTGGTGACCACATTGCTCTGTGTCTGTCTGATCTTAACTTTTTTGTTTCCATTTAAATTAGAAGGATCAGTAGATAGTGATCGTGGAAGTGTAATTGACAGTGAAGAGAAGGATGAAGAGGCAAGTACCAGCTACTTTTCACAAGCATTCATGAGTGCTTCCTTGCATGTGAGGCCATTAACTTCCTGCTTTTTGATGTTGGGTCTCAAGATGAATATTGCATGATGTTTGTTCCCTGTGTTGGTTGTGATAAATACACTTTCTGTTATTATTCTTGCGCAGTAGTTTCCTCTGCAGCTTTTCGGAGGAGCAGTTAAGTGGTATTGGCTCTAGGTGTTACTATAGTGGAATACTTCAAACTGAAGTGTTTTATTCCAGTCTACTTTTAATTTTGTGAAGCAAATCAGATTCTTATCAAGAATTGCATTTATAGAGAATAAATCTGCTATAAATTACAGTTACGAAGAATGGGATGGAGGCTGACAGGATCACGTTTAAAGCTTTAAGTAATGCATGTCCAGGCTTTGCCTCATAAATCTGCTGCATTGAAATATCAACTTCTGATAGGTTTTGCCTGCTTTGACTGGGATGTCTCTGCTATGTAACTGTGCTATGGAAGCAATTCCTTTTTTTCTCAGGCGTTTGCTTTCAGTGCCTTTGCTCACTAAAAGTTAAATCCCATTTGAATTACTCCAATGCAGTCTGATGGAGCCTGCTGTCTTTGCTGAATTAATGATTTCATTGTAACCTTCATCCATAAAGATGGTCAGCAGTGGGGGAGCAAGTCCCTGGTCAGGTCACAGTGAGGAGATCTGAATGTCCAAACTTAAGAAAGTTCAGAGTTTCTAAGTCCTATCCCTTAACCACTGGATGAAGTAATGTGTGATGCTTGTCTTTGGGTCTTTTGTGTTACAGGAATCAGATGATGAATTTGGAAACCCTAGTGAAGATAACCAAAAGACGGTACGGTTATACATTCTGGTACATACCTGTAAGACTTTACACTTGTGACATGGTGAGGATGCAAGAAAGAGGAGATGAGAGCCCTAGACAATACACTGCTAACCCCTTTGTAAGGCCTGATTGGTATAATTTTTTATAGGAAGGTTGTCCTGGCCACATGGCACTATGTTCTGGAAATGAACCTGAGTCAGGCTAAAAGACATGCTTGCAAGCTGTCATTAGATACAGAGCCTGTGTGGGATGGCAGTGCCTGATGTTTTTTTTCCTCAGGAATTAGTTGAGAGACACAAAAGTTCAAAGAATCTACCCCAGGAAAACCAGGCTTCCATGGGTTTATTTGGTCTATAGTTAAAATTCTAAACTTGCTATGCGGAAGGTAAGGAACGGGGCAGTTAAGGTATGACGTGAGATCAAAGATGTGAACAGTATTAAATGCTTAAACATTTGGATAATGAATGAAAAGGGAAAAGAAATGTTTAGATGGAAAAATTCAAGCCTGACTTTAGTCACTGGTTGTAGAAGAAGGAATCATTCACGTTTAGATGTGCCACTGCAAAAGACTTTTATGTGGGAATCCTCAACCTGAAATGATTCAATATCAAAGAGCAATGTTGCAAAAACTAACCCTTATTTAATCTATGTATTAATAAAACAATCTTGCAAAAGCACTCAGATGTTACATTAATCTGACCTTTATAGGGTAACTTTGTATTTTAAGATGAGCAGGTATCTTTGGGTTGTTGGTGAGTTAGTTCACTTCTGGGTCCTGGCCCGTGCCAGCCCCCAGCTCTCACAGTTCATTTTGCCTTTCTCATCCTCTTATTGATATGACTAAAACCAAGATGCAGGCTTGTATTGTCTATTATTCTGCTGCCCACCCTAGGGATAGTGCAAGATGACTTTTACTAGCTGATCACGTAGTTCCCGTGTTAAGACTAAATACCAGGTCTTTAGTTTGTGTATGGGCACGGTACACTCCTTGTGAGGAGAGCCTTCTGTCCTCAGTCGCAGCATTCGGTAACACAGCACAGGGGTGGGGTGTGCTGGAGAATGCAGCAACTTGCTTGGAGCTAGAGACACTCCTTCCTTAGCTCTCAAAAGCTGTGAAGTACCCCAAATTGGCTGTATGTTTCCCTACTTTCAGGAAGTTCTTCTTAAATATTTTATCTAAGCAGATGTAGTTTTGTGCTTGGTTTGTATGCAAACAGGGTATCATTGCTTTTTAGAGGATAGCACAGGTGAGTGATGAAGATGATGATGATGGCTGTGATCTCTTTGACTCTGAAAAAGAGGACGATGAAGATGGAGACGTAGATGAAAGCACAAAGCCTGTGAGTAACTGTTGCCTTCCTGGAGTGAGAGATTTGACTTGCATATGAAAAATCTGTCTTTAGAGGGATTATAATGGTAGCTCTCAGTTACCTGGAATGGAATCCTGGAGAAAGTGTCTTTAAAAATCCTGAATGGTCTTTTAACATGATTGTTCAGGTTTTACCCCTTTAAACTAGGGGATTCTTGCACCCTAAGCTGGCATCAAAGCTGTCTTTAAAGAACATGAAAAAATAAATTGTTGCATTTTTGTGAGGTAAATACCTGTTATTTTTCCTGCTTGTAAAGCAGGGTGACATTAAAAATTGTATTAATCAGGAACGAGGCATTGGGTTTTTCTATTCTTGATGCACACCTAATCTCTGCTTTGTGAATAGAAAGCTGTATTGCTTCTTCTGAGGGCTTCAGTGAAAGTCTAGACAATATATTGTACAAGTGAAGAGTGTAGAATACAGTATTTATAATTGCAATTGCAGCAAGTTGGTAACTGGGTCTTAAATAAGAAATATGCTGTTATTTGTCCCTATTCCTCAGATAAAGAAGAGGCCAACATCATTTGCAGATGAGCTGGCAGCCCGAATCAAAGGAGAAGTACCCGTCAGACAGGATGAAGAGCACTCATGTAAGTGACGTGACCTCCTAAGTTTTGAGAAGTGCTTGTGCAGTAATGGGGGACTCAGGAAAGAGTTGGACAGGAGATTCTAGGTAACAATGTGTGAAGTTACACAGATCTGTTCTTTGAATATGTATTAGGTAAAAGCCTGACAAGAGGAATTGCAGACACGAAATAGTGTTCTGAGAAACTTTCTGGCCATAACTCACAGGACTGAATTGAAATTCACTAGGAATTAGAGTGGGAAACACATTGCTTTCAGGTGAGACAGGTCACTCATAGAACACACATTGTTGGAATGGTTTTCTCTTCAATCTGATTCTCCCTCTACATGTTTGACCACATGTACTTTCCCCCATTTCAAGGATGTGTAAGCCACTGGTCACTGGAGTCTTTCTGTAAGCTCTACGGTGGAAAATATCTCAAGCAGTAGATTGGCATTTTCATGTGATGTGGGTTATTTGTTTATTTGTGGCTTGAATATACTGTGTTTTGAGGAACTTTCCCTTGCTACTGTTATTCATTATATTTTAGATTAAATAATGCATTTACTTTCATGTCACTTTCAAAGGGAGAGACCTCAAGTATTTAGTCTTGCAGCAAAGCAGCAGTTGAAAATAGCTGGTTGAAGTTGAGTTGGCAAGTGCTTATGAGCCTGCTGTTGACCTGTAATTTTGAGAACATGAACAGACACGAATAGTGTGTGTGTGTGTGTTCTTGCACAGTTCAAACAATCAAATTAGGTCTGCAGATATCAGAGTATCAAACCTACCAACTAACCCTGTCCAGTTACAGGGAAATGTAGTCATTGAAGTAACCTTGTGAAGGTAAGTAAGGCCAGAGGAGATAAAACTTTGGCTTTGCTTTTGGTAGCTGAATCAAGGCATAATACATCTGGAGCCATATGAGATGATCAAAGGTTCTGCAAACTGTGGAACCTGTACTTTCTGGAATGCTGTGTTGCTTTCTGACATCTCGGGTGACACTAGTCTACATGTGGGCAACTGTGCTGAACCCCTAGTGCCTGACAGAATTATTCTATTACAATTTTAGGTACTAGTTTTAGCAGAATTGCTTTATAAGACTGATTCATACGAATACATAGAAGTCAGCTTGGTTCGATTATTTATTTTGGTTCTTTTTACCATAGATTGATCTCAGACTATAAGTAAAGGTGGACTATTTTTTCTTTGAAACTTTCTTCTTAAAGCCCTGTCATCAGAGACCAAAGCAAGGAAAACCGCAAAAGAGAAGAAGGAAGTTAGAGTTCCATCAGATGGTAGGAGATCCTCCTCTCTTGTTTTTGAATTGTGGGTTGGATTGAAAGACACTACTTAGAAAACTGTGTCTCAGCTGTAGAAGCTGGGTGGGATATCAATGATCATCCTTCAAGGCGAGTGTATAAACAAACCTAGGTTGTGGTGTGCATGTGGACAAGGCTGGAAACAGGTTTCATGAGAGTTCTTCCTTTAATGTGACCTGGAGCAACTGCACAACCCAATCTGTCTTCAGCAGCTTCGCTGTTGTGTCATGTTTGTAAGGGAGAACAGATGGAACCAAAGCAGTTTTTATTTTGGTTGTCTCTAATTCCCTTTCCTGAAACTTGATCAGTCCTACCCAAGCTCATGGCTCTTGTACTTCCTAGACGAAGATGATATCTTCAAGCCTCCTAAGCTGACTGATGAAGACTTCACACCATTTGGTTCAAGGGGTGGCCTCTTCAGTGGTGGAACAGGCCTCTTTGATGATGAAGAGGTGAGAATGCTGAAGATGATATAAATGGTGTGTTTCCCCCTTTTAAAAACAAAACAAAAGATCCCCGAAAATTCCCACCTCTGGAAGAGAGAGAGGGCAAACAGCATTTTGTTGCTTACTCAAGCGTTGTGGAATAGTATAGCTTTCCAGTGGGGGAACAGAACTACATGAGTGAGATGTTAATGTTCCCCTTGGCACAATGTCCTCCCTTCCACAGTGGTGCTCATGAGAGATGCAAGTGTGGTTCTAGCTCTGCATTAGTCAGGTTCTAATTCCAGGAGAGCCTAATCAACCCCTTACTTTTATCTGTAGAGGTAAACCAAATGCCATCCATGTTTATTTTAAATCAGCAGATTTCTATTAAAATGCCTGTGAGAATACTGAATTTTGTCATTCTCGCAGATTGTGGGAGAGGTTTGAAGGAAAGAGAACATAATGCCCTTCACACTTTATCTTTCACATACCATGTGTACAGAGTGATGCTGCTGGGTTTCTCTCTGTGCTATTAAAATGTTTCCTATTGCAGTTATGCTGTGTTTTTTCCTCTAGTTATTGTGCGATTCCCGGGATGCCTGTGTTGGCAAGAAAAGTTCACCTTAAGCTTACTCTTGTGCTACCTAGAGCTGACTTGATGAAGAAATGGCACAAAGTGCATTTCTGACCTTATTTTACCACTGCACATGTGAAAGGTTAAAGGCACCTCATGTCAGGGATGTTTAAGATTTAAGAATCTGATTGTTCACTCGTGTAAAACAAATTATTGCCTCTGATGCAGCTGATACTGGTAACAGTCAAGGTTAGTCCAGAATAGTAGCCAAATTGTTGCCTTTGTGGGATGTTGTGTTCATTGTTAAAACTAGAACAAAAGTCTGGTGTTCCTTGGAGCCAGTGAGGCTATTAGACTGAAATTTGGAAGGAGGCCTCATGTTTCTCAGGCTTACCATGCCAATCTACTACTAGAACATAGCCAACAAGCACCAAACAGGGGCACTGTGTGTAGAGAAGGGGATAGTTCTGTGCAATGCTTTCCATTCAAACACAACCTTAATTGAAAAAAAAATTTTTTTTTTGAAGTGGCAGACAACAGCTTAAAAAAAATCTTATGAAAAATAATAATAGTGCAAGCCAGCTTTGTGTTGGTGCAAAGGTGGATGAAGCCTTTATTGGCTACCTCTAGCCTACTTATTACTAAGACTGCTTTCCTTATCTGTGTAGACACAGGACAGCCGTGCAGATCTGTCTGTGAGTGTTGCCTGCCTGCATACACCTGTCCTTGGTTTTCTGTTATCTGAAAGTTAAACATCTAGGAAGGGTAACAGCTTCACTTACCTTGTGCATTGGAGGAGGCCGTGCTGTACCAGCAGGCAGACACAGCAGGACAACAGGCAAATAATACCTGACAAATGTACTACTGATCACTGACATCTCTGCCACACCCCTGCGCTGCCCTGCTCTTTCTGAAGTGTTACTGCAACTGTTCTTTCTGCAAACCTTTATACAAAGACCATGCATTTTGAGTCTCCAGGTAGGCAACCTCTAATACCCAATTCCTGTAAGAGGGAGGCTTTCAAGAAATTAAGTGATCAGTACTCAAAAGATCTGGAGGTTTCCTGGAAATCTAGGCTGTGATTGTTGGGGAAGATCAGTACAGGACACTGCAACCTAAACACAGAAACTTCTGTGGGAGTGTCCTGCCGTTACAGCTTTTGAGCTGTAATGTGTTTCTCTGCACCATAATGGTATCTTAACATCTCCTTAGCAGCGGTGTAAATCATTCATTTTATCCACATGAAGTTAAGGAGTATTTTTATGCTAGTCCTGACCTGAATTCTTCCTTTACTGTATAAACTTCAATAGAAAAGCTGAGAAGGGTATAATCAGGACCTGACCTAACCAGCTGTAGATTAATTAGTATAAGCCCTTGAAGATGTGCAAATAAAAGGTCATTCCTTCTCTTCAGCAAACATACTGGTAATCAGTGTAAATTAAATTTTAGAAGACATCTACTTTTCTGAATGTGTACACTCAACACTTGGGTACCTAGGTTGAAGTCTATATTTGCAGATATCCTTTTGAGAAGGGACTGGTGATTACCTCCTCTGTCTTGGCTTAGAAATGGATATTCAATATGGAAAAATCAGCATGTTTTTCCCTACAAAAAACAAATTCACCACTTCCCCCCCTTTGCATTTTCATCTGTAATCAGAGTGATCTTTTTGCTGAAGCACCAAAAGGAGAAGAATCAAGAGAGAGAGAGGACCAAGTCCCAGTAAGTGAAGGTAAGAGCCAATTGTTGCTCCCTGTAGTCTTGTCTGTGCTGTGATTTATCAGTGCTAGCAGCTAGACTGTTTTGTTCACAAACTAGAAAGCCTGGTGTAGCAACTGTAGGGCAAGTCTCTTCACCAGTCTTAATAGAGAACAGCTGTGTGTTCCTTGAATTTCACGTGTTTGTTTGCTATGAACTGTTACACACACCTACTCTCCTAGAGCTGAAAGGATGTCCTTACTCCTGTTGGCAGAGCTCTCTGCGTGTGCTGGGGTCCTGCTTCCAAGGAGGACTTTGCAGGATCCGATTGTGGGTTTGAGGGGAGCAAAGATTTCTTCTTGCAGATTGATTCACATCTGAGTTTCCCACTAGGTGCATATCTAGACCCTTAAGGACTCTGAGCACACATTTTGTATTGCAGCAGCTTTTACTGAAGCATTTTGATGAATTTTCAGATATGTGTTGGGAGACTAAGCCATTTTGTTTTGAATGTACTGTATTGGAGTGGTTTTGAGTGTGTGAGTGTGAACTGTTGTAGATAATGCTGTATGTAAATATGTAATGTGCTTATAAGCTTCAGTGTAGTAGAGCTGTTTCATGGAGTTTTAGTGGAAGAAAAATAGTTACATATATTTGCAAAAACCCAGAAGTTCAAGGAGAATGTATAAAGAATTCTGAGCTGTTGAGAAAAATTAAAAGCAGCTCAGAAAACTTCTTGGATTCCTGTTTCTGTGGTAGAGTTCTAAAGGCTTTGACAGCATTAAACAAGTGCATCCATTTGTATTGTACTTCCTGTGATTTCAGCATCCACTACAAAGTCCTTAAAGAAAGTTCCTGCAGGTGCAGTATTTCTGTTTCCAGGTATGATTTATTTAACAGCCAATTGCTTCATGCACAAAATGCTCTTTTCTTTAAAACCTACTGGGGAGGTTTTAAAGAAGAAAACTGTCCAAATACAGCAGCACTGCCTTGCTTGATCATATGCTTAGTGACAAACGCAGGTGCTTCTACCATGCTAAGCCTAAACTGCAGCATGCTTTATGGATAATCAAGGTTCTGAAGGTAGGTGTCACTGATGGCAGATGTTAGCAGCTGTCAGCTTCCAGTGCTGTGCTATGAACTTTTAAGAATGTGTGTCATTTCAATTGATATTATACAGCTCGAGTCTGCTATGCATGCAGTCACAGCTTCCGTCTGTACTCTGAGAAGGAAGTGCATTTTGATCTTTCATATTTGATCACATTGCTTTGGGTTAGCAGAAGTACAGTTTAAACATCAAGTTCCTGTGTTTTGGAGGCACAGGTAAATAAGACCAGTCTCGTTTTTCTAGTTTTAATTAGGAGGATCTGCATACATGGGGAAGGACCAGATCTATAACTTAGGAGATAAAAATAAAAAAAATAATGGTACTAAGATCTCTGTTTTATATCAGAATCCAAGCTCATCTATGAAAAGAAACATGTCACCAGTCTTCTTGAATTAGCTGACAAAGATTTCCATCAGTATGCAGGGTCTTCACTTGACTGAGGTACCTTAATTTTAAGTTTTGGCCTTTTAAGAAAGGCCTATTTTAAGACTGCCTTCAGTTAACTGAGCCCTCAGTTAGCATGATTTTTAGAGTAGGAAGTACACAAATACAGCCTTTCTACTCCAGAGTCAAAGATATATGTCAATAGTGGGACTTCTACATAATTGTAAAACTCAGTAGGAGAGTTTAAAACAGCAGATGAGGTTTGGGGGCTTTTTATCCTTTGCTCTATCTTGGAGGTACTGATGCATAAGCAATGAATTTTCCATAATTCTAACATCAGGAGTTAACTTATATGTAGCATTTATTCAAAGTCTTTAGTTGCTCCCTCTCAGTAACTTTTCTACAGTCTTAAGTCACCAGAGAAAAACCACATTTGAGGCTCCTTTGGTATTCCAGTGAACAGTTTGTTTAGAAACTCAAGAATCTTTAATAATTAACCAAACTTTTTGGCTGTATTCTGGTCAATCCTGTGGCACTTTGTAATTGCATAATACCCTTTTTTAATAATAAACTGCTGCTGATCAAAATTCATGCAGTCTGCTGACTTTTAACCACTTAGCAGTTGTTCTACTTTCCACCAAACTTTCAATTGAAGTATCTCCCCACCTCCCTCTCATTTCCAAGCATCTATACATAAGAAGCAAAAAGACAGGCTTAGACCAGTAGAAGTGATTGCAGATAATCTATCAGTATGCACATATCACCGAAGCCGGACATTTCCACACCACACCAGGTGTAGAAGAACCAGTTGCTCTGGCTGACTCTAATTAATCACTGCCATGTCTGTCTTACACAGGGATCTCGGGACCAAACTCAGCTCGTCCTGCAGTGCTGCTGCTGGGCTCGCATGACAAGTGCAGCTCCTGGGAACAACTCAGTCACGTGTCCTTCCCTCTCCCCAAGCATCTCACCACTTTTATTGGGCCACAGTGGTGTGGTGTACTAGTTAGTAGAGTGGGATTCTGATTTGGGAAGTCCATAGGGGCAACAGTGTGGAACTACGGGGTCTTCTAGCTTCAACACAAAACCTGCCTGCTGTTCCTAGGGAGGATGAGCAGGTTTGAGGAAGAAGTGACTGCAGTGAGACTGCAGTCTGTCTGTGACTTGGCTTTATCAGGATGTGTCTAGCTAATGCTTTTGATGTGGCACTGTTGCAGGAGAACCTTAGAAGTTGCTGAGATGGAAGCTGCCTGATGTCACTTACTATGGCACAAGTTCAGCTTTTTGGTAACTATGGAAATGATCTCTGTGGTTATTTTGATTTTTCTGCCACCATCTGACCTGCAGGAGGAAGTGATGTGTTTAGTTCCAGTGTAATTGGGGAAAAAGACAAGAAATCTGCAGCACAGAGCACAGAAAAAACTCCTAAGCAGTCTGGGAAAGTTGTTCTATTTGATGATGATGATGATGACGATGACTTCTTTGTGGAAGCAACTAAAAAGCCTCCAGATCCAGGTACCTCTAAACATTTATAGTGAAAGATTAGACATTGAAGGTCATCAGAATTCAAACTGATAGGAACCAATGAGTTATAAAATTAAAAACTTAATCACTGCAAATTCTGCTTGGGTTTTGAGGGGTTGTGTTTTTTTATTTGGTTTTTGGGTTTTGCTTTGCTGTTTGAACGGGGGGTTTTGTCATTGGTATTTCTTTTCATCAGAGTGCTGTGGGACTGGTTTGTTTGTACATGCTCTCCCCTGACTTTCACTTTCCTCGCTAAGGAGGCTCCTTCTATCACTAGGGCAGTATCTAGACTTGAATCAGGGAATTGGTATAGGCTTTATTCTCACAGCCTTGAGTCCTTGTGCCCAACATTTCCTATTAGCAGGCTCTAGGCTTGTGCCAAGTCAATACAAAACACTGCCTTTAGAGGGGTCAGCTGTCTCAGCAGCTTGACTGCACACTTTGTCACCAGTGCTTTCAGGTAAGTTTCACTTTGAGAGCTTGTCTGGCTTTTCTCCTGAAGACTCCTGATATTGGTAATCTTTAAACAGTAACTTTTGAGACTCTTGTATCTTCTTTTGTTCTGTATTCATCATTCCCTGTTTGTTTTGTCTCTTAATGTAGTCAAGTCCACAGCTGACCTATTTGATGATGATGAAGAAGGTGACTTATTCAAGGAAAAGCCTGCCATTCCTTCTGTGGTTGCTGGCACAGCTAAAGAAACAGAAAGCCATAGGGAAGCAATCATGGAAAAAAAGGTAATAGCATATAAATGGCTTGTGTGGCTAAGGCTTTAGGAAAAAGTTACTAGTGCAGTTGAAGTAGTCTTCCCAAGTACAGCACTATTAAAGTGACATTTATGAAACAGAACTAGGTTCATAGGGTCTTCCATGACTTCAGCGATCCTTAAATGCCTTTTTCCTTTTAAACTTTGAGTTTGAGAGGTTTTTTTGTGTGGGCAGTGATTGAAAGAATCTTATTAAGGCAGGATTGAAATGAGAGCAAAATGAGAAGCCTCTGATAATAAATAATGTTTATGAAGTTCATGACTAAAATGAAACCAGCCTGAGTTAAGAACCTTTGGTGTCGCAGTTCTGTACTGCAGAGACTGTGTCTACTCTTACACCAGCCACTGACAGCAACTTAACTGGCGACCCATTGCTTGTGTGTATTATGGGACAGGAAGGTGGATGTCACAGTTCTACCTAAGCACATACACTTGTAGTGTTTAGAGAACTCTTTTTCAGATGAAAACTCTTAGTTGTAGAAAGCTCTAAAGGTGGTCTTGAGCACATATATAGAGAGTTAGGAGAATCTCCTAATACCCACTCCACTTTCAGAATGGTGCCTGAAGAAAGTAGTAATGCTCTTTATTTCTATGGTAGACGTTGTATATACTTATTTTATACTTACTTGCTGTTCAATGAGTATTTGAACATAATTAGCTACAGTGACTCTTCCCCCCTCTGGACTGAGAAGGGTACAGTGCTGGGGATGTCAAATGCAAATTGCTGTAGCACTTTCTCCATATTGCCTTATGAGAAGCACCTGAATATAAGGGCCAAAGGCAGCTTCTATTTCTGCTGCGGTGCAAGAGTATCCATGGTCAATAGAGCAGGAGTGGAGGTGGGAGGGATCTCATAGCACTTGGCTTTCTTGGAGGAGAGGGATGAGAAGTGATTCAGCAGCACCCCTCCTGCTCTGTCAGGAAGTGAGGGCTGTTTAATACACCAAGCTTTATGACAGTAGTGCTTGCATCTGGGATCGTTCTAAGTTTAATGGCAATATAGCTGGTGGCAGGCTGGGGCTGTGCTGTGATAATACAGGAAATTATGGCTGGCACAGACTGCCCTCTTCCTTTATGAAACACAGCTTGTTGAAAGAAATGTTTTCCTTTAGCTCACAAGGCCTGTTGTGAGTTGCTGCATACATTCTTCTGCTGAGAAGAATGGTGTGGGAGGGGAGGCCTCCAGTGAGACCTGCAAGTCACTTGTGCAGAGTTCTAGCTGTATGTCAGGAACTTACTCAGCACATGAGTTTTGGACTTCAGCCCATGGGTGACAAGCTTATGTTCTGTCCCTTCAACTGCTGCGAGCAGCATGCCTCTTAGGAGGGGTCTCTCATGATTTAGGAATGGTACTTCCCAGTTCAGTGCCCCCACTGAAACCACGCTACTGGTCACTCCCACCGCCCCTCTCCCCCTGCGGAGGCTGGAGAGGGGAATTGGAGGCACAAAATGTAAAGGTCATGGGTCAAGAGATAAGAACAATTTACTGGAAACAGCAATGAGAAAAGAAAGCAAACAGTAACAGCAACAATACTAATGATGGAAGGTACAAGAAAGAGGCAAATTCACATGGAGAGCCCCCTCCCATAGACAATCCCCACCTTAGCCACTACTGCCTCTGCCATGCTGAGCTGATTCAGAAGAGGGTCTCTCTCCCTGGAAGAGACTCCCTTCCCCCTACCCTGGCAATGAGGTGAGGTGGTATAGAATAACCTCTGGGTCCTGGCCATGCCCTCTCCTGGCTACTGCAAAAAATGTGTCATATGATGTGCAGCCCTTACTGAATCTAAACAGGTGCTGACTCAGTGTCTTTGTTTGTTCTAAAGAGTCAGCCATCTTCAGGTGAGGACTTTAAGCCTTTATCTGAAACACCTCCAAGAAAACAGAGGGGCCTTTTCTCTGATGAGGAGGATTCTGAAGTGAGTATTTCTTTAAGAAATCCCTACAGATATCCTTGGGATCTGAGTCAGCCTGATTTCAATCCACTCATATTTGGGGATTTTGTTGGATTGGGAAATCTGACATCCATATATCTACTCCCAGCCATTCTGAAATTTCCTTCTTGCTCCAGGAGTGAAAGCTCTGGTATTGTTTTCCCTGTCTTCAGGGAGTTAAACTTTTGTGGTACACACAGGCATAAATTGAAAGCCTGAAGATAGGAAGGAGGAGCAAATGAAGAGCAAGAATCATTAAAGACAGCATATGTTTCATTTTGTGGTTTTGGCTTTCAGATAGCAATTAATCTGCAAAGATGAGGGAAAGCAGTTGCAGGTGATTGGTACATCAGAGTAAGACAATCTTTCCCTACTTCATAGGCACTCTAAACATCTTTTTTTATAAGGAAGAAAGTGAATGTCCCCTTTAGAGTTCTTAAAAGTATAACATTGCTTTGCAAAGTGACATTTCTTTGGTCTGCATAGGACTTGTTTTCATCAAGTAAAACGGTGAAGTCCAAAGCTACATCTCTCCCCACCAGCAAGTCCATGACAAAAGCTCCACTTTCCTTGTTTGATGATGATGAAGAGGTAAGTACCACTTCCTGATACTGCCTGTGTTTGGGAACACACCTGCACAGGCTGTTGCAAATGCAGCAGGAATATTCAAAAGTTTACAACACTGGGCTTGCAAATGGAGCACTAAATCGTTCTTGCATTGCACGGCAATTCTGAGCATGTGGACAATGTGATGGAGGAGAGTAGTAGCAGGGAGTCTTGCAAGTTCTAAGGGTCTTTTTAGTATTTTCCAGTCATTTAATCTCTGGACCTAAACATGAAGGATGTTACGCTCTGATTGATAGGACTAGAGAATACTGAGCAGTAGAACAAATATGAACTTCAAGAAGCTGTTTTGTCCTGACCTGTGATACCTGTCACATGGATGACTTCTTGCTTCTCTTGTGTCATGGTGTTGAATTCCCTTTCTTCTCACTCTTCAGTGTGTAAGAATTGTGACAATTAGTATGGAAACTGAGGTCAGAGTATAAGTTTGTGCAAGAAACCTTAAAAAAATTTCATTAGTATATGCTTTTTTAATATTTTTATAACCCTCTTCACCCTCCAATATACCCTCAGAAGAGCTTTCAACTCTGGGCCTGCAGCCTTCATGGTGAGTTAACTTACCCCATAGTATTAATAACCTGAGGCGAATAAGAGGCCTACCCAGAGCCTTAAGCCAGGGGACTTAAGCAAACTCAGGATAAAGGTTTCCTGTTGAAGAGAGGGCTGCTTTCAGCTTACCTGTCTGAACAAGGGCCCTTCAGAAGCAGTGGTCAGGATAGTGACACATTTGGTAACGTGATAAGGTCTCTGGTATGTGCCACAAAGATTGGGTTTTGGAACTCAAGTTCAAGTTGAGTGCACAAAAGCATAAATAAGTGTTAGGTGGTGACATCAACATATGCTTTTGTATATTCTGATACCAGTATAATAATCTGTATGAGTGTCTTCAGGTTAAAAGTCATGGATCTTGCCCAGTGGTGGTTCAGCTCACCTGTTGCCTGTCCTCTCAGAATGGGATTCATTCTCCATTTCATTATATGGGTTAGAAACAGTGCCCCATTGTGTTGGCTGCTGTGCAACAGAATTGCTGAGTGATGGTTCTTGGCTGCTGGTCAAGCCTGGTGGTGGAGAATCTGTGGGCCAGAACTAGGCTATGTGCTTACAAACTTCTGGTTTATCAAATGCTGCATGTGTAGAATTCCTTGTACCAGAATATGGTGTTATACTTGAAATAGTCTTCAAAAAGGGTTCACAAAACACCATTTCTCTATCCTTATATGAGAAGTGGATGGCAACAGTATTTTACATGCTGATGGCTTCTCAATGAGCTTTTCATTGTGGCTTTGGCTTTTGATTTTTTTATAATATTTTATTTTGTTTTATTTTAAGGATCTCTTTGCTGTGGGACCTGCCAAGAAGCACCAGGAAAAGCCCCCAGAAGAGAGAGCAAAACAGTCAGGGCCACTCAAGAAAGCCTCCAGCTTACTGTTCAGCAGCGATGAAGAGGTACTGAGAAGTGAGATTTGGTTGAAAGTGGTTACTGGGCTTTATGTTGTGCGAAGCATAAAACTTTTGTGAAGGAAATCACAGACCAACTCTGCTGTGTCCACATGCCCTGCCTGTTTCAGTCTTGTGACTTGTTTGCAGCTAAAGAAGCTGATCCTTGATCCAAATTATTGCAGGATCTAGGCAAGAGAAGTCACGTGGAAGAGAAAATCAGTATTTTCAATGTAATTTATAGAAAGTTTGATAGCAAATGGTGGCTGTTGCCAATAAATCTGACTTAAAAACACTAAAAGGGAAAAATAAGTTTGCTCTTTGTGGTTTAATTTCTGTAAGGAAATTTTAGCAGTTCTAGATAGATGTGTTTTGAAGTTTTCTTTGTTTTGGGTTTTTGAGGTAGGTTTTGTTTGTGCGTGGTTTTGTTTATTGGATTTTTTGTTTACTTGGGCTTTGTTGGGTTTTTTTCTTTGTTTGGATATATCATTTTTTAAAATCTAGGGATGGGAAAATGATACATAAATAACAAGGCTTCCCAGAGAGCAGTCCTCTGCTCGGGATGGACTAGGTATTGTCCTTCATCTTAAATGGAAGCCAGAGACACTAAGTAAATTAAAAACTTATCTGGAAAATCTCTGAATTAACTCATATGAATAGAATCCAGACTCTTCTTAGTCCTCCTACCTCTCAAAATTGCTCTGTTGCATAGACTTTCTTTTTCATTACTTGTCCTATGGTGGTTTGTTTAGTAGACAGTACTAATATCTTTAGATGCACTTTTGTCTTAATGTAGAATAAACAAAGTTCAAACTTTAACATGCCTATAATCCCTTTCAGAAAGGGGAACAAACAAAGGTGGAGAACTGGGGAAAAAGCACTTGAAATGCTAGGAATAACAAAGTACGCAAGATAGAAAAATCTTGTTTAGTGTGTAGGCTTGATTAAATGGTAGCTGCAGGAGGAAGTTGGGTGCATGGGGGGAGAAGTACTGTGAAGGAAGTAAGTGCAGCATCAAGCACTCTAGTAATGAGTTATCTTGGGGGTGTATGTGTTGTGCTTTTGCTTTTTTGTTGTTGTTTGGTTTTGGTTTTTTCCCTATACATGTAACTTGCTAATTAAGTGACTCAGGTTCTACTGAGTGACCTTACTCTTGCGACTGCAGTTGACACTGACCTCAGTTGTCAAGAGCAGCTGTAACAAAGTGTGTGTGCCCCATTCTGCTGGTCTTAATACCATGTGCCAAAAGGTGACCAGGCCCTCAGCAAAGCCTGAGCAATGTCAGATTGCAGTGGCTAACATGCAGGCAGTAAAGTAAACTAGTAGAGAGATGAAAGGACTGCCAAAGTGATGAAGTGTTCCTTATAGAGAAGACTGGGAAGTGGCTTTAACCAAGACAAAAGAAAACTTAAGTGTTCCTTCTTTTTAAGGAACACTGGAATGTCTCCAAGCCAGCTAAACTTCCTTCTGAAGATGACCAAAAAGAAGACCCTGCAAAACCAGCTAGCACTGTCAGTCAGGCTAAAGATGTGAAGACAACAAGCCTCTTTGAGGAAGAGGATGAGGAAGATTTATTTGCAATCACTAAAGAGAGGTGACAGTCCTGGGAGGGGAGCGGGGAGGCATTTTGTCAGAACAGCCCAGCAGCCCCCTCAAAACTAGATGGACCCAGGCATATTGGCAACTTTTGGTTCTTGCTACCGTTGCTAAGAAGGAAGTAGAGGTGTGTGAGTAGGAAGGGGCAGAGCCAGACTCTGGGCTCTTTTCTATCTGTGATGGATCTTTCTCCTTGCCACCACTGAACTGGGCTTTCCATTTCTATGCCTGTGATGTAAGATCCTCTTGGCTTCTTTTTATCTCCACTTCTGCAGAAAGCTGTGCAGACAAGAAAGAGGGTGGTAGAATTGTTGAGACAGTAAGGAAGCCATGTGCTGTATCTGGGACCACTTGCTGCAAATGATGGTCCTCAGTGATGCTTTTAAACATATGCTGTGCATGACCTCTGAAACTTTTGCACTGAATCTTCCACTTTCTATTCTCTTTGACTGCAGCCAAAGAAAGCCACAGAAGCCATCGTTGTTATTTGAAGATGATGCTGTTAATGGGGAATCATTCTTCAGCTCTCAATCAGTTCTACTTCCTTCAGCTGCTAAGGCTGCAGTGGTAACTCCTTATTCTTTTAAAACTAGCATGGAACATTTAGTCTTTTTATAGTCTACCTTCTTTGTTAGGTGCTGAATGTAAGTCTAACTTGTTTTAGACAATGGTAGCTCTAGCAAATTGGGAATGGGAACAGGGAAGACTGAACTCTTAAATGTACACTCGTACTATTATTAGCCTAACAGAGACTTCAGAATTTTCTAACTAACCCTAAATTTGTTTGGTTTATGCTAAAAGCCCTTCCTGAGGATGTTTTGAAAGCTCTCAACCATGAAATACCACTAAAAGGAACAAACAGCTTATTGTTGGTTCTGTAGCCAGGGCTTCACCCTTTGTGTCACCCTACCCAAGCTGATTGACACGTGTAAAGAGGCTTCTTACTGGCCCTCCCTTGTGTGTGCTCACGCTGTCCTCTGTCTTACAAGCTCAGCCCAAGCTTAGCCTGTCTGGTTCTGCTTTGGAATTGAGAGCAGGAGATGCAAATGTTTAACAGAGCTGTATCTGTAGTGGGGATTCTTATATGTGTGCTTCCCAGCACTCTTCAACCAGATTCAAAAGCCCATCATACTGAAAATCAGAAGTCACGAACCAGAATGTCCCATGGGAAGAAAACAGAAGTCAAGCATGCTGCCAGTGTCCTAGACCTCTGCAGTAGGCAAACTGGGACTCTGCTATCCCATAGCAGCATATGCTTTTTATATACAACCACCAATTTTGTGTCACCAACCTTCTCTTAATTTTGCAGGAGAAAGCAAAACCAGCACAAGGACCACCTACCTTGAAAGAAGAAGAAAAGGAAGAAAAAGATGATCTGCCAGATAGAATAGTAAAGTCAAATCTGGTAGAAGATACATTGGAGCCTGGAGCAGCTCCTGTGCCTAGAGGAACAGACGTTGCAGGGCAGCAAACAAAGGAAAAAGTGAGGGATTTTCTTACATTAATCTGTTTGAAGTTTGGTAAAGATTCAGTTAAAAAAACCCACAATCTAACAGTGGGTTTGCTCTGAGACACAAATATTTTTTTGATTGATTCTTTTATTGTCAAGGAGAGAGTAACTCTGTCTCCATTTAGCAAAATCACTTGTCAGTCAGTCAAACAGCAAATTGATTAAATGGCATTTAAAAGTTGTTTCCTAGCTGATGTCCATGAGAGGGTTGGGGTTTTTTTGGTAAGAGGGTAGGCAGAATCTGTTTAGTTTTTCTTCCAGAGTGCATTGGGTAATCTTCATTCACATGAACAGAGCTTTCGCTTAAAAGATAGCCTATACTAACGTGTAGACTTTTCTTGAAGCTCAGTAACTTTGTTTCAACATAATGTTTGATGAGTTATAAAGTGATAAATGTTATCCTAGTAGCTATGGCCTTCATGATTGTGAATTTCTGCTGGGCAATACTGTTACAGAACAGTACTGATGTGTGTTATTGCACCAGCTCCAGCAGAATAGATCTTGGGAATGATCTTACTGAGTGATTGTTAAGGAATTATCAGCTGATGAATTTTCATGGTAGTTCTTATTCTTTGCACTTTTCCTGAGCACATTCAAGGTTCAGGTAGTGCTGGTCACTCTAAAGTATCCCAGGTTGTATGAACTAGGTAACTCAGAGAAAACGGCAAAGCTGCTTAGTGCAGCCTGGTGGTGCACATGCAACCTGACACAGAGATGAGGAGAAAAGCAGCTTCCTGCATAAGGTTATCAATAGTGCTACAGCATTAGGGTGCAGGAGGAAACATGTCTTCCTTTCAGAGCTGAAATGTGTGTTCTTTTCTTTATCAACTGTCTCTTGCTAATCTGCATGTTGCTATTCTGTCTGCTTAGGAAAAATGAGTTGAATACGGTTGTCTTGGTTATGGAGTGCAGAACTCTGACCACTGCTGGTATTTAACCAAGAAAACTTAGTGGGTTTTTTGGGCAAACCTGAATAACAGGCTGATGTTCTTTTTTTGGGTTTTTTTTTTGGTGGAGCCTTTTGCAGTAATATCCTCAGAGCCAACTGGCAGTTCAGATCTGTTTGCAAAATCACCGCCAGCTCTGGAGAAAGATGTCAAGAGCCAAGCTAAGAAAGTGTTAAGCTTGTTTGAGGAAGAAGAAGAGGAGAGACTGGAAGATGATGATGGCATAAAAAATGCACAGAAAGAAGTTGGTGTGGTGAGTCTAGGGAAGTTCTTGAACACTAGGAAATGGTATTTCTACCTCTGCTACTCCAGGCAAGGTTTTGTTTTTACCCTTCCCTCTCTTTATGTCATGGAGGCTAATGTTTCTCAATTTCTAACCTTTCAGATACTTGGCTGAGAAATTATTCCTGCTCTTTCTCATGATCCTGAGTCACTTTATAAATTTTCCTGTCCCACTAACCCATAAGCCTTTTGCTGCATACTAATATGAAAAGAAATTCTGTAGAGATGTTTGGTGCAGCTACCTGATTTCTACTGTACAGAACTGACTCTTCAGTTACTCCTCAAGGTCAAAGGTACTAGGAAGTAGAAGGATGTGAAGTTTTAAGCCTTGTGGTTTATCTCTTCTTTTTTAAATGTATATTGTTGCAGTTTGCTTGCTGGATATATGCCTTCAGACTTGACTTCAGCAAGTATTATCTTAATCCTATATTTATTTCTGTTTTTCAAGTATGTGTGTTCACTTTTTTAAAAAGCCTCCAACTACCATATGATTACTGTCTGGTTTTCCTGATACAATATATACCATCAAGAGGTGGACTTGGAATTTTCAGGAGCAATATCCTTGAATCTATGGCAATGTTCTTGTTTCTACTTGATGCCAATGTACCAAATTTTTTTTCTGTAAATTTGAAGTCATCTCAAAAAGGACATCTTATATACTACGGTACCACAAGGTTATGTCATCTTAGTGTGACCATGTAAAGTTGCCAACCCTAAAGGCTGTGTACACTTTATTCAGAAGTCTTTGGAATTTAATGAAATAGATGACTTGGAGAAAAATCACTTTATAGCTGCTTTTGAGTTAAAATGGATTGTTAGTTTGGGCACTTGTGAATGTATACTGTGTTTGGGTTTTTGTTGGGAGCACACTGAGAGATGGTTGAAAGAAGCCACAAATATTCTATGAATTTGGGAAGATAGAAATCCTTTCAAATCTTTCCTTCAAAGCTCTCAGCTGTCAGCATACAATAGTCACAAAGTGATTAAGGGGCTGAAATGCATATTCATGGAAAAATCAGAATGATAATTTAGGAACTTAACCTTTTTGATAGGCAAATCTGAAAGCTGCTACTACTTTTCTTGCTTATTTCAACTTAATATGTGTTTTGTGTGTGGATAATTCTAGATGTGCATTAAGTGCGAAAGCATATCTGGACATAAATAGCGGTTCTGTTGCTCTGAAAATGTGACCTGGTTTTTGATATGAAATTACAGCTAGTGCACAGAGAGGCTGAGAATGTAATAAAAAATTACAGTAATAAAAATCACAGGAGAGGGTGTAGGGATAAAAAATGGTGTACTGGAAATTGACTGTAGTAGGCAGCCCTTGGGGCTCCTGAAGACTTGGCTAGGCAAGGGGAGAATCGTGCTTTATTTTTACAATGATCTCTCTTGCTGCCTGGATTTTGTGTCTGGTGTCGTGGTACTGGACATTCAGTCACGCTGTTAAGGGGCATCCTGTCATTTGAGTTGTTCCAGAAGAGAGAGATGGGTGGTGAAACATAGATATACTGGCTTTACCTGGACATTTGAGTGGGGCCTTTGCCGTTTGAAAGCCAGACCTCGGTGCATACAATGACCACATTCATAAAAAGGCATCCGTTTTGGTGTTCAAGGAGGTGGTACTGGTTGCTTTGCCAAGTAGTGGAGGGCTTACAAGGTGATATGTGTAACTTCAACCTTCCCCCCACCAGCATATTTGAAAGTACAAGTTCTTGCCAAAGGCAGTATGTTCTGTTCTTCCTTGTGGGTGTTTGTTTGCTTTCACATGAGAACAGGGAGTCTAGCAACAATAATAGCTTTACAGGCCCATTAAAAAAAAAAAATTCTTTTTTAATTCTTCTTTGAAAAGGTAGCTTAGGAAGATAATTAAAGATATTCTCTTCCTTTCACTTCTATATCCTGCACTCTTAGCTGAAATTTTCAAGGCATAAAAGTCTTACTGGAATATAAACCTAACTGTACAGTCATGATAACATACTGAAAACTTTTTTTTATTCCTTTGAAGGAAGCTTCATAGGTGAATAGTAGCAGCTGGATCTTAGGTCAGCAGACACAGATACATTGTGATGAATGTCTTCTCATTAAATTAAATTCTAAATACAAATATTTACATTGTAAGTTTAGCTAATTTGGGCAAAATAAAACCAGCAGTTCTATTTTTGTTACCACTACAGGGTTGTAGTGTAGCCTCAGGTGAATTGTAACCTGCCTTATCACTACACAAATAACCTCCTTCGGAGGGAGTTTCTCACTGTGTGGACCTTTTTCCTCTCTTTTCAGGCTTCTGAGAAAAGTACTCATCCCAAAAGCACTGGGGTCTTTCAAGACGAAGAGCTCCTCTTCAGTCACAAACTTCAGAAGGACAATGATCCAGATGTCGACCTCTTTGCCAGCCCCAAGAAGGCAATGGTGAGTTCAAGTCCTCCTCTGAACCTCCTATTTTAAAGCAGCCTTTGAAGTGTAGAGCCTACTGTCATTCCTTGTTTGGACACAGCTTAGAATCACTGGTTTCCAGGGAGGGCCAAATGCTAATACCAGTTCAGACATCACAGGCTGAAGGAGGTGTGCTTTGGATCTGTGACACATCTTTTCTTTATCCTTTGTCTATTTAGTCTGCAAACAGTATCCTGAAACCATCATCTGGAGGAGGGCTTTTTGGGGATGATGATGAGGATGATCTCTTCAGCACTGCTAAAACAAACCTTACGGTACCTGCTCCTCTACTGTAAATGGCTTATATAAAAGAGATTGGAAAGAAGTGTGTGGAAGGGATTTTCTCCATGTGTATTCCCACAAAAAATTAAATGACTTCTCAAATCTTTTTGAGAGAACTGAAATGGTCATTGCAACCCTGAAGATGTAGAGAGCAAACGGATGCGTTAGGTCTCTCAACATTGGGATGAGAGAATTGGATTCTATTTCTTTTTTGTACTACTGGGACTGGCTTAAGTGTAAGAGAACACACGTGAGCAGAAATCAGAGTAGTAGAGTTTGCATGGTTTGATTGCTTAACTTGCTATTATTTCTTCCCTGTACTGCATACATGTCTGATGAGCCTTGCTCTATGATTTGTGTAATTCAAGTTTCTGCAGGTTGGTTTGATCTGAGGTAATGATGCAGTATTAAAATCCTCATGATCACTGGATTGTTTTTAGGGGGTGAGCAGCTGCAGTAATGAACCAGACTGCGTTACAGGTGGTCTGAGGTCAAAGTCCTAACATGCATTCTGAACTGCTACTCTAAATATATTCAGCTTATTAAATCGTAACCAGCTTTCACTTTAGTCTATTTTCATACCTATAGCTGGAAGAAAAGTGGCAATAGTTCCTGGAAACAGTTTCTTTGAGGACTGTTGAAGGGATAGTCTCAAGTAATTAGTGTTGGGAGATATATATGGGGTCTGTTTGCTTGAAAACATAAAAATATCACTGTTCCTTAGCTAGCTTTGTGCTTTTATTTTCCCTGCTGTTTTGCATATGAGGAAATATACATGCATTTGAAAGTTTATTGAAACTCTCATTATTAACTGTTAGCGTAGACAGCAAAGGTTGAGGTAGGCTAAAGGACTGGAGGGGTGGAAGGCCCTTGCCTTGCAGAGCCGAAAGGCAGTGCCTGCTGTTGTCGTGTGCTGACCCTGGCTGGATGCCAGGCGCCCACCAAAGCCTCTCGCTCACTCCCGTCTGCAGCTGGACAGGGGAGAGAAAATGCAACGAAGGGTCCATGAGCTGAGATGAGGGCTGGGAGAGATCACTCACCAAATACTGTCACAGGCAAAACAGACTCAAATTAGACATATTAATTGAATTTATTACTAACAAAACCAGAGCAGAATAATGAGAAATAAAATAAGACCTTAAAAACAGCTTCGTCCCACCCCTTCCTCCTTCCCAGCTCTACCTCTTCCCCTAGTGGTACAGGGAGATGAGAAATGGGGGTTATGGTCAGTTCATCACACATTGTTTCTGCTGCTGCTCAGGGAGAGGACTCCTTCCCCTGCTCCAGAATGGAGTCCCTTCCATGAGAAACAGGTCTCCACAAACTTCTCCAGTCCATCCCACAGGCAACAGTTCTCCACAAACTGCTGCAACCTGAAGGTGCACTCCTTCAGGCATAGCCTGCTCCAAAGTGGGTACCCCACAGGATCACAAGTCCTCCTAGAAAACCTGCTCCAGCATGGGCTTCTCTCTCCACGGATCTGCAGGTCCCTGCCAGGACCCTGCTTCAGCATGGGCCTCCCTCGGGTCACAGCCTTCTCTCAGGCATCTACTTGCCCCAGTGTGGGTCCTCTCCATGGGCTGCAGGTGGATCTCTGTTCCCCCTCGGACCTCCATGGGCTGCAGGGGCACAGCTGCTTCACCATGAGCTGCAGAGGAATCTCAGTTCTGGCACTTGGAGCACATCCTCCCCCTCCTTCTCCACTGACTTTGGTGTCTGCATAGTCATTCCTTTCACATATTCTCACCCTGTTCTTCTCTGGCCACAATTATATCTGTGCAATAACTTTTTTTTCCTTCTTCTTAAATGTATTTTAACAGAGGGATTACTACTGTTCCTGATTGGCCCAGCCTTGGCCAGCAGCACATCCATCTTGGAGCTGGCTGGCATTGGCTCTGCTGAACACAGAGGAAGCTTCTACCAGTTTCTCACAGAAGCCACCCCTGTAGCGCCCCATCCCCACTAGCAAAACCTGACCATACAAACCCAATACAACTGTGCACTGCAGAATCAAAAGATGTGGCTAGTTTTCTGTTCAGTTAAAAGCAAGAGTTTTGAAAGTTTTGCGCGTGTTGTTCTTTTGGATTTTGGGGGGATTTTTTTTTTTTATCTGCACACCATGCTTTTTGCCCCATTTGTGTTGATTTGTGCTCATAATGCTTTCAGAAAATAGCCGAGAAGAAAACTCTTGAGACCAGTGTTGGCCCTTCCTCAGTTAGCAGTAACCTAGAAAATGCTTTAAGTGCCAAGCAAGATGAGACTCTGAAGACAGCAACTACAGAGGCAAGTATTTAAATCTTTTGCCTTGAAGAACATGCAAAGAAAAAGGAGATGTATCATCCTGTTTTAAATAAGTGTCTTGGAAAGATGAAAACTAATGCCTGGCTTCACTGGCTGCCAAGCAGCAATGCATGGCCAATCTTATCTCTGCTTATCAGCAGGTACACTGTTACTAGCAAGAAGCTTAAATGTTACTGATGCAGTGTTTTATTCATGGCCCACACAACTGAAAAACTGAGGTGGCACCAAAGAGCTACACCTTAGGTCCAGTTGGATTGAAAATGTGTTGTTTTTTCTTCTTTGAAGTGCCAGTGTCTGTTGGGGTCAATGTGATCTTTAAAGGGAGTCTTTCTCAGAAAGGGGATCAGGGCATGCAGCACAAATCTGTATCTGTTGAGACTCTTACCTTGTAGACTTTATGGTGAGCAAACAAGACTCCTACTTCTGTCCTTAATCTTGCAGGATCAAGGGTCTCTGGGAGAGGTAGTCTGGATCTGAGTTCTGGCCTGTGCCTCACCAGAACTGCTTGATGGATTTTCATATGTATGAGATTAGCTTTTCACTGTGGGGAGTGGGAGTTGTTTTTTCTCTCCTGGGCTGAAGACCTACAAGCAAGTCTGTAGGGCTAGTAATTAGCCTGTCTTCCCTTATTGTAAAGTGTTCCTTGAAGTGTAGAACCAGGCTTATCTTCCTGTTTTTTGTAGCTACTGACATCCTGATTTAGGAATGGTCTCAGCCTGTCTGAGGTTCAGCTGAACACCACATGCATTTAAGTGGAGAACAATTTCCTCAGATACTAGAATTCCTCTGTCGTGCTATCAAGACCCTCACACTAGTGTTGTAACTCTTGCAAACCCTCTGTTACTTCAGCTTGGCTGAAGGAGCTCTGACTGCCTAGTCATACCAACAGCAGTACAACCTAGCTCACAGAACCATGTGGACTACAAACTTTTGGAGAGCAAACCCTGGGAAGAGCACCTTAGCTGATTTGATTCATTCCTTGAGTACTGGAATTGACCCGAGTCTTCAGACCAAACAGCTGCTCTTGCTCTTTTAGCCTAGTCTTTTTTTCTGGCACTATTGTCCTGCTTTTTGTAGAGGAACACTCACTTCTCTGAAGCTGTTTTCCTTGAAGTTTGAGAGGTACAATTTTGAAGCCCTCTTGGCTTCTGTGTGGGCTTCATTGAAGTCTGTGGCCCTGTTATAGCCAGTCACAAAGAGAAAAGTTAGATCATGATCTGGCAATATGACTTCAGAGGATTTTAGGGGACAGAAAAGCAGGGAGTGAGAAGGTAGCTGTCACGGTTTGATTTGACTGGTGGTGGCTGTGACCTGGAGAAGATGCACATTGTTCAGTTACTATGGCAAAATATAATATTGGGTAAAAGGAAGGTGGAATGCAATGTGATAATGAAGATGGGGTCATGGAGTGTGGGAAACTGAAAAGTGACTGTGAAATGTGATGATAACAAGATATCTTCAAAAGAAATTGGTAAGCAATTAGCTGCTTTCCACAGATGTATTAAAATGCAAACTGTGGTCTGGTTGATAACTTTTCCACTTGTTTAATCCAATGTAATTTTGTGCAGAAATCTACAGGTCCTGTTCCCATTAAAACCAAAGAGCCTTCATCTCGGATTGGAAAGCTACAAGTAATTAACTTTATTGGAACTTTAACTTTCAAAAAAAAAGAAAATCTTTCTTGCCTCACTGATGGCTTTCCCTGAAACAAAATCTTATTGCTTCCTTACCTTACTCTTGCAACATTATTATTTTTTTCAGATGGCATATTTTTGATTACTTTTTCTGTGTTGCATGTTTAATATTATTTCCTCCTCCTGTTTCAGTCCTGACTCTAAGCAGCACTGTTTACTCATACTTGGGGGGCAGAGGGTGGGCTCCTCTTTGACCTGCTATTGTTTGCAGCACTATTAAGTATATTTAGAGACTCACAGGGCTATGTTCAGAGACTCTTGGGAGCACTTGGCTATGCCCCTTTTCTGACTTGAAATGGCTAATAAATGTCTGTATCACAGTACCCATCAAAGTCAGAACCATTGTGTCCTCAGACGTAATATTGAGCTACATAGGTGTTTGGCCTGACAACACATGACCCTGCTGTTCCTGAAGCTCTTATACAGAGTAATAGTATTGACCACTCCACAGTTTTAGTGAGGCAGAGGATATAGGACACACAGAAGTTCATAGGTCTGAAAAAAGCCAGGCACTTCAGAAGTAGAACTTGAATACCCAGATACACTAGTTCTTGCTGCTTCTCTGCTTCTCTGGAGCTATGCTTGCTCTGGAGCAGTAGTGATGTGATCTCTTTTTGTGTGTATGTTTTCTTCTCTCTCTTGTAGGCTAACTTAGCTATTAACCCTTCAGCCTTACTACCTGGTGCAATGCCTAAGGTGTGCAATGTCAAGCCCCCATTACCAGTGCTGGACACTCCATTACATGAGCCCAAGGATGCACAGAACAGTGAAGCCTTCTCTGCTGCAGGGAACAATGAAGAACTCGGTGTAAGCTTTGATCAGCCTATGCAAGCGGATACCTTGCACAGCGCCAATAAGGTAACCCTGGTATTTAGGACAAGAGGAAGGGGGATTGAAAACACAGTGTGTCCTCGTGCAGGAATTTGTTTTGGTGTGCAAGTTCTGCGAACAGTGTGGTTTATCTGAATCTAAACGGAAGTGTGAAAATCTAATCCCCTCTCATTTCCATGGACCACTGAAGAGAAAGTCTGTCTTAGCACCTATACTTAGCTCTGTAAGGGGCTTATGAGTATACCTGGTTTGGTGCCTTTTTAAAGTACATGTGTACCTTTTCCAAATATAGTGGATTTCCTTATAGGCTGAAGGTGTGTTAGAATAATATCTTGTCCTATGCCAGGAGACACCAACCTAAAAAAACATTAAAAAGGCATCTCACTAAACTAACTATAAAATATGTTACAGACAGCTGCTTTGACAAGCTGTCGAAAACACATCACTGCTGTAGGTTGACCTTTACCTCCTCTGTGGATAAAAATGTCATGCTGTCCTGATCTGTCACTCTCAATTCTTTTTCAAAGAAAACCTTTGTTTTCACACAAAGCCTAAACAAAAAGAAGTGTTACAGCTTTTGACATGGCAAATCTCTGCCTCCTGACTCACTTGTTTTTCACTCGTACCTTTTACTTTATGGACTGCAAAAGGCATATTCTAATTAAAGGTTTAGTGGTTCTTTAAAAAAATACAAGTGTCAACCATGTAGTTAAGATTTCATTTGGCTGCTTATAATTTTATAAGTCTCTTGGGTTTCCTGAGAACAACAATTTGAGTAAGATAACTTAGAATCTTAACTTTGATTCTTTCTTCCCTTAGTGCTGATGAGGCTGTTCATTACTAGATGAGCAGCAGAGATGACCTGGGAAGATGCATCAGCCATCACCACAATGGCTGACATGCTCTCTTAGTGACAAATGGGTTTGAAACTTATACATCAGACTGATGCATTACCATAGGCATGGTTGTTTCCAATAGCAGCATGTCCCACACAACAGATAAAGCTCTGTATTGTGATACTTTTAAATAGATAGGCTTGCAAAAGAATAGAGTGCCTGTAGCTGCATATGATCAACCTTGAATGTTCATTTTAGTGTAGTGATGATGCATGTTTTTTTACAGAAGTAATCTGAGAAGAAGCATCTTGGTAACTGTAAAGTGAATGCTTTTTGTGGCTCAGGTTACATGTTTTAATTTTGGCATATCATTGCTTCTTCAACCTTTCATGTTTGAGTTTAAGCTGTAAATATATCCAGTCAAATGCACTTTCTTCCAAAGGCTGGAACAAAGCAGCCTGCCCAGCGTTCTGGCTGTCCTTTCAAAGAACAGTGCATGGAGCAGTTAACAAAAGGGAAGAAGAGGTTGTGCTGATCCGTTTCCTACTCATGTAAATACTCCTGTCCATGTGGGATATGGTTAGAGGCTATAACAGAAACTTGCAGGGGGCTTCCTTAAAAGCAGCAATTAACTGCAGTAGGCTATGCATAAAATGAACTTGCATGGAAAACATAAATAGTCATGGCTTGAACTGCACTGTAGAAGCCCCTGATTAGCAAGCTGTCAGACTGACTAAGGTACTACCTAAAGCCAAGGGCTAGAGTGCCTGGCTGACCTGTGTTGTGACTCTGCTTGCGAGTGCTGCTGCTTTTGTACACCAGTTCCACCCGCTGTGGAATGACTAAGGGCGGCAAATCGAAAGTCCTGGGTTATTTTTCTGAACCTTTCTCCAAACTACTCCAAGCTTGAATGTTCCGTGAAGCTTTTTCCTTCTGTATAATCCTGCTGTGCTTTTCCTCCTTTCTTGCAGACCAGGATCAGGGTTACAGGAAAGCGCAGACCTCCTAGCAGAATGGCACGCCGTCTGGCTGCCCAAGAGGCTGAAGTGAGTGAGGAGGCAGACACTGCTAAAGAATCACGGTTCTCTCTACCAAAACAGACGTCAGCAGTAGTGAACATAAAGGAGCCTCTTGCTACTGAAGCAGAGTCCAAGGAAAATGGTTTTCTCTCTGGCTTGGCACTACCAGCTCACAGCAGTGTTTTATCTGCTGGGACAAACAAACTTGTTCCTCCAGAATCCACAGAAAATGGGGATGATCTGTTTGAATCCGAAGACCTTTTTGCAAGCAGCTCAACTTGCAGACCAGCTGCACAATCAAAGTTGAAGGAGGGAATGGCAGACAGTGTGGCTAACCAACCCATCAAGGGTGGGGAGAAAAAGCCTGATCTGTCTGTTCTGGGTCATCAGGATAGCAGTGATCTCTTTCAGCCTGTACAGCAAAAACCTTCAACAAAAAGCAGCCCTATACCTTTTTTGGAGGAAGAAGAAGATTCTCTCTTCACCTCTCAGAAAACTGGGAAAAAGGAGTTGAAATCAGCTGTCCGCCAAGCAGTTGACCCCACTGCCCAAGATATCTTTGAGGTAATGGTTGAACCTGCCACTTTGGTTTTTTGTTCCCCAGGGCCATATGCAGATCCCTCTACTTAGTCTTAATGGAGGCTGTTGAATAGGATGAGGTGTGCAGGATAGGTCGTGAAGTAAGCTCTCGATCCTGCTCATTCTGCTGGGTGGTGGAAACTCTTCTTTTGGTTGTTTACCCCCTAATTGGCAGCAGTGATTTAAAAGGTGGAGCCTTTACACAGAGCAAGCATGCACTGAATGTGCTGTGACAACATATCTCTTTCAAAATAATAAAGTATTTGGTTCTTATCTGTTAAATGTCTGTTCAGTGCACAGCAGCTCAAATAACACTTTAAAAAAAGAAATAAAGTTGGTGGGCTGGGCAGTTTATACAGGCCTCTGTGTGCTGTACTTGAACTGTGCACAGTCCACTACTAAGGCACTTCTGCCAAGTCCCGCATGAGGAAAAGGGACTCAAACTTCTTGCCAGGTAGGTTAGCAAAGACCTCTAAGATCACTGAGTCCAGCCTTTGGCTGATCAGCCCAAGAAGCCCAAGGCTGTCCATCTTCTAAACATCTCAGCTGCTGTGTACAGATAATTTGACTATTCCCTTGAAGTGTGTTGATGAGATCTCTCTATGTTTTTCTTCAAGGATGATATATTTGCTACTGAGGCAATTAAGCCAATGAACAAAACAAAAGAGAAAATGCCAGAAACTAACCTGTTTGATGATAACATTGATATTTTTGCGGATCTAACTGTAAAACCAAAAGAAAAGAAGACCAAGAAGAAGGTGGAACAAAAATCCATATTTGATGATGATATGGGTAAGTGTATGTATGAGTAAAAGTCTTGCTACTAATCTTGTAATATTGTCCTGAGTTGCATTCATCTGAGATATTTTAGAACCCCCTGCTTTCTTTTAACTTTTCAACTGCTCTGAAATCTCTGGTCATCTTTGGATTTTAACCTTGGATGAGAACTTCCTAGATTTGTAGAACTAGCATGGCATTTAAGTGGTTTAGGAAAGTGTATAAAATTGTTCTGAAAAAAACAGTTTAATTTGTGTAGGGATTTTCTTACCTGTAGGAATTACTCCAGACAAGTTTCTAAGAGACTCATCTCACGTTCTTATGGCTCTGAGACAGATTCTGTGTTTCAGTTTGCAAAACCTTTTGTAATGTACTTTCAGATGAGTTAGTGATATGAACAAATTAGCATCTCTTCCCATCCCACCTTCACTATGTGTTGACTACCTTGGAGTCAGTAAGCTTTTGTTTACATCCATGTACTCAGGATAATTTACTGAGAGCAAAAGTTTGCCATGTATAATTTGTTGAAAAAACAGCAAGTAGTAATGTGAAATGATGCAAAGCACGCTCCTTTCTTTTCCATCAGCAGAAATACTGAAAGTAATTTGATTCTCAGCTGTGTCTGTTCTTAGGTTCTACATGTTCATAGCTCTTCTTTGAGATTGCATGTATTTTTTTTCTAAGACAAAAAATTCCATTCCCTAGCTTTGGCTCTTGTCAAGTCTTCATTCTTTCTAACTTTTTCAAATTGAACGTGACTTATCACTGTTTTACTTGGACTGCTTCTAAGCATTCCAGCCTGATGGTTGAAGTCTGTAAATGTGTTAGAAAACTTTCTGGAGAATGAACATCTTAAGGATTCAGAATCTTCTAAATTGATATAAAAAATAAGACTTAAAGGTTTGTTAGGAAGATATTTGAAATACATGTTGGATGATTTAAAAAATCTTATTTTAGTCATTTGCATTTTTTCATGTAGCCTATAGTGAATGAAAGAATTTGCCAAGAATATTTCAGCACAGAAATTCGGACTTAATGTTGAAAAAACAGTTGTAGAGTGCCACTTGAAAATTAGCCACAACAGAACCTGTTGTTTGTACTTCCACTTTTGACATCAACTCTGGTGCTAAAGCTTTGTGTTTGATGTCACAGCTGATCTTGATGCCTATCACAACTAAAGCACTCTGAAGGACTTCATCTTCCTCTATAGTGGTGACCATTTAGTGGTACAGGAATAGGTATGCAGCTTCTCAGTGCCCAAGGCTATGGAGCTCCAGAACACCAAGAGGAGTGTAGGCAGATGCCTGAAAATGAGGATCTCCAGCTGGCAGTACAGTTGTGGACCTGGCACTTGCCTGTGTTTCACATTAAGGGCTGGCTTACGTGATCATGGTAGCACTTTATCAGAGCTGTATATTGTTGTCTTAGGAGAACCTTCCTGCTGCAAATGAAACAGTAAATAGGTGCAGTTTGAGGGCGGTAAAGGCTGCAGGCTGTTTTCTTTTGTCTTACCACAGCTTTCAGTCATTAGGCTCCTCGATCACCTTATGGCTCATGTCACAAATACCTTGACATCACCTCTGCCTATCTACAAAATGGTGACTGAGCTTTCTTATGCATTGACAAATATTGTTTTCCCTGGGCAAATTTTTTCTATTCTTTAAGCCTTGTTGTAAAATGGGAGTGATACCTTTACTGCTTATGGCACTCACTGTACTTCCCCGCTGCTGTAAAGCTAATCCCTGTGATAGCTTCTTGCTTTGGAGTGATGCCAGTAGGGGATTACTCTGTTTTGCTGCCTTTCTAAACTGCTCTTGTGCTGAAATGTGGTCCTAGATTATTCCCGTGTAATCCCTATGATCAGCATAGTAGCAGACACATGCTGAATTGGAAGAAGTAGTGAGAAGAGACAGGGAAACACATTGTGATAGACCACTTTGTGTTTGGCCTCTGCTCAAGGTTAGGCTACATGCTGAAGATTGAAAAACTAGTTTTTGTACTCCGGATTAGTAAATCACAGAATATTCTGAGTTGGAAGGGACCCACAATGATCATAAAGTCCCACTCTTATATGAATAGCCCATATGGGGATTAAACCCACAACCTTGGTGTTAACAGCACCACACTCTAACCAACTGAGCTAATCTCAGTGGCTTTATTAACCTCTATGTAACACCCATGTTTTCTTAACAGGGATTCAAGAGCAGTTATGTGCTGCTTACACTGACCTTGTGAATCACTAGTGATTCTCATTATCTCAGTCTTGTAATTTTTTGGTTTCATACTCCAACTACATAATCTCAGTACCCTAAATTTCTTAGTTTACAGTAAGAGATACACTGTTGTGTATGCTCAGGAAACTTCATGGCAACACTTCAGCCTGTGTATGGTAGCAGCTTCTTCTCTTGAGCACAGTCCTAAACACAAGCAGTACTAGCCACAGCAAGAACTGCAGGACTGTGAGCTCTGCAGCTGACACAGGCTATCCCTTTTAGGTTTTCATTTCTACGTGTTGTTATCCTCTGTCTTAATGGCAGTGTGATATTTTTCCATTTTGTGGTCCTAGTTATTCACATCAGAAATGCTTGTATTGAGGAAGGTGGTGGGAGATCTTGATTCAAGACTACAGACACACTTTCTGAATATTCATCAGGATGGTGGTTGCAGCTGTCTGCCTCCTTGCATCTTAGTAGTGTTCTGTTCTCGAGGGATTTATGTTATGTTCTTGTTGTGCTGTAGATTAGACTCAGGATTAGTGGTATCACCACAGTAGTTGCTAGCAACTACCATCTCTTTCTCTTCTGATTTTCTTTGGCAACAACCTCACAGCTCTTGGATCTCTCAGGTTCCTCAGACGCTGATGTTCTAGGTAAGAGAGATGTTATCTGGCACTCACATGATAGAATTTATGGTGGGGCTTTAATTTATTAGTACTTTTCAAATGCTTATGAGAGCTTGAACATGTTGTAAAGTACAAGTATTATGCTGTCTATTGAAAAAAAAAAATTCTTAATTTGACTTATAGCTAACAGCTCCCACGTATGTCCTTACAAATGCATCCAGAATCGCAAGTAGCAGGAAAGCATTTGTTTATCACAGAATGTCCTTGGCAGTCACTGCTGTGTGCTGGAGTCTCTTATGTACAATATTACTTCTGTTTAGTAGTCACTTCTCATTAAAATCGATCTTTTTTTTTTTTTTTATTCCCCTCTTTAGATGATATCTTCTCTAGCAGCCAAGTCAAGACACACACTCCCAAAACCAGATCTTCCCAACCAGCCTCAGAAGCAAAATCTGAAAGCAAGATTCTGAGCACATTTGATGACCCATTGAATGCCTTTGGAGGCCAGTAGCCAAGGGGAATATGTTGGCAGCCTTCCTTATGCCCTGTCCAGTACTAATACCCTGGATCCTCTAATTCAGTAGAGCTGGAATGAGATGGCCATGGATATTTAAATGAGATTACCCATTTTAAATGGTTAGTATTCTCTTGTGCTAGTCTAATTCTGCTAAATTATATATTTTTTAAAAAAGGCAGTAATCTCCTCCTATCATGTTTCCATGGTGCCCAGATGAATATAGCCTGTGCAATACCTGCAATGAAGTAATCTATGATATAAAGTATAGTTTGTTTTATTGAACAGATCTATAGATAAAATAATTGATAAATAGTAAATGGAGTCTCTTAAACTTGATCTGTCTACACGTCTTACTTTCCTCTTTACCTCTTGCTTAGAATGTCTGCATCATGATTCCAAAGCAACCAAAACCACTACCATGCCTTGCCTGGGTCACCTGCCACCCACTGAGCTAATGTTAGGGTAAGGCTGGCTTCGGTATCAGCTACAGCTTCTCTTATGGAAGCAAGCAGTGAAGAAATCTCAGAGCAGGACTTGACACCAGCTAGAGATGAGGTATTTCATATTGGCAGCTAGTGTGGTCTGTGAAAAAACAATGGCTATACTTCTCTGCCAGGAAGAGTATGTTACAAATGAGCACCAAGTGCCCCATGAAACCAACAGAAACCTAATAGTGTCATCTATTTAACTTGTAGGCCATTAAATGAGATTTTTCACCTGCGTGGAGTTGCCAGAGTTTTGCCAATAACACTTTCCACAAAGTCCCTCTCTACAGAGCATGCTTGGTCACTTCCAGGCTAACAAGCCTATGTACATACTTTATGCAGAGACTTTTTTGTGCCCAAAGGCTTGCTGTCTACCTTCACTTCTCATCCATAACACATTGTAAGCTGTTTCCAGGAGGCCACTATTCTGTGGAATCCCTTTAACTGTCTGATGTATTTGGCTTAACTTTGCTACCTGTATTTTCTAGATTTCCTTCTGGATGCCATTAACCATACTTGATACCCAGTTGTAGACAGATGCTTGCTCTCCTGCATACATACAAGCAGAGCAAGTGTATAATGCAGAAGGATCAAATGTTTATTTTATTGTACAAGTGCCTGCCTGCAATTTTGACTAGATTCACTGCTTTTACGATAGTGATGTACTACTTTAACTCTTAAGACTGTTCTGCTCTATGTGAATTTAAAGCATGTGCTCAGAGGACTTCGAGAGCAATTCCCAGTTTCACTGAAGCCCTCGTTCTGAGACATCTGCTTCAGTCTTTTATTTCTGAAGTTGGATTTACTTTATCGGGCACAGTAAATACGACAGCTGGAACATCTGGCACTAATGAGAGTAAAGCAGAAGGAAAGGTTGGAAGGGATAAAGGAGAAATATGATGTATTGACTTGCCTCCATAGGGAGGCCTGGCAGTGATTCATGTTAAGTTGGGAGTAGCAGCTTGAAAAAGTGTGGGGGCTATTTGCAAATGGGTGTCTACAGTGAAAGCACTTGAACTTTATTTGTAGGCATTACATCTGCTGCATATGCCCCATACATGATTTGGACTGCTTCTTTACTCCTTTCTTCTGTGCTTACAAGGGCTTCAAAATCATGCTGGAGGAAAGAGGAAAAATATGGTGAATTCTTCTATTTATTTTCTGCATTCTCCTTTCTTCTTGGCCCTTCACATTAATAACTTCTATAAGCATTGCGAACAGGGCTGTTCACAAGCTAAGAACCCTGAGGGCCAAAGGCTCTTGGAGTAGAAGAAAAAAAAGCTCCTGCTTTAAAGTGTTTCTTAAACTTTAATGTAAAACTCTGCAGAGAAAAGCTCTTGATAGAAACTTGTACTATGATGTAGATCAGCTTTCTTCCCACCCAGTCTTTCTAAACTGGCGCAGGGAGAGTCTTCACGCCTTTTCCTGTGTCTCTTCACTTATTAAAATGTGTGGTTCTCAATTTTAACAGATTGTAGAGCCTGATCTAGGCACTTCACTTTGGGGAGGGCTTGGTCTGGGTGATGATGTTTTAAACTGAGTTTTGGCTAGATGGTTTCCTTTTGGTTTTGGGTTGTGTTGGGGTTTGGGATTTTTTTGGTAGCTGGGGGTTTTTGTTTGTTGGCTGTTTTGGTTTTTGGGTTTTTGGTTTTTTGCAAATTCGATAAACCATGGCTGCATTTTTCTGGCAACAGCAGAGCTGAAGGCCCAGTATTACAGCACCCAGGAGCTCTGACAGAGGTTCCCATACCTGCTACGTGCTTGTGGAAAGCCACAGTGTTTGTTCTGTTTTAACTGGGCCTGAAACCTAACAGCTAGTCAGGGTAGGTCTCCTGTATTTTAAAACCTAAATGGAAAGTAAAGTGGTTAATGTAATTAGCACCTGCTAATAGGATCAGCTTGTTTTCTCTAGAGTGTGATCATCCAAGGCAAGTGCTGCTTCTGGAGCCTAGCTTGGCCACCTTATGCTGAAACGGGAGCACAAGCGAGTGCTGACCTTCAGTGAAGGTGCCCGAGAGCTGTGCCTGGTACCTGGCACGGCCAGGAACGCTCGTGTCCTGGCTGGGGACACCAGGGCGGCTGCACGCGCTGGGATTCATCCTGCCCTTGCTGAGCGGGCCCAGCGCTGCGCTAGGACACACCGACAATCTCTGGAAGCCTCTCGGGCTGAGCGGCAAGGTCTCCATGCTGGTATTGCAGGCTGGCCCTGAGCAAAGGGCGGCGCTGCTCTTGCAGTACTACGGTCGGGGCGAGCCGCCGGAACCACCGCCGCATCGGCCTTGCCCTGCCCCGGCCCCGGGCCATCCTCAGCCCAGCGCACTCCATGTCCCAGGAGCCACTGCGGCCACTGTCACGTGCCCACCGGTAGCGCTGGGGGCGTTGCACAGACTTACAGGACGGTGTGGGTGGGAAGAGACCTGAAAGCCCATCCCGTTGCACCCCCCGCCCCGGGTAGGGTCACGTCTCACTAGTCCAGGCTCCCCGAACCCCCATCGAACCTAGACTTCAACACTCCCAGGGATGGGGAAGTGTATCCGGGTCCTTCCCTGCGCACGCGCTGCCGCCCCGCGTCTTAACGACCACAACAAGCGGCCCGGTGGGTGCCCGCCCCTGAGGCACCGCAAGCCCCGCCCCCTCGGGGCGCTGATTGGCCGAGCTTCGTGAGAGCGGGCTCCCCATTGGCCCGCGGGAGGAGTTGTCACAGGGGCGGGGCAGCGCGGGGGCTGCCGGGCGGCGCCTCCCGGTCCTGCACCCCCGGGCGGCTCCGGTCCAGCTTTCGGTCCGTGAGTCCCGCCGGGCCCGGCCGGCTCCGGCGACCTGCGGCGGGCGGGGCGTCACGAGGAGAGAGGAACCGTGTCTTTCCCGGAGCGGGCCCGGCGGCGGCAGGTGAGGTGAGACCCCGCCCTCGTTCGGTGGGTTCCGGGCCCTCGGGAGCGCTGCTCCTCGGAGACCCTGCGGCGGGAGTGTCGAGTGCGGCGGGGCAGAGGGGCCATGCTGGAACCGCCCTGGGCCCGGCCCCGCTGGCAAGCCGCGCGTCCCGGGAGGAAGGAGAGGCCGGGGGCACGGGCGGCAGGCAGGGCCCCGCGCCCTGCCCGGGGTGCGAGGCTGCCCCCAGGCGCGGTGGCGGCGGGGACGGGTCGACTGCTCGCCCTCCTTTGTTTGCGGGCGGTCCGGTCCGCTGCCGGCTCCGGCCCACCGCTCCAGTGCGTCGCTGAGCCGCACTGGCCTCCTCCAACTCTGCCTCCTCTGAGCCCGGACCAGTCCCTGTTCTTAGGTCTTTCTGGAGTTTTTCTCTAGTTTGGACACTGCGGAGAGCTCAGCTCTTGTCAGGTGTCATTGGGCGTCTGGTTGTCATGTCTCTTGTGGATTCAAAAATAACAAAGGTAGCCGATTGCACCTGGAATGCTAACTGACACTAGAGCCCCAAAGCTGTAACGTTATTAATATCATTTGTGGTTATCTGGCCCTACCTAGGTAATAACTTACTGTTTCTTAACAAACATTTTATATTCAATAAATTTAAATTCTCTTTAACAGTTACGTTTAAATGTTGTTGGAACTGTATTTGTTTGCTTTATAGGTGAAAAATCCTAAAGATGAGCAGCAATGCACCCCACGTGTCTTCAAAGCAGCCTTGGCTAGAACTGGAATGTAGTTTCCTGACAGATCTTCTAACAAGGAAGTTGTAAATCCTTTCTAATGGCCAACAAGAAAGAGCCTCCTTTTTTCAATAAGGATAATATGGGACCATTTCACTACAAGCTTCCTTTCTATGAAACTATGGAGCTCTTCATTGAAACACTCACAGGAACATGCTTTGAACTGCGAGTTTCGCCCTTTGAAACAGTTATTTCTGTGAAAGCTAAAATTCAAAGACTGGAAGGTACTATTTTCTCTTATTTTTGTGTAAACTTTAACACCTTAGAGGAAGTCTTGTTTTAAAAATTATAGTTGCTAAAATCAAACCAGAAAACTTAAGTGTCATGTTTAGCAATATGATTATAATCTAGGTGCTTGGTTATGGCTTAGGTTTAACTGAAGTTGAGTTGTTTTTCTATTCTTTCCTTTTTCTGGAAGTTCTTGGCTTAGTCTTCACTGGAATTAGTATGCTCGTGCTTCTGGTGGATTGGTTGGGGGGTTTTCTTTCTATATATAATTATTAAGATTAATCTTGAAAAGTGTATGTAGTCTCCTACCCAAGTTGTTTGTTAACTAGGAGGTTTATAAACTTGAGCCATGCAATATGTCTGTATTGTAACTGAGCATACTTTAAACTTGCTGCTATGTTTGTTGCTGATTAGGTTAGTCAGTTTATGGTTTTTTTATGATACTGCAGTCACAAGAGCAACTGCAGTGCAGGCAAATCCCAAAGGCAGCTTTAAGTTTGATTTGAATTTTCTTTAGGTGAGTGATCTTTGGCTGGTAGATGTCTGACTGAGCAATGCCTTGTCTTAAAGTGATAAACTTGATACATTTTGCAAAATGAGAACCTCCTTTAAGGTATGAAGCCAGTCCTGATGCTTATGCAAGAAGAAAAGGTATAGGTTAGTCATCTCTTACCCTTTTCCTCTGTTGTGAGAATGATCTTGCATGAAAGAATGTGATTTGAAATATTTAGATATATATTTTTTAACTACTTTGAAGCATTGCCTCCTCCTTTTCTCTTTGGAGGGGTTAAAGAACTATATAGCTGCAGAAGCTGAGAGTATCAGAGTTGTTAATTTTAAGAAAAGGGATCCTCTCCTTCCCTGGTATACCTGTACATGTTTTTCATCCTTCTGTCTGTGTGGAACCCATGCTCTAGGAGATGTAATATGATGCTGTGGATTTGAATCTAAGACACTTTCCTCCTCTTGTGGAAATCCGCTATAGTGGATGAAAAAAAAACCCAGATAGCTGGCACAAGTCTTAAAACACAGAAGCATTGCAACAACAGAGGTGACTATTTACTAGCAAGATCCACGTAGCAGAAGCTCCACCATGCAGATAACCGGAATTTACATCTGTGTAGGTACATCAGTGCAGCTCTGTGGATGGGCTTTTGTTTCCTATGGACAGGGCCATAATTAATCACAAGTCAGAGAATATGTCAAGATGCTTCTAGAGGCTGGAGGTGAAACAAGAAAAGGAAAGGGTTTTTCTTCTCTATAATTGAATATAGGTGTAGGAGAGATGCTTAGAATGCTAACTAATGGTGAATTAAAAGGTAACATAGCCAGTAGTGTACAGGTGAAGGCGGGCTATCTGGATGGTATCAATAATGGAATGAGCTTTAAAGGATATGTGAAAAGATCAGTGGAAGATGTGAGGGAGAGAGATTTGAATTTCATGTAATCCAAAAAATGGGACTGCGAATAGACACACACAGTTAGTTATACCTGCAGTTTACAAAGGTATCATCATTCCTTAGTAGAACAGCTCAGTAATGAAGTTACAATACTGCTTATTTGTAATTTTGTTCACATGTTGTAGTTCATAGGATGTTAAGGTAATTATGGCTGAGATGCCTGCTGTGTTGAATTAATAATAAGTAAATTTCATTAAACATGGAAGATGAGTTCACTGGTGCTTATCATTGAATTGTTAAAAATCAGTTGAAATACTTTGATAACTCCATAACAGAGTTAAAATATCTGTGATATTCTGACTAATGATTTATGCGAGGGAGAGTGAAAACAAATTGATCAGTCATATGTGGAGGGAACAGATACACAATGACAAATTAATTTTATGTTGCATTTGTGGTTGCTATTTATTTCATATAAAATAATAATTAACAATTTTTCAGTGTTAGAGTTCCTATTAATAGTGCTCAGGTTCAAGCAATAATTCACCAAGATGAAGCGAAAGCAGTTTTATTGTCATTTAGCATGGGAAGGAGAAGGCTTACATTTACTCCTCTTTCTGCTGCTGGTTTTCACCTTTTATTATTGTATCGTGTTAACTTTCGTGGGATCTGAATCTCTCTCATTTAAGCTGCGCTTCTGACTGGAAAATGCCTTCTACACTGCTGGAAGACTGTATAGGGTCCCTAGTATGTGTATGGTCTTCGTGGACTCATTTGGATGTTGAGGATGAAAGTATGTAAGCATACAAAAGATGCGTTTTGAAAAAATGAGCCGAGACCTGAAATCTCCAAGAAAAAAATCTAGGATTGTATCAGAAGTTAACAAATTGTTCAAATGTTACCAATGCCTCTAATTGTAGGAGGCTAAGAATAAAATTAAAACAAGACAAATTGATCTTCGTTAACAACTGGCATATCAATAGCTGTAGACTGTCTGCACCATAATTAAAAAGCATAATATGGGTGGCATGTTAGGAATTTTGTATACTTCAAATGCTGTTTGTCATTCTCGGTGCCTTCTAGAGATCTGATATGGAAAGGCTTTGTTTAGACAGCTGTAGTAGACATTGGTACCTTACTAAGAAAGAGCTCCATGTCTCTAGCTATGCGTTTTCACTGGTTTTAGTTAGTAAAGAATATACATTAAAACTTATTAATGAGTTCCAATGCACCCAAAATTTCAGTGCAAGTCTGCTCATAATTTGAAGTTAAAGCATATCTGATGTGTGTTTGGATCAGATTCAGGCATTTGTCCTCAAGTATGTTCTATGTGAAGTAAGCAAGAGATTTATTATAATGTTGACTTCAGAGCCCCGGGGGTAAATCACTCCTAGTCTCAGATTCACTGACTGAGCCTTTTAAAATGGTTCACTGGGGAAGAAATAGCTCCCTTTGTCTCTACTGGTGGCATAACAGCTGGAATACACACATGGTGCTGCCTACTCCATTGGTTTTATGTGTTGATCAGTGTTGATGGACATGGATAGGATGGTGTCTGAGTTTCAAGGTGGCGTGAAAGACTGAGCTTTAACACGAGTAGTACTTAAAAAAACAGGATTTCATTGAAAGAGGAAGTAATGAGGGTTTTTTTGACTGAGATCTCTCTTTGCTTTCTCTGTTGCACGAGTCCTTATAGCTGCTGGGCTGGGCAGAGTTCAGTATGCTTCATTCAGAAATACCAATTATTGCACTGGGTTTTATAGATGGAGTATTCCAAGTAGTGGTTAATTCCATCTTTTCAAGAACCATAGATAATACCTGTAGACACGTTTGTTGGGTAAGATAGGATTGAGTCTCAAGGGAGGAGGTAGGCTTTGGGATTTGGTGGTGGTGGTGGTATTATTGTTACTAGCTTGCAGGAATGAATTTGAATGCTTCAGTATGGAGTGCTAGGGTGTTCTTTACGTAGCTAGCTTTAAAATAAGAAAAAAACAACTTGGTCATGGTTTGTTCGGTGAGTACTTGTAACTGAATTTTATGATCTGTACATGGAAATGCCTACATTTTTAGATGAAAATTTAGTTGTTCTCTCGTTCTTGTGTTATTGTAAAGGGGGAAAACAGAACTAGCTTTCAGAATACATCTTAATTTCAAATGCTTGTGTTCAGTAGGGAATGACAGATGCAGCAATAATTTTGTTGTTGTATGTGTGTGTACTCTCAATTCATCATGTGAGTTGTTATTTTTCTTTGGTCTTTTTGCTGTCATTATTTTGCTGCCTGTGTACAGCAGCTTCACCTTAAAAGGAACTGGAAGAATGTCAAGCAGACTTCATATGGATGTTGTCATTTCTTTCGATGTTCTGTGAATTCCGAGTATGTCATAATGATATTTATTACTATTCGCATTAGAGAAAATAGCTCTGCTTCTGTCAGGACTGGAGTAAGTGGATTGCATAAGTGTAACAAGTTTTTAACAGAACTAATCCTGCTTTTTTTCTGTTTACTACTTTTTCCCCATATCTTCTATTTGCTCTGTCATTTGTCTGTTTACTGTGCTAATAGAGACTAGAAGTTCGTGAAGCATTTTTTAAGCTTGTTCCTTGTCTGAGCTGGGAAAACATTCCTGTGAGTGCAAGACTGCCCAAAGCCAATGGCTGCCCAAAGCAGCATCTGGAAGGTGTAAAGTAAGGTCACCTTTGGCAGGAAATTTTGTCGACCTGTATTCAGTTACTGGTGATTTGCTGTTGTTAGTGTGTTCTTTTCAGTCCCTTGGACAAAGAGTAGGTCAGTGCTGACTGCCATTTACACTACCATAGTTACTGTCATGCAAGTGAAAGCTGGGGTTTTTAACAATTAGGAAAAGAGTCCTGCTGCTCTGAGTTGTGAACCTTTGCACCTCTTACTAATCTGGCCAGTTTGTGGGGTGAAAATAAGGCTTTCAGTCCAGCCTCTCTGTAAACATAGGCTGCAGCAATTTCAACAGTGAATAAAAGATAAGTACACTGTTTGAATTTTGATAGTGAAATGTCTGTGGTGTTTTTAAACTTTGGAACATTGTACCCACAACATAAAATCAAGGTTCTTTCTGAAATTACAGATTTTTTTTTTTTCTGGGTCAGACTTGGCCATATCACTTTCTGTAGTGAGCCTACTTAACATGCCAGAAAGATGAGTAAGGGAAGCTTAAGGCTCTATGTGATATGCTGATTCAGAGACAGGATAGGGTACTTGCTTCTCTCCTCTCCCCATTTTAGTAGGTCAGATTGTCAGTGCACCTGCAGCCATTTCAATAGGTAGTCTGCAGACTCTTCTGTCCTCCTGTAGCATCACCTGGCTAGCTCACTTCCATTTGAACACTGAGATGGAGCTTATTGCCCTACTTAGCTCTCAGTACTGATTTAGAGCAGGCCAGTGATACTGTCATGTGCTGCTTAGGGAAAGGCTATAGTGGATGAGTATCTCAGTTCTCATTATTGTTGGCAGTTTTACATGCTGATCCCATGTGTAAATGTCTTCTCAAAAAATCCTTATTATAATCCCAAAAAGGGACAGCTGATGCATATTTTGCTGCCCCTGAAACTATAAAGCACATACTATTTTATCTCTGTATAAATACAGAATTCTAAGAAAGCAGCATAAAAGGGAATAAGCAATAAAGATGTCTGTTTCCAATTACAACAGAGTATCTATCCTCTTTTCATCTGTTCATTTCATCAAAAATACATTGTCATTGTTGAATGAGCAAAAATATGTTTCACTCCAGTACTGCCAGCTGCAAGCCAGCCTTTTTAACCAATAGTCTCTCAGTTTATCAGAGTAATTGCAAATTGCTCCTTGGAGGCTGCTGAAACCATAACAAATGCAGACAGTAATCAGATTGTTTGTAATCAGAAGAGTGCAGAACAACACAGAAAACTTTACTGTAGACTCGCTGGCTGTTGCCAGCTTGTTTTTCTTTTGCCTACATTGCAGACTTGAAACACAACCAATAACCAGCTATTAAATAGCTGACAGTGCAGTAGCAATTATGTTAGTCTACTGTATGAAAATATTCTCCTCATAAATGTCTTATGGACTTCAGAAGACATAAGATTCCTGTTAAATGCAATCCAAGTGGAGTAAAGTTGTGTTGGTCACTCAGAACAGGGAAGATCTGGATATGAGCTGTAGTGAGAAGAGAAAACTGTCATCTTCTGTAAAGCTTAAAGAAAAACTATGACAGTTCTTCAAAGTTCACTCCCCCTTCTGCACAGGGTTATCTCCTTAGCATATCTCCTACTCGTGTGTTGAATCTGCTGGGACTTTGACCAACATCTTGTCCCCTTTTCTTCCTTGCCACTGATGGGTGTTGGTACCTTTGTGCCTTTTCTCTGTGTAGGAAGGGGCTACTTAGGTGATCTCTTGCCACAGTTTGCTAAGCATTCTCGCAAGCCTTTGGAAGCTGAGATGGTTTTGGAAACTATCTGAAAGACTCTGATCTTTGTGTTCCCCTCCTGCCAGATGTATTTCGGGAAGTCTGTCTGTGTAACACTGCCATTTGCATCTCCTTTTAAGCATCTGAACATGCAATGAATAAAAATGTAAGATTATTTTAATGTAACCTTTAACAAAATACATTTATAGCTTTTGTTTCTTAGTCTGAGGAGTAGTGTTTAGAACTTTTTGAAAAAGTAGTTCCTGGTCTCTGTAGATTTTAATTTTGATTTGTCATGAATGCACAGTGAGATCTTAATTACCTGGGTTTCACTACACAAATTGAACAACTTCTTTTTGATACTGGAGGGAAGATTTTTTTCTTTTAGTTGTCCAAGTTGTGTCATCCTTTCATAACTGCCTTAATTTGTATTCTATCCAAAATGTGGAAGGTGGTAACATTCCAGTAAAAACGTGTGTGGTAACACAGGGAACTTTCCCACGGGAACTTTTCTCTTCTTCTTTCTCTGTTTTGTAAATAGAGATAAAAGCTTGGATGTTATTGAAAACTGTCTCTGGAAAGATGGATATTCTACCTGGCCTATCGGCCTCGGGGGAGGTTATGAATTGACCCAATCCGGACGACCTTTGGAAAGTCTATATAAGTTTTAGAATTAAATAATAAATTCAGATTTCTGCCTCACCCGATCTCGTCTGGTTCTTTTGCTCTGCCAGTGGTTCAACAGCAACAAATGTGTGAAGACCTCAAGTTGTACCAGCTTTTGCTTAGTATCTTTAATGTGTATTACATCTAAATAAGTTCACTATGAGGCCAAAAAGAAACAGGAGTTATTTGTGTAGAATATGGATTTTTAATAAGGAATGAATACTCAGTATGCTTACTTTCTTTTAATAAAAAATAGCAAAATCAGCCCAGAACTTGAGTTGAAAATGAGTATTACTGGATATTAGTAATAACGTTCTCATGGCCTAAAATCTGAGGTACAGATAACAGGAAAAAACTTCCTTCATCTTATGGATGGAAATAGCGAGTATTCAATAAGCCTGGAGCAGCTGAACACTTCTACAGACTCTTGTTGAGCCGAAAGATTGAAGTTTGTGTGCAAGCTAAAGCCTTCTGAAAATCTTAGTTTTGTTTTTAATAACTATTTGGAGGTTGGATGTCATGACTGAAGACTGATCAAGTGCTTGTCCTTGTTGTGCTTCCTCGCTTCCTTGTCATTTGATCCAGTTTCAATCCATCAGCCCCAACCACTTCAAAACTCAAAATTCCCCAGAAGCCCTCTCACCAAGTTCCAATTTTAAGTTGTTTGTTTCTTTTGTTTAGGTATTCCTGTCTCTCAGCAGCACTTAATTTGGAATAATACGGAACTGAAGGATGACTATTGTTTGAATGATTATAAGTAAGTATAGAGTAAAATTATGTTCCTAGTTAATGTTTCTAAGTAATTGTTAGCATAAACAACAGAAAATGCTCTAAAAATTTATTGTTACTTACAGCATTGCAGAAGGCTGCACTCTGAAGTTAGTTCTGGCTATGCGAGGTGGACCTGTTAACACCAGAAGAGGTAGGTGTTAAGTTAAAAATAGTGGTTTTCATGCTAGGTCTTATAACTGTAAACAGCTTCTCTTAGCTTCGCATTTTAGACAGACAGTTCCAAATTAATTGGAAAAATACTTAAACGGGGGGATTTTTTCACATCTTTTTTAGTTACTATATTAAGTGCACTTTACTTACTCTTAGTTTAAGTGTATTTGTATGTATAGAGTCATCAAGTCATAAAATCAGCAATTCTTCACTTGAAGAAAAAATGATACTGTAATGTCATTATACAACTAGGTTTTAAAGTATGGTTGGTAAGAATCAGGCATTGCTTCAGTCAAATGATAAACTTGGTTATGTGGATCAGCTGTATAGGAGTGAAAATGAAGAAATTCCCTTGCTAATTTTCACTTGGGGAAAAATCTTAGCATATCTTCTAGGTTGGGAATTCCTGTTATAAACTGAGCTGAGCTCTCAGAGGTTATCAAAACAACATTAATAATATTTTGGTTTTACTTTGGGTTTTATCTTTGTAGTTCCTGTGAAAGACCCTATCAGGGAAATGGCTGAATACATGGATCCTGCTAGAGACAAGATCTGGGAGAAAGGGCCATCCAACAAACAAGTTACCTTCTTAGTATATCGAGAGGGAGATCGATTGAATTTCTTCCGTGTGGTTGACCGGGGTGATGGCACTTTAACACCACTATCTGAATCTTTGAGGTAAAGTTGGTTTTAATCCTTATATTATTCTTCAAAAGTGAGTTGCTTTATAATTTTCAGCTTTATTTGTTGGCTTTATCTAAAGAATATCTGACGTATTGCAAGAATTGTTCCCTAAAGGCTATTAAATTGTTGTAACTGAGTGGTCTAACAGCACAGTAGTGCTCTGTGGTCAGTGCTCATGCTGATGGTTCTCTTATCACTGTGTGCATTAATATAGTGAGATAAAGCTGACCTCATACTTAAGGTAATTCTCAACATTCCAGCCCTTTCTGAAAAGGAATATGTTGCAGGAGAGTCAATTTGACTATATTAGATATTGAAATCTTCTGTTAAATACATTTTCTGCCATCTTAAGGCATTTGTTTAGTTTTGTAAACATTTCTCTGTTCACAATTTTTTTTGTTTTTACCTATGGATATGACTTGACTAAATCTTTAGTGAGGAGAGTAGTAGATTGCCAGTGCAAAATCCTTTGGGCACTTTTTGGTTGATTTTTGAGGAGGGATTTGTTTGGTTTGAAGGGAGAGGTGGTTTTGTTGTAGTGGTTTTTGTAGGGTGGGGATTTTTTTGGTGTTGTGGGATTAGGTGGGATTTTTTTCTTTGTTTTTGTTTTGGGGTTTTGTTTGTTTTTGTTTTTTTAATGTATTGAGGTGATTACCAATACCGCCAGCCTTTAGATGCAATTAGGCCTCAGGTTAGCTACTGTTGAGGTGCCAGAGTTGTGTCAATTGCTGTCAGAATCCAAGTGCTATTAGTATCAGAAGGACAAGTATGTCACTTAACCTACTACGTTGTAGTAAATGGTTTAATAGTCTTTTTCCTAAAACTACCAAAATTTATAGCTATTAAAAATTGTTGCATTCTGTTTTTATCGTACAGCTTTTGGGTAGGTTCTTTTATCCCCTCAATAACTTAATATTTGTTCAGCTGTGAGGGAAGGAGTCCCTCTTCTGGGAACTAGCTGTGTTTTCTCCAAGGTTAAGGCACTGTTTTAAGTTACTATTCTTGTTTCTGTTTGCATAGTGAAAGCAAAAGCTTAATACTGGGTTACATTCAGTTTGTATTCAGGGTGATACTACTCTTAAAAAGTTTTAAGAGATCTGTACTTAAAAACTGCTGACTGAATGAAATATCAAGGTTGAGTTCCCACATGGTTACACAGAGTAGAAAGATCTAGTGTTTGATATACAAGGAAGAGAAAAGATACAAATGTTTTAGATCTGTGATTTTATCTTTCAGGCTCTGCACTCTTTCAGTAAATAGCCACATAAAGTATTGTGTGTAGGTTTGAAATAGGTTAAACCAACCATAACTGGTAAGAACTAAGAACCTGGCTGCTGTATTGGGCTAGATACACTTCTGGAAAGTTGAGCAGACTGGTGTAATTCTTGTTCTTGCTGATACCCTGCCTGTTACCATTTTGTTCCTATTTAACCTTTTGACTCCAACAAACATCCAAAACAATCCAAAAACATGGGGCTGCAGATGCTATACTGAGAGTTAGTGCAAGGATTCGTTGTAAGGAGCTTGAATTTTCATTTTTCAGTCAAATGGGCTCCCTGGTATTCGCCTGCATGTTCAAATTTTTGTGTGTGTTGATGGTTTTTTTGCCCCTCATTTAAAACTAGTGTGGACAATTGTCTGAAAGTCTTAGTATTGTACTTTTCCTTTATGTAATCCTAGTGTATAAATTTAATAGTAATTTAATTGAGATTGGCTAAATGTTGCAAATGGGAGGAATAAACCACGCTCTTTTGTCTCCTGCAAGGCACCTGGGTCAGCCTGTCAAAACACAGTAACATGTAGAAAAGTCAAAGACATTGGGCTTAAGAAATATGCTGTCACTGGTCAAATGAACCAGTTAGGTTGGAAGCCACCTGAGTTGAAAACATTCAGCTTGAGTTGTTTCTATTTTTCTGTGCTTTCTATGGGAGTTTATTTATTAGGTTTTCTACTAAGGCAGATAGTAGTTTGAAGGGGAGGAAATAACTAATTTTTAAATTTATTATCGTCTCTGGGTCAGACTGTGGGAAATGGAAACTGTAGCATCAGAAGGAAAGAATGGAAACACATCAGACCTTTTCATTTGCTCTTTCTAGAGGAAGGCTGTGGATCACTGAGTACTAGTGTTTTCCATACTGACAGTTAGATATGTTTATATGTGTGGGTATATCAGTGACTAAGCATTTTCAAGCACTTGTTTATCAACTTTTCTCACGTTGCTTGTATGTGGAGCAGAATTCATGGACTGAAATTTAGAAATGAGACATTGGTTTTAGTTTTGTTTTATAGTTCTCCAGATAATTTTATCTGTGGTTGAGTTAATGGTTAAAACTTGACAAAGTATAAATGCATACAATGGTAATTGTTTCTGGATTAGAAGAAGAATGCTGAAGTTGTGGTAGAGGACTGGCAGACACTGGTGCCAAAAGGGTTTCAGCAAGCTAATAATTTTTGAGACATGCATTTTACAAGCAAGAGCTCAGGCATGTTGACACCTATGGACAAGTAAATTTAAAATTTACTCATTGTAAAATGGGCTAAAAATATCATTAATATCAAAACTCCCTGTCTAACTTTTATAGTTTTATAATGACATTAAAGCAAACAATCCTTTTGTTCCTCCTTTTTTGTGTGTTTTGGCCTGTATTTAGAAAATTGAAGAAAAAGGGTAACAATTATTTTTGCATTTAAAAAAAAAAGCAAAAACCAACCAAGTTCAAAAGCCAACCAAATATGAGGCATACCACTTTGCTTTCTATCCTTACCTTGAAGCAAGGTAAGTTCAAGAAATTCTTTTGCGTTAGTGATGTAAATGTTTGCAGAGTTAAAATTCTGAAATAATTTTTTTAGTGTTAGGTTTTTACCAGAAGTATGTATATGTAATATGCATGCTGACTGTCCCCATCTGGAACTATTCAGGTTTTGGTTAGAAATGACTGGTCTATTTTGCTGGCTCTTGCTTTGAATTTGCTGCTATCTTGCACTTCACAATGTCTCCCAGCTGTGCTGCCTTTGGAATTTTAGGGAATGGGTGTGGAGAGTCAGTGCAAAAAATGCTGGCTTTCAGCAAAGGGCAGCAGAATATTTCTAAGAATCAGGTAAGATGCCAGCTCTAATTAGTGATAATTTTTTTTTGTACTGACTTCCTCATGACTCTTAGTTCTTCTTTGATCTCTTTTGGAAAGTAGAAACTTGAGCTAAATCTACTAAGACATTTGTATGAACACAGGGATATTAGGGGAATTGGCTGATTGTCACGATTTCTAGATGCTGACAACCTAATGGAAGAATTAAAATACTCTTTAAAATGTGCTGTACACAGTGTTGAAAATGCATTCATTTGTAATGAATTGGAGACTCCTAATTATTTCATTTCACTGTCAAATGTTGAATATGTGTTACTGATTAATGCTTCATTGCTTCATAGGAAAAACAAATTAGATGCTGATTTTTAAAACTTGAGAGGTTCTGCATTCTGTTAGGATACAGAATGGAAGAAGGAAATGTCATGCTATAAACTGCCAGTGACTACTGACTTAAAATATTTTGGTTTGGGACTAGAAATTCTAATCTATTTATTTTTTTTTCCAAATGTGAGACTCTTTGGAATCTTTGGAAACCTAAACTGATCTTTTCTTTTCTTTTTTTTTCTTTTTTTTTTTTATTTTGAAAAGGAGAAATAGAATATCACATCCACATGGGTGACCCCTCCATTTCCATTTATGGTGAGAACACCCCTCAGGATGGATAGAAATTTGGACTTTTCCTTCCATGCCAGTGTCTGGTTAATTGGAAAACTGATCAGCTTGTTGTCTGACTCACACACTTAACAGCTTTGGCCATATCTTCAGGAGACATTTGTGGAACTGGATATCCCCTCTGTGGGGAAAATATATAGTGAGTGTGAACAAACTGTATATGATGTAACAACTTCCCAGAAGCGTGGCTATGTTCAGATTTCGGCAACATCACTTTGCTCTTATAAGGGATGCTTATGTGGATAAATGGATTTGAAATGTCTTTGCATACAGTTTTACATAATGTTTTGTCAACAGATCAACTACGGATATGACTTCCTTGTTGTGAGAATACTCTACATTGAAAACATAATTAAATTACATTATTAGAGGGTGAACACAAACTTTCTTTTATTTTCAGTGGTGGTTCAGTTTATAATTTATATGCTGATGATGAAGATGAGACAGAGGCATCACCTTCTGGCCAACAGATTATTGAGAATTCAATTACTATGAATAAAATGAAACTGCTCAAGGCAAAGATGGAGAACATGAATCTGAGTAAAAAGGTGAAATTGTGATTTCAATTTTTCTGTCATAAATTGACTTGCACTTTCCTTGTGCTGACTTTTCTAAAAAGTAGGTCAGATACTTTGCTGTTTTGAGAAGTGAAGTTATCACAGGTAGATGATTTCTCATCTGTTGTTTTTGTAAATACTGTTGTATAAATGTTATAAATGTTCCACTGAGGGGTATTGGCTTTCCTTGGATCTACCTGTCCTCATTCAAAGAATTCACTACTAGTCCTGGATTTATCTGCCTGGGTAGGGTTTTTGGGTGGGTGGGTTTTTTGGTTTTGTATGTTTGCGGTTTTTTTCTTCCAATACTTTTTCTTTCCAATACTGTTTTGCAGTACTGCTCTCGTAAAAGTCAATGTTTCTCTTAAAAGGAAGCTTCATTAGATATACAGTAACTGAAAAGCCTTTAAAGTGAAATACAGGAGTGGTATTACCTTGAAGATAAAACATCACACTGGTGTTCATGTGTGACTAGGTTACTCAGCTGTAAAATTGAGAGATTATACTTTCTTTCATTTTTTGTTGTGTTTGAGACCTGAAGCTCTTCTGGATAACTTTGATGTCATTCTGGCTTTCCTTTTCTATTTCTCTGACACTGATTTATAGTCACCTATTTATTGAAAAGCATTTCCTGGTTATAATCTTTGATTTTATTATTCAGATGTTGAGGTGAAGTCTTGATGGCTAGTAACGTGAGGGAGTAGAAAGAATGATTTGGTCCTTTCTGGCCCTACACTATCTGAATTCCTCAGAGTATATTTTCAGTCAGGTCTTTTGAGTGCAACTGGAATTTAAACACTAATTGTTGTTGTATCTGTGTTTTTTGATTTTGGTTGGGCTTTTTTTTTTTTTAAATAGCCTAAGAAAACTGTCAAGGTGAAGCCTCGTCCTCCATTGACTCCTCGACCATCTAGTGGCTCAGTGGCTGCTGCTCGACACCGTTTTTTAAGAGTGCTCCCCCATATCGGACAGTCGTGCCTACCTCCTCCTGGGAATTTGCATCAGTCGGAATCTTCCCAAAACGCACTTTCAGCGTTGGCTACTTTGGCCACTGCAGGTAGAACAATGCCATCCACAGCTAATCACTTCCTTAAGGAAGATGACACTTGGCAGAGCAATTCTTGGTCTCAGCCAGTTAATAGCATCAGGTTACCACCGAAAATATCTCGCGTTGAACTAGAAAATGCAAAACTACCTACAAATGATATTCTGACTCCTGTTTCATCCCTGTCTGGAAATTCAGAAAAAGCTTCTGAAAATGTGACCTCAGCAAGTGAGGAGGATGCTGTTTTGTTTCCAAATCTAACAAACGTAGAACTGTATGGAACAGAAGAAGAACATCTACCTGAACCAGATGCTTTTGCTTTTTTAACAGAAGCAAGCACTGCCGAACAGTGTAGTGAGATATATGACGTAGGAAAGGTGAACCCAGAGCTTGAACTGCCTGACGGAGACAAAGATTCTAAGGTTGTAGAACAGCATAGAAAACCTATTGGCAAAGTGCTGAGCACTGCAGCAATGGAGACTGGTCTTCTCAGTACTCGTGAATTAAGTCCTCAGAAAAATTTGCTTTTGTCACCTCTTCGGTATTCAGCGCAAGTGGCACGTCACAGTTCTCTGAAACCACAAGCACAACCCAGATGCTTTGAGGCCGGTAACTTGAGATCTACGGCCTCCCCAAATGTGCTTCGATCGTTGGAAGTACGTAGTATAGCAGACTCCTCTTTTTCTAGGACCGCTAGATTTTGTAGTGTGAAAGTCGAGTCACTTGGCAAAAGACCTGATGTAATTTCTAAAGCAGAGGCTAGGGACATCACAAATGTGGCTAGCAAGGCATCCAAAGAACCTGTGAGTTCTGTAAGTAATTTAGGATTTCTGGCTTCGCTGGCCCGAAGCACAAACAGGGAAAGTTTACAGAGTTCCTGTGGGACTGACAGGTTTCGGACTTCTGGTATTGCACTACCTACAAACCTGCAGCATTTTCAGGAAGAAAGCTTTAGGAAAACTGCTCCTCCAAATGAAGCTGCTGAATATATCCTAGTGAGTATGAATGCATCAAAAGAAATCAAAGTTTCCCTGACTTTTCTGGTACTCACATTACAAAATTACACTGTGTGTGTGTGAGAGGCAGATGGGGTGCGGGAGGTGTATTTAAATCCCTGATTGTCTTAAACAGTTTTCTGAATTCCTGTTGGTATCTTAACTGCCTGTTTAGCTAAACAGTTCCTAGAAGTAATTTTTCGTAAAGATTAAAGTGGTCGTTCAGTTCACAACTGAAATTATGAGTTATTGTAATGATAGAATTGCAAGTGTCTGTGTTAGAAGTGTCATTTGGCTTCTGCTGCTCACTAATTGTCATTTATTCCAAAGTGTGCCCAGCGACTGGCACCATATGTGCCAAGCTTCTGCTCTCTAATGTACTTTGTTGTTTAGGTGTGTTTTGAAGTATGGGGAGATTTATTAAATAGTTGTTTAGGGTAAGGCTTTATATTGCAGAGTTTTAACTCTGTGTGCAGAAGTTGTCTTGGACTCTTCATAGGTTGATTGATAAAACATTGATATCAAATAAGCTGATACCAGACTACCTAAGTTTTCATTTAATTTCCATCTGCTAGTAATTTCCCTGTGGAAATTTTTTTTTTTTTTTAGTCTGCACATGGGCTTGGAATGAATGGAAGTATGGCAGCTGTAGGGAAAAGAGTAGGTAAGTAACTTGTAATTAAAGATGACTCTTTAATCTTTTCTGATATATCACACATAGAGAGGACAAAAATAATTTATCTTTGTGTAAGGCATGTGGCTTCTAGAGTCCTTGCTGTATTATACTTCTATGGCATGGTTAAACTATTAATATTTTAAGCAATTCTTTAACATGCAGATGGCATCCAGATCTTAGCTGTACGTAACTGGAACTCTGTCTTAGCTTTTTTCATACTTAGTGAATCCTGTACATCGTCTGTAGATCTAAACATGACTTTCTGTGCTGAAGTTTCCAAATTATCAGTTCTGTGAATACTTCTGAGTGTACTAAAATCAGAGCCGAATGTATCAGTAGCATTGTCTTTAGCACAAAAAAAAGTGGTGAGCAAGTAATAAGGGCATGGATGCTGCAGAACACTGATAGAGTGTTCTGCAGATTTTTCACCGTGTTTTGTGCTGGTCATCATTCTTTCCATCCTAGTCTTGGTAACTGTGGAGAGCTTAATGCTTGACGTCTATTGAAAATGGATGTGTTACGCATAGATATTAATTGCTTATGTGATTCATTCTCTTGTGAGATAAGGAATTGTCTAAATTAATGCTTTTAAAGCTCTTAAGACAGTGACCTAAGGATTTTCCACACATTTAATTTTTCTTCTACATATCATTGACTTGCAGTTAGCAGGTTTTCTTTTCTTTCTGTTTGACCTTAGGAAGAGGTGGGTATGTATCTATGATCTAGGTATAGAAAATGAGCTAAAAAATAGATGTTCAAATAGCAGCTGCAACAGGAAAAGTTATGTAGTTGTAATGTTGGAGCAAAAGCTGCTAAAATAGTGGATTGTACCTTTGTTTCACAACTGTGGGTGCAGGTTTGACTTGACAGTCAATTAGTAAACAGGTCTCTCCTTAGCTAGTCCAGAGGTGATACCCTAAGAGCTGTGTCTGCAGGATGGGGAAGCCTACTAACATCTGAGTCATTTTGGATAGAACTATGAAGAAGACTCTCCTCTGGTGCATCATATGTCAGACAAGTGTATTTTCTAAAAGATATCAGACATGAGTTGGTGTGGTCATATCACGCAGGCTCTTGAGAGAGATGTGGCTGGTAACGATCTGTTGTATAACTGGCCAAAGGACAGATCACTTCTCAGTGTAGTTGCTGTAGGGATCATGATCATGAATGTGAGGACAGGTGTATTGGTTTTTTCTGTTTAAGTAGGTCCACAGGGTGGGCTCTCTTCAAGCTCTGTTTCACAAACTGGGCTAACTGATGCTTCTGAAATAGTGTGCTTTTAGATGATGAAATTGATAGTGTGGACGAACGTTGCCTGGAAGTATCCAAGTTAGATGGAAATGGGGTGGGAGTGGTTGATAGTGATGACTGTGATGTGTAGTGACTGCTGGGTGCTACTGTTGAGTGTAGGCTGCTGTATCTCCACTAAGAAGTTACTGTTGGGATTATAGGTGTGCTGGACAAAAATACTTCTGAACTCATGAGATCACTTTTTGGGAACATCCTGACCATATACTGGTAGAAACACTGAAAGAATGTTTGCAAACACTTTCACTGACTCAGCATGTGGGAAATATGCTTAAGCAAGTTGTGGACAAAGTGCTTACTTCTACAGAAGGAAGGGAGATACTTTTTCTTTATGTGCTCTTCAGTTAATAAAGCAGCAGCTAAGAATTACATGGCAAAAGTAAAAATAAAGTAAATTTTTAAGTATAGAAATTTTGCAAACATCTGCAAAGTGCCTAATGTAACCATATAGCTAAGTAGAGGCCTGTAGTCTAACACTATACTTTTCTTGCAATTGCAGAGTATCAGCAAGATTTTAAAATATTGCAGTACTTATTTGGCAAGCCAGTGTACTGAATATAGTAGATGCTAGGTACTGGAATGCCCAGCTGATGCTTTGTACAGCCATTGGGCACAGTGCTTTCCCATCACCCTCCGAGTGTGTTGATTTTGCATTTGGCAAGACCACTAAGATATGCTTCTTGATTTCTTCTGTAACTTCTTGCTTATGTGGACTTTAACAGGTGTTCAGAGTAATGGTTCTAGGTCTCGCATTGCGATGACTCTTCCAAAGGTGTTCATAGGCTTGAGGTGTGTTCCCTCTTTTGACTTTCAGGGTTTATTTTTCTCCTCTCTTTTTAGGCTTTGGGGTTCCAACCTGGTGTATCCTAAGAAATGCAAAACAAATCTGGGTTTCAAAATGTAACATTTAACTAGTTTGTGAATACATTAAAATGTCTTTGCTGTCTTTCTACTTCTGAAAGCAGGTGAAGCAACACATCTTCCACCTGTGAATGGCTTAATTCAAGCAAAAAAGAAAATTTCAAAGCACTGCTTTCTTTGTGGCAAGAAAACTGGATTGGCAACCAGCTATGAGTGCAGGTAGGCTGAGTGTATAACCACCTGTTTCTTCAAATTGATAGCTGAATTCACCAAAAAGTTTGCTTTGCTGCATGGTACTCCTTAAGCAAATCAAAAGGCACCCTTCAAAGAAGTTGCAATTCCCAGTTCAGCAAATAGCAGGAATTTAAAATCAGGAATGTTGTCCCTGTTCTGCTTTTGAGGTGCATGTTATTCCAGGAAGATCAAGAAATGGAAGGTAACAGAATGGAAGATATCAGGAAATAAAGAACAAGATTAAAAAAAAGAACAGTGACATTTTAAACTTGTGGGAGAACAACTTGCTACCAATACATGTTCTGCAAAGTTTCTGAACAATAATGATATCATTAACAACTTGAGGAGAAACAGATTTTGTTACAGTTTCTCAGAAATCTCCCTCAGATTTGGCCCTTTTACAACACATCTTCACAGTTTGTAAATTAATATAAAATTTTACTCAACAAATTTTTGATTTTATGTGTGTTTTGTGTTTTGCAAGACTTCAGTCACTTTTGAACATCTAGAGCATCTCAAAAGCAGAACACCAGAGTGCTCATCCCCAAATCCTGACTTGCAGACAACAGAGACCTGGTGCTTGGTGGTGATCTTGGGAAAATTAAAAAAAAAACCAAACGAGAATAAAAAACCACTTTCTCTGTTGATACTAGTTCTCAAAGTATTTTTTCCACACAAGATACTAAGAAAAAAGTAATGATTCCCATGNCGCTTGGTGGTGATCTTGGGAAGATTAAAAAAAAAAAATGAAACCAAACGAGGAGAAAAAAACACTTTCTCTGTTGATATTAGTTCTCAAAGTATTTTTTCCACACAAGATACTAAGAAAAAAGTAATGATTCCCATGAGCTAGTCAAGGTTGGGAACTGCTGCACTCTGAGGGTCGCATTTGGAGCTGATCGTGGTTCATGCGAACCAACAGCAAAATGAACAAGAACTTCTGCCATTGGGGAATTGGTATAGGAGAATTTCAGGTTGAGGAGTTGTCGCCTTACTAAGTCTTCATTCTCTGATTCTGAAACAGTTTTGGACACTGCACACTTTCCTGATGAGCAAATAGCTGCAAGCTCTTCTAAAAGTAACTAAGCAGCTTGCTTAAGGTTAAAAATGAAGGGAGAAATGGCTCATGTCCAAGAACAGCATTTGTTTTGGTTTCAAAAGAAGCAACCATATGACCTTTTACTAGAAAAGAACATAAACCAAATAGAGAATACAGTCATATGAAAGAAGTGGTGGTTATGGGACCAAGAGCCAAAGAAAAGCAAATTTATTTCCAGGCACATAAAGCCTCAGGAACAGCTGCAGAGTTTATTACGAACCCAGATAGATAACTGAATAGGGGATTATAGTGTAATAGGGAGTTTGATGGGTAAAGCTTAATCCTTTTCAAGAGAATTCTGATTTTGAATGGTGTTACTGTTTTACTGTGAAGAAGCATCTTCATCAAATAATCAGGCAACAGGACACCAATATTTGTTTCCACTTAAAGCACTTGTCCAGGTCAGATACAACATCCAAAGTATGGTTTTCTCCTGTTAAGAGTCTTGGCTGCCAAACTGTCAAGTTTGAAGCAAAAATCCTAATCTTAACTCATCAAAATTGCAACTGATATTGTAGATGCACCCTTTGCCAGTCATATAGGAAGTTCTGTTCCCTGTAGTTAGCCTGTATAATGTCTTTACAGCCAACTAAATCTGTATTTATTAATCTTAAATGGCTAATTTGAGTTTATGCCAGGCAGAAGTTGTGCTGAAAACAACTATTTTGATGGTCTGATTGATGTGATGGTTTTGAATTGAAATACATAACATGGATTTCACCTGATGAAATTATTTTCCATGGTTTTGACCTCTAAATTCTACCAACTGATGTTTTGTGAGGTCCTTAAAAATGAAAGTAAAACAAAACTCATTATTCTTAATTTACAAGTGTGTTTGATCCTTGCTAGCTGGATGCAGGAGTACTGATCTTGCTTATCTTCCCAGCTGAAGAAACTGTTGGGTCAAAACTGCAACATTCTACTTGAAAAATGTCATTTTATTTACCCCACCAGTTAATGTTATCAGTCAAGGATGATAAGAATCCAAACAGCTCTGTCATTTAAGACATGATTAAGATGGCTCCCAGCATGTCAGAGCATTAAAATCTTCTAGAAGCTTGTAACTTCTAATATTCTTGATTCTTCAGATGTGGAAACAACTTCTGTGCAACACACCGCTATGCAGAGACTCACACCTGCACCTACGACTATAAGAGTGCAGGACGAAGGTATTTGCAAGAGACCAATCCCATCGTTAGTGCACCAAAGCTTCCCAAAATCTGACATGGTTGTGCTGCATGTGGCCATTCTGCCGTTGAAGAATTGTATTGAATTGAGAGAAGCACTTGCTTAAACTGCGTCATTTTGCCATGCTCCATATTTAAAGATTTGCCAATTAACAAAAGCACATGAGGATGCATCGAAGAATAATGTGAACACTACTGCAGTTAAACTTTTCTTCTTGAGTGAATGAAAGGTTAAAATTAGTTTCTAAAAACACTATGATTTAACTGTTACTGCACGTGTTGTGTTTTATATTTGGAAAAGCTATTTCACTAGACAAGTCTTTAAAGATGCACTTTACTAACTTTACTGTATAACCAGAGTTGAGGGGGTGTTGTAATGAGGGTGTCATGTAATGTCTTCTGTACTCTCGGGTTTTTTGTCCATTGCGTGGTATCTTCTAAGTTATTTCACTAGAAAGATCCTCCTCCCTCCCCTTTCTTCAAACAGCCTGTTTTGAGATTTTTAAGGGGATAGTGTGTTCCACCCCTCTGTTTCATTCTGGTTGGTATTCAAACATTGTGTGTCCATTCTGAAAATTACATATCATAATCACATTTTCTTAAAACAATACTGTTTATATGACAAGTTTGTTTTTAAATAGAAGGTTCCCTGTTTGTTGCCATTAAATACAAGAAACAACTTAAGTTTTTTTGTAATCCTAGATTTTTTTAAGACTTCACAACTTGCTTTGTTAAGATGTTGAATGCTGTTACTGGAAGAAATTCTAATAAATATTAAATTTTATTCTTGTTCATGCTGTCATAAATGCACAAAATAACTTCTCTCTTACAATGTGTTTCTAAATTAAAAGTTGGGCTCTGTTGGGAGGGTATATATTTATTTTTTTTTTCACAAGCACTGGCTCATATCTGTTCACACTGAAGATGATAGGAGGAATTCCCACCAACTTCATTAGGAATAGTGTGACCAACACTATGTGCTTTAAATAAACATCCTGAAGTCTTACAGATGTACTAGCAAAGGCAAAATGGATGCTCAACAAATGGCTTGTATTAACCTTTCTTCCCTCCAGCTTATACGGTATAAAGGCAGTTCAGTAAATGCATGAGACACTTCTGATGATCGTGTAGGCACCGCAGAAGGTGACGCTGGAAGAATACACCTAATTAAAGACTTTCTTCTTGCATTCCCTTAATGCTCGTGAAGTATTTTTATAAGCGTAAATTGCATGAAGTGTTCCAGTATAAAGAGGTTAATTAAAAAACCTACAACAAGCCAGCAAAACAAAAGAAATCCCTCCACACTCTATCTGGGTAATCAAATGTCATGGTCCCTGTCTTGTCACAGTCAGCTACTTGGTTGGCTGTGGTGTTATCTATGCTGCGTTCCAGTCAAACAGTAGCAGCTTATGAGAGTGACAATCCAAAGGTGGGCCAAAAAACAAGAAAGAGGATCACTGAAAGAGGGAGAAGTAACTTGAAGAATCTCATCCTTGGAGGGGATTTCATGTAGTGCACTTGAAGCTTCTTAAACCTGAAGTTTTCAGAGAGTGATGAGCTTGGAAAAAAATATTTGCAATCATTCTTCTGGGAACTGGTAAGATAAAAATGTAGTTCTGTGTGTGTGACCTCTAGGCTTATTATTACTGGAGAAAGTTCACCTGGTATGAAGAACATGTTGTTACTGAGCTGTGCTGCATACTATGAACGTGCCTGTAGTTTTTATTTCATCTCCAGCATGGGACAGTATTTGATGCCGAAGGAAAAGAATAAGGAACATGACAAATGTACTGGTGTTTTCCCAACAATTACTTACATGCAGCTCAGCAACTTTCTCAAGACAGGGTATTGCTCTTTTTGTAGATACAGTGGGGATTTGGTAAGAAGTGGAATTAAAATAATATGGTCTGTCATCACTTATTCTGATTTTGCATATGTATAATTAACAGGAAATTGTTTTGCAGTGTGTTAGAATGGCCATACTCAAATTTTAGTAAAACTACGTAACAGATACGTGGCAGGAAGCCTCTGAGTCACATATCAATGTTGACTCTCCCTTCCTGCATATGTATAATGAAGTGCAAAACAACATTTTTCTGAAAATGCAATGCAGTAATAATCTAATTTCCCTGTGTGTAGCTTCTCATAATTTTTATTATACCTCATTTTAATTATACTTAATACAGATACTTCTTGCTCAGAAGCCTACTGCTTTTGTTCTCTTATCAACACTGTATTACAGACATTTGTTTTCAACCAGTAGTACAGCCATAAGAGCACTTTAATTTGTAATTGTTTCAGTTTCTAATTTAGATGCTATTGGCTTTTACCAAATCCCCTCTTAGTTTGTGCTGTGGATTAATTACTGTTTACTGTGTAAACTTAGTAAATAGTTTGGGTTTTGATTATTAGTGTACCATGTTGTTATGCATCTGCTGAAGACAAATGTTTGGCTTTTGTGTGTTTGTTCATGTAACTAGATTATTGTATTATAAATAGTTTACATACTAGAGGTTTAACATCTACTTTGGTGCGTGCTTCTCTACCTTCCTGCCAAATATTTTTTATATGCTTCTTTTATGGTTGAGGATCTGTGAGGCAAAACTAAGTCTCTTGTTGAATGATCTCCAGGATTTTTCTGTCAAATTGATAAGCACCATAGAGGCGTCAAATGTTTTTGGATCTTGAATTAAATATTGCCTTTTTCTGAAATCGCTAGAATCCCATGTTGATGAAAATCTTGTCTGCCTGCAATTTCTGTCCATTCAGTTTGCAGTCCCCTGCGATGTAATTCCACTGGTGCCTTCTGTTCACAGTCTTCAGTTATAGACAAGGTTAGAATTGTTAATGCTTTATATTACAAAATATACAATGAAGTCTTTCTAGCTTTTTTGCATATTTTTTGCACTGCAAACCAAACTTTGGTTTCTTTTCAGGTATTTCCAGCTTTCATAATGGGCGCCATCTTTTTGGTGTAAAGTGTGGATTTGGCATTGCTTTTGCCTATAAGAAGTTCCTTCTACCTGCAGCTTTTGTGTTGGGTCACATTTTTCCAATATTTATGTAAATCAGCTTCATCTTGAGATGCATTTGACAGTTTTTTCTGGTATCTGCATCAGCACTGAACCACACTTGCTACGTGAGGACATTCATGTAGCTGAGAACTGCATCTAGAAGTGCAGTCCATTTGTTCGTGCATAACTTCTCCTACCCAGGGACTTTGTGGCAGAGGACTTGTGATGGCTTTTCTCTCGCTTTCTCTTGCGTTCGCTTTGTGCGTGACGCTGCAGAGAAGTGACACCAGGGGGCAGCAGAGGCATTTAAAAATAGCAAAAATTTGTGGGTTTGTCCAATAGCTAGATTTACCCAAAAAAAAAAAACAACCTAAAAGAGAAGTGTGATTATTTGTTTATGACCCTTGTTCAGCGCACTCTGAACAGATCTCAGGAGCTCAGCAATAGGATACATTTTTTCCCTAATTCCAAAGTTTTTTTAAAATCAGAATGGGAAGAGTACCTCAAAAACTTATTTCTATGCTGGATTTCATGTCATTTATTAGGTAACCTTAACATACTGAAGAATAGACAGAACAGACAGAAAAAGAGCCCTCCTCTTATCCTTCCCACTGACCCTGCAAGGGTTTTCAGAGGTGTCTGCTAGCCAAGCTATCTTGAATGGTAGATATGTCTGGTAAAAGTACTGCCTGTCCCCATAATTTCTTACTTTAAAATGACAAGTGTTGCTGGTTTTGTCTTATGCATACAAGGTGAGGATATGAAAGAATAAATTCAATGGTGTGTGAGGAATGTATGCCAGTAACTGTTAAAGTGGCCACTCCTTACTATTTGCCTTTTCTAGCCTTGCAATTCACTTTAAGGCGGTTTCAATCCTTTTGAATCCAATCTTCAAAAAGACTGATTACTACCTACCATATGTGTATAGGAAGTGTATATATAGCTCCATAAAAATTATGTTCTAATCACATCTGGATGGTGAATTATTGCTGAAATTAGGTGTTCTGCCCAGCACCATAAATTCAAAACATAACCTAATCACAAAAATAGTATTATTTACATGGTATCTGATTAAGAGTGTTAATGAGCTAGAAATTAAAACACTGAAGTTTTCTAAAAGGAAAAATCAGGGGGTTCAAAATACCCTCTAGTCTTTCTTTGTATGTGGGCTGTTTTTTAGCAAATGCATGTGATTTTTTGAAAAGTGAACAATAATCTTTTTTCTCTCCCTTCTATCCACAAACTTAATCTGCAGTCATTTTATTCTTAAATTTTACTTATTTTGTTTAATGAGACTGATTTATTTTGCCTAAATTTAATTTGTACTTAAGTGCTGGAATTGTTGCCCATAATGGCCCATATTTGGATGTGGTGGTGGTTTGCTAAAAACCTGCACTGGCTGGTGCAAAGTTACAACACATATATATCATGAAATATCTTTGTTTTTAAACATAGTCTTGAGACTGAGAGTTGAGTGTCAGAATTTCTTCTTAGCATCACCTGTATTGCCAGCAATCATAGGTCATTTGTTTTAGGGGAGACATAGGACGCATCAAAATAGGTTGGGTTAGCTTGAGATTCACCCAGTCCACCATCTGTCTCTGGGACCTGTAGGTAACAGACACTCAGAAGGTGCAAGAACTTCCTAACCAAGTATTCAGGAACAGGACACTGGATCTTACCTCCTATGCTAATGACTAGCCTGAACTGTGAAGAACTTGCTATCTCAGTGTACAGCATGATACTAATTTGGAAGTCCATAAAGGTCTAAAATTATTTTTGCATCTTGATAGATTCACAGTTTCAATTATTTGTATGGGTAACGTGAAAAATATTTTCTTTCACTGCAGTTTTGAATTTCCTACCATTTTTAAATTGAAATTCATTTAGTTTAGTGTCGTGAGGAAGGAGAACAGTATCTCCTGAATATTCAGTATGTTCTGTCTTTGACTCACATCTCCTCTTACTCATCTTTTTTATGGTAGCAATTCATTGTCTTTACTCTTACAGAGCCTTAATTATGCTTGCTATCCTCTAAATATGCTCTAATTTTGCCTTATACTTTGTCTTCTTCAGTTCCCTGGTTCCCATTTTTCTGTATTTTATATTTACTTATAAGCTGCTCAAGGTATTGTTAAAATGGAAGCCTCTAAAATTGTGATTAAAATAATACCTGGTGAAATATGCCCAGGATTCTCTTAAGGAAGTGCCATAGAAATGCTTAGTATTATTAATCTGCCTCTAGCTGGACAGGATGTAAATAGCCTTCATTAAAGTATGAGGAAAAAAATGTAGGAAAGCTCTGCAAGGGGAACATTTGGCTGAGTTCAGCACAATAGCTGTGCTTATGAGGAAGATGTTGTGTGGGGTTTGTGGCACAGAACCAGACTGCCTATTTTTATGCCTTTACCACATCTGCATGTTGGTTACATGCAGTCTGTTAATTGCAGTGGGGAGAGCCAAAGCTGAAATATCGGCTTCTAAGAGGGAGGCTCGGAAAATGTCATTCCTCCTCTGCATATTTGGGTTTGAGATAAGTTACTTTCCGTATGCTCCTCAGTGGTCCGAGTAACAAATGTGGAAGTGAGGCAAACTAGCCAGATCCTTTTTCCGAGTTTTGATCAGTAGAGGAGGAAGCTATTTTTCCTCTCTTTTTTCAAAGTAGGGGAAGGAAATGGTTAGCCCTTGTCCCAGCTGCAGTGCCACCAGACTTCTGGAGAAGCAGCACTTGTTCCTCAGCTTCACTTTTTTTTCTAGTAGTGCATATCCTGCCTTGAAGAAGCATTAAATTCACTGGAGTAAAAAGAAAAGACTAATGTACTTTCTCCTTTCTTTCATTTGGATACTAAATGACTTGTAGTGTTGTTATAAGCTTTAATCAAGCATGGCACCTTAATTTTATTGATTGGATTTCTCTGGAGCCAGTTCACCCCTACGTAGACAACTAGTTTGATCTAGACAAATTACCTTAAAAGGTCAGTTTGTTGTATTTGCCAACCTTTTCTTTGGTTTTGAGGCTCTGAAAGGAGAAAATACCTATGAAAGCTTCTACAGAGGATACTGTTTTTGAGGCCTGAGTTAGGCTTTATTACTGCAAGAGCTTATCTGCTCTGAGACAGATTGAGAGCTGTATCCAATCTTGTCAGTCTTCAAAGGCACCCTCACATGACTGTTGAAGAGGTGCTGAAGTCTGCTGGGGTGTGTTGTCATGTGCCTGTTTGTCACAGACCATGCCAGATTAAACCTGCTGCCAGCATGCAGGGCTGGCGACAGCCATTGTCAGCTGAATCCGCAACGTACCAGGGTCTTACAGCACTGTACGGGCAGAAAGGTTACAGTTTGCTTTGCAGGCAGGAATGCTCTTTTCTCCTGCTGTTTTCCATGTGAGATTTTAATGGTTCATGCCACTCTGTCCCAGAGATGGGTTTCAAATTGGCATTTCAAATTTCAAATCATCCTAGTGATTTTCAAAAGCCAGGTTTTAGTAAAATATATTTACTGCAGTGCTAATTTATATCCTGCGTCTGAGACTGAAGAAAGTTTGATACATTTCAGGCACTTTGAAAAAACATTTCTTAAGATGTCTCTAAATCACCACCTTGGAGCTCTGGTGATGTTTTTGTTAAAAGCTTAGAAATCTGGTGCCTTTCTGATAAAAGCTGGTTCCTTAATCAGACTGAACAGTGCATTCTTCTGGGTCACTGCTTGCAAGTCACTGAAAATTGAGTTCACAAAGATAAATTATCTGAGAAAGAAAAATGGTTTATTTTGCAGTGACTGCAGCTCTTTAGATATGTTGCATGTATACATTTGACGAGTAGCCTCACTTCTAGACTTACTTCTCTCTTAACTCACAAAGGGTCAGTGCTTTAATGCCATTTGGTGCTTGTTCACTGTTGTAACATCTTCCAGGTGCTTGCCAGGCAATTTTCATTGTCTAATTTCTTCTTTCATTGAGTTCTAAGCTGTTGCCATTTACTCTAGCAGAGTACAGTTCTCAGACAGTGAGCATCTTTGTCATCACAGGTCTGAACATTCCTGGTTGTAACATGGATGTTCTGGGATGGCAAAGAAAGGGAATGGTAGTTGGTCCTGTTCTTGAGAGAATCGGGAAAACACTTCACTTTCTGTATTAAAACAATATAATACAAACTCAGCAAATAATTTCTCTCCTGAAATTGGCAAGATAGAATCAGCTAGTTTTGTGATGTTCTAAGGGAATGTGGCAAAAAGTGCTCCCACCTGTTCTCTAGAGCAGACCTTGAAACAATGCTGTATGAAGCGCATTGATTGTTGTAAAGAATTCCAGGTTGTAAAGAATTCCAGACATTAGAGGTAAGATGTTTTCTTTCCTTTTCCTTTCAGAACCTGAAATTGTCTTTGTATGAATGAAAAGCAGGAAAGATATCAACTTTATTTGTATGTCCTTTCTGCTTGGATTCACATCAGTTCCTTTCACCTTCCCTAATATTCTGTTTTTCCCTTCTCCTACCAGGATCTGTTTCATTCACCTTGTACAGTCAGAAAACAGCAGAACGACAGTGCAGGAAGGACTGAACCCTCGGCTCACCTACACTAAAACATAGGGTCATCAGAGAACTTTTGGAGACATTTCCCTTTATTTTGGCCAGTAGTGTGCATACAAGAGAGTGAACAGATGGGAAAACACACAGCTTGGGATATGCAGGTTGAAGGAACTAAAGGAATTGAGAAGACTTGGTGAAAAACTAGCCGAGAAAAAGCCTTAGGAGCACATCCTGGCCTGTCTGCGTGTGTCGTGTTTGCACGTGTGAGCATATATGTGTGTATGGCTGGATTTAAAGCTTGCCAACCATGAGGCTTACATTCCTTCTTTTTTTTTTCAGTAGTTGTTCTCCAGTAAGTATTGTGGAGTTGCTACAGAAATATGCAGGTGCTCAGACCAACATTGTAGACTAAAAAGATCATTTATAATTATCTGGGGAAAATGAATTATGCTTTTCCACATAACTACTGTATGTACTGTCATAACTAAAGACCAAAAAAGGGCACACTTATACAACAGTTGTTACTATTCAGGGTTTCTGCCCCACACCACTTTCCAGATCTTCATGCTAAAAGGAGTAAAAGTATTTCTAAAAAGCATAGACTTATAGCCATATGATAGATCTGTGCTGCTTCTAGAGTGTCCTGCGCACCAAGGTAATTTTATTTTGTCTTTTGAAATAAATTCAATAAAATTGTACTTACTGTTGATGACAAGTATTTAGAAAGGCCATGTGTGTGCTCACAGTCCCGATCTTGTGTGCAGGGCATCAGGGCAGCGCTTTCTGCAGACCAATCAGTTCTTCAGTTACATCTGGCATGCATTTCTACACACATATTCCCCTATTTTCTGTAACCCTGAGCCAGAGGTAGTAAACCGACAAAGTGGAAATGTTCTGGTCTATTCCCATAATTTTTTAAAAACTTGTATCTTCTACTCAGGTTTTGAACAGCAACACTAGCTGGAAGAATTTAAGGTTACCATTTGACTAATGGCCTTTAGCTTAAATTTATTCATTCTTTCCTATTTTTTAAATTAGCTGCAAGTTTAAGGGGGGAACATTTGCGAAAGCTTAGGTTTGCATTTTCTGCTGAAGACTGTGAAGCATGCAGGAAGGATGTTCCACAGCAGTGCTTGCCCTTCAGTGTTGAGGTTTTAGTCCCAGCTCTGTAGTCCTGTATTCAGGAGGTTGTTGCTGAGACTTTACGTCAAGAACAACAACGTGTTAAAGTACTGGACAAGCTCTCAGGGGAAACAGAGACCATGGAGCAATAATTGCAAAACACAGGAAAGGCTTAGATCTGCAAAGTGGTTTACTGTGGCTTCTTTCATTTCAGGCCTAATCCTTAGTTATTCTAGTTTGCCTGGAAAATCTCTCCTCTGTGTGACTGTTTTTTTGTGTAATTTCTACTTCTATTCCAGGTGTGTCTACAGGCCCTTTTCCTAGTGTGGCACACAGCACTGAGTAGTGAGCTATGCTGTTTCCAAAGTAGAATAAAATCCTAACCTGAAAAATAACAAAAAAACCCCAACAACCAAAAACCCCAAAACAACAACAACCAAACAAAAAGAAAACCACCAAAAAAAAACCAATGAAAAAAACCCCCAAACCACAACAAAATGGATTGAGAACATGAAGGAAGACCCTCCCTTGAGGAATCCCTGTGGCCTCAAGGTAAGCCAGCAGTACTAATTCTTTTTACAAACCTATCCTGCTTATCAAGAGGACAGTGGTTATCATCACATATGCATGTTTCCATACCCTACCTTATAAAGGGATACAATCTAATTTTGTTAGCTTAGATCTACATAGGACTAAATTGGAGTTCTAGACACACTCCCCTCTTCCCACGAAGACACACAGTACTGCCTGGATAGTGCTTCTCCCACCTTCACTACATGGGTGTGCTGAGTACTAACTCTGTGATGTAATGGCAGTATTTCAGCCCAGCTTCTCTGTGCTCTGAAAACCTGTTGTAACATGTCATTTTTCTGTAGGGGGTGGTTGTACTCTGCATGAAAAGGGGTTACCTTACTCATTTTATGCCTTTTGCACTGTTCTCGATGGGTAAATGTAATCTCTGTGGAGTCCTGTAAATTATTGTGAAAAAGTGCAGACTCACAAGATGAAAATTTCAACTTAGTTTTACTGAATGAATTTGCACGTCAAATCAGGAGCTTTCCTTGTTTTCTGTTTTTTCTCTTTATAATATCTGCTTTCTTGTCTGTGTTGCACTGACAGAAACTGTTCAGTGAGGCTGCCAGTTTTGCTGTTCTTCTTCACTTATTCCCAAGTGGGATAGACATCATGTCTGAGCCCAGGAAAACTCTCCCTTGACTTATTCTCGTAAAACTCACTTGGCTTTTTCCCCCTGTAAAATTCACCTCAATAGTATAGTTCACCTATTCCAGCATATCTCAGGAGATTCCTCTTCGGGAAGAAAAGATTAAAGTATCCTACTTGCATAACAAAAGTGTAAAAGAGCAACAGAATATGGCACCCAGATATAGGTACAGGGCAAACTTAATTAGCATCCTTTTAGTACTGGGAGCTTCTTGTTCACATTTTTCTGATAAATCAATATATGCGGGTGAACAATAATACAAAGCACCTTACCAAGGTGGCTATAAGCCATCTTCAGGCTTACAGCATACATAAAACTTTAAAAAGTTAAATGGCACCATATGAAATTTACATGTTTTCTTCTAGCCTCCTAAAGTGCGAGCCGTTTTAGGCTCGGCAACAGCGATAGCAGCATCCCGGCCTGTGGCTGGGGAAGGCAGGGCGGAGGGCTGAGCTCAGGACAGCCGGACACCACCCGCTCCGCTGCCGACTGCCGCCTCCCGGTGCCCGGGCAGTCACCGCCCCCGCCCGGCCCCCCGCGCGCAGGTGCCAGGAGCGTGTTCCCGGTGGGAGGTGGCGGGCGGGGGGCGCAGTCCGGCCTGTCCGAGCCGGCCCGCGGGGCCAGGGTCCAGCGGGAGGCGATCGGGCGCCGAGGGAGCCGCGTCCCCGTGC
>WBMZ01011231.1:0-58072 GCA_013400975.1 Atrichornis clamosus
CGCTAGCGACATCGTCTCTTCATAATTATGATATGAAGTGCTTTATCAATTGATAAATTTTTAACAGAACACAAAGTTTAACCTCTGTTTAAAAAGTTAACTGTTAAAAATCCATATAGTATGTGATGTATGTATTTTTGTTAAAGCACAATAACTTGTATGAATACTGGCAAAATTACAACATGGTATTGTGGTTTTTCTTTTACTAAAAGGATGGTGGTTACTATCACCCAATCCTGAAGTTACAAACAAGTTTTTAACCACCATCTCATTAACTGTGAAAAGAACAAATATTTGAAAGTTAGTTATTGTTTGAAAAAAAAAAAATTTGGCTAAATACATTGTCACTGTTTTTAGAAACATATGGAGATTGGAAATGCTCTGTGTAACAGTGTCAAAAAAAGAGAGTTTCACTTATAAGCTAGTTCAGGTTTGAGTCAAATATATTCTGATGTCAAAGGGAAATAAAGTTGCATGAACTGTTCTGCTCTAGAACTGCTGAATCCTAGAGGACCAACTAAAGAACAGTTTTTAAGTAAGCTTTAATATTTTTCATGATTCAATATGCCTGAGAAATTATCTGACATAAGCCAAAGTACATAAAAGTAGAAATGAACCTAAAAATGTTTTCAGAAGTAAAATACCAAAGTAAATTCTGTATCCTTAACATAGTTCCTGTGCAGAAATTATTTATTTTGTACTCAACTTATTTGATACTGCTGTCCTGTTACTCTAAATTTCATGTGGTTATACTGATAACCTACAAAATGTTTTGCACAAGGGATGACTTTATAAAGTTTGTTTACAGTAATTGCTAAATCCCAAATTAAAAATGGGTATTTATAAAAAGAATAACTTTTGTTACATAACTTAAGCATATACAGTTTAAAATGCCATAAAGCTGTGTATACAAATATTGACATGATCTGGGGTTTTATTTTAGCAATAACCTGTTAATTAGCTTTAAAAATTTTTTGTCTTAAGTAACAGATCTGCCCAATCTTGATTTGAGACTTCTCAATGAAAAACAAAACCCATAGGGTTTTGTTAATTTACTTACTCCAAAAGAATTAATTAAAAGGGAGAACTCCTTATCACAAGACCAGATCCACTTTTATGTGCAAGGCACAAAAGACTTGACTTCAGAAGGAAGTGCGTGCCACCTGTTTCCAGTGGAGAATGGCTATCCCACCTAGCCTTCCTTCTTTCCTCCTCTCCAGAAACATTTGCACTGATGTCAAAGAAGCCCCAGAAAACATTTTGAGACACACATGGTTCCATCTGACCTGTAACAGTTTTGGATGAGCTTGTTCCTGCTGCAATTCAAGGCAACAAACTCAGCAAATGGTAAATATAAGTACACTTGGTTATGTCTAAAAAATAGAAAATACAAGTGACAGTCTGTAAGTCAAAGCTGTAGGCTAGAAACTTCTCTCTCCTCATAACCTGAGGACTGCATTCTACTTCATATGATATAATTTGTATTTCTTATCTTGTATCTTGCAGAAATAGCTGAATTTGGCTAAAACCCAAGGCAGAATAACCTTTTCTAAAATAAGAAATAGCCTAACACTCAACATTATCAATAGCTGTGTCATCCTTTCAGAAGAATGAATGCCTTTTAAGTACTATTATCACTGGACACAGATTACACCTAAATATCTCATAAGAGGTTTATCCTGAAACTCAATATACAGGGCAGTTACCCAATTTGTGACTTCCTGAAGAAGCAAAGAAATAAATTAAACTAGCTTTTAGCAAAGTTCAATTAATACAATAACCAGAGAACATATGATATTTGCAGGTGTTAAACCCTCTGCTTTACTGACAAAAATAAAGAATGAAAAGGTTTAGCAAGGAGATTAGTCTTAATTTTGCTAAATAGAAACAGCTAGATTTAAGAACTTTATTTACAGACTTTTTTCCAATTTCCATTGAGGGTTGATGTGTTAAGGTTTTTTTTTAATTTGGTTTTGCACTTAAAATTCACTACATGTTTATTCATTACATTCTTCATTTTATGCCAACCTCTTCTCTATCCCTTGCAGTAGTCATAGATATATTAAATTGCAGAAAATACAAATTTAACAAGAATACAAGCCACTGTGTTAGTAGGGGAGCTAGACATGAATGAGGGTGAAAAAAGCTAAAAACATTTTATGGCTGTATTAGTATAATTAGGTGAATCTTTCAGGGTAGTGTTTCATGCATTCAGTTATTTTATGAAGGGTTCCTTACAAAGTCAGCTATTTTTCAGCTTACTCTCTCTCTTTACACCTACAGTTTGGTTTATTTTCTTTGTTGCTAACATCTGTGCTGTGTTGATCCTTACAAGGGAAGTGCAGAAGGAGCTGGTCTCCATTAACATAGTGGTGATGCACATTTGTGTCATTTGATGCAGGAATAGCAGTGTAGGCCTTGACTGGAAAAGTGTAATATGGAGACTCTCTGCTTTAGGATAAACTGAACAGACTTGACTTAATACAAAACAGCTTTTGAAAGTAATATATATATTCTAGATATAGAAACCAATATATTGGGCATCTTTCTCCTCTCTTTTTTTAAGATTACAGTAAAAGCAATTATGGTAGCACCAAAGATGTTGAAAATACAAATGTTTCAAATTTATTTCATGCTATACACTATTATACTGCAATTACACACTGTGCTTTTTATTTGTTTAGAGAGTTGTAAAGATAACCTATAATGTATTCTCTGACTAGGGTGGGTGTTTGAACATCCTCCGAGTTTCTAAACCTCCTACCCTATGGCCACATGAAAGTACCTGATGGTAACTGTACCCTTGAGATACGTTTTTCATTCTTCCAAATCTAATTATAATGGACTTCAAGTTGAAGCAGTGGGACAGTCTCAAAAAAGTAGAAGACAGAATACTTGGGTTACACTACAGAGCAAAAGATGAAATACAAATAATCTTTAATTATTATTACAAGTAGTCATAATTGTCCAGGTAATGATGTATATGCTATGATCTGGAAGATATGCAATACACAAATACAGTGGAAGAAGATACTAGTGAAAACTATAATGATGATCTCTTTTGCTTCTAAAAAACTTTTTAAGATAATCTTTCATAAAAACATTATGTAAGTCTTTCATAAAAACATTGACACTGATTAACTACTGACTTTTCTCATTAAAAAACCCGAAACACTTCACAATAAATACTTAGCTTAGAAACACTGCTTACCTTAACTTTTTCTTCCAATCTTCCTAAGCGTAGACTGCCTTCTATAATTTTCTTGAGAACACCATGATTCTCATTTTCCAAACATCTAGCCTGCAACCATGCAGAACACAAAGCTACATGTAATCATTATGTTAGACAGGGCAGACAAAATACATACACTGAGGAAAACACAGCAATTCCATTTTGAGCTTCAATAGTCTGAAGAACCAACATGGATAAAGAGTCCTGAAAATTATTCTCATAATGGCTCATTAGTAATTTGTCAATTGACTGTGAATACGATGAAACAGTATTATTATGAAATGAAACTGATACCATAAACCCAACCAATTTTGCATATTTTTCTACAGACACATGTGTATGTATAGGGTTCCATTTTTATGCATGAGACTCATCCTTTGGGTCAGACTTAGCAATTTGCTCTCAAACGAGCCCTTGAAATTGGCAGGGGTTCAGGCAAAGATATTTCTAATGTGGTATACCTAATATTTACAAGTAGATATCCCAGAGACTGAAATATAAGAATCAGTTCTCCCAATTCCCAAGAGACATTTATTGTGCCTGGTTTCACAATCCTGAAGTCCAGTTTGTAGTGGACAAGGATGTGAGTTGTGTCACCATAGTTCCTCCTCTAGAATTAGAAAGTAACTGCTATATCTTTTTACCCAACGCTGATGACAACCTTTGTTTGCTACCTGAACAAGAGAAGTAAAAGAAGCTTTATTTTAACAAAGTTTTGTGAAACCGTTTCAGATCCAATTTGAAGACAACAGTATGAATATGTAAAATTGAAAACGTGCCCAATATCTCGTAAAAGAAACAGAATGGGCTTACAAAAACACAGAAACCTCCATGCCAGGCACTTCCACTAAACAGAAGTTGTTCCAAAACTCTCAACTAGCTACCAAAATGACTGCTAACCAACAAGGAGCAATAACATGTATGTGCGTCCACAGGAGACGGCTCATACAGATCACTTCAAGGCTAATAGCCTACCCTTAGATTCAGAAACATGTATTAAAATTTTATGATTGCATGCTATTTTTAAATACATGTAGCTCAACACCAACCTCTAAAACTAAGCATAAAAAGTCTTTTAAACTTGATATATACCACTGCAGACCCTAATGCTCATGTGAATTAAGGCTTAGTTATGTTATCTCCAGAAATAAGGGTAGTTGCTTTTAATCACTCTTCTAGAAAAAAATCTTTTACTGCTCTTATCCTATTTGTTAAAGTCTACTTAAATAGAGCTAAATCCTTAAACTGAAATTATAGCTTTATTTTTTTATAATTATGATTAACAGTAGCTTGTGCCAGTAGCATGCTAATAATGTGAAGTATCAATTAAGTCATATTGATTAGTTAAAGGTAATTACCAAAAATACAAGATGATCACGTTCCTTAGCTATCTTTTCCACCAGACCAATAACGCTTGTTAGATAGTGATGGGCTGCAACTTCTTTTTCCATTGCTTCCTCCAGTTGAAGTTGCAAAAGACCTATTTTCTTCTTTAATCGTCTAAAAAGAAAGGAAAATCTTTGGATTGGGAATTAATAATGGCATTAAAAAACTTGCATCACATGTGCAAATCAACATGTACAAGTCTCAAACAATCAAACACATTGTTAAAAATGCACTGGCTCACAGTATTTGCAGTGCCAAAAGTATCATGTCTCACTTTTGGGGGCTGTTTTTCTTTACAATATGTTATCTGAGTAACACAAGTAATGATTCAAAAGAACAGTTTGTGCAAAGGCTACAAGCTCATATTTCTTAAGATATGCAACAATAATATTGTTTTAACTTTTTAAAGTATTGTGAGCTCATCTCTAAGCAACCAGGTGCATGAGAAGGTCTGCAAATAGTATAAGTCTTATCCTTATCTAAATAGCCAATAGTATAAGCCTACTGATTTTATTTTCAGATGAGTACACAAACAATTAATTCCTATAGCTAACTACTACATACGTTAAAGATATATTCTTAATTTGCACGTAGACATAGAAAAGTGAGCATGAAAACATACTGAGGTTAGTAAAACTCGACAACCAGGCCTTTAGACAAGACAAAGATGTTTAGGAAACATGTTTTTTCTGCAGTAGGTAGAAAATACACATTATGGGAAGTTAGTCAGTATTTTTACAGATATTTCTGCTGTTGTTTTTAGAAATACAAGTATTTCTATACAAGAAAATGAGACTTGAGACAAGCAAATGAGACCTGTTTGTCTTTTGTGTCACTTCCATCTCAGTTTCCATGGTCTTCTTGTCAGCCATGAAGTTACTTTTCTCTAAGAGCAGTTTCTTGTTTTCAGCTTGCAATGATGCTATCTTTCCCATTACATCTTTCACCTCACTGTGCTTTTTCTCCTGCTCCTTTTGTAAACGGCTGCAAAAAACCAACAGCGTAGAACAGGTGTCACGTAGAGACCCTACTTCACTAAAATGCTAAGTTACAGGAAGATACCTGTGTTGAAGGTATGAAAAAGATACACTGAGAATGCTCAGTGTCCAGTGGTGACATCAGAGAGGTATTACAATCTCATACCATGCCAAATCATGACTGAGTTATTCAGGTAATTGATACTGGCTTCACTTTACTTAAATTATAAAAAGAAGGTGGTGCAGATGTAATCCCTTCATGGGGTTATTTTTTCAAAAGAAATTGCTAGCAATGCCAAAATGAAAGGTCTGAGACCTTCTCAGGGTGGCACTGTAGCATAAAACAGTAACCTGCACTATGCAAAGGCTTGAAAGCAAACAAATTTACAGAATGTCTTCAGGGAAACATTACTCTGCAGACTGTGCTGCCTGACAGCACTTTTAAGTTGTGCTGTGTCGTGTAATTTCCATATTGTAACAATTGCAGAAACTTAAAACTTCTAGTTTAGAATTTCAGGATCCTTTAGACGTGTTCCCAAGGACAGGAACAGAAGAATGAGAAAGTTTTATATATAGCATTTATAGAAGCAAACAGATTTGACAAAAATGGTATTTTTAATGCCTCCTCTTCTACTATTTAAAGTGGTACAATTAGTTTGTACTCTATGGTAGAAACACTTCTACCAATGTTTCTAGATCTGTGATTTCCTTTTGTAATTTTAAATGTCTCTAAAAACCTAGACAGCATTTTTGAAATACTTCTTCCCATTCTTTGTACTTTGGTAGCTACCTTCCTGGATTACCAGCAGAAGTTTCCACTGGCCTCCTACCCACAGAGTACTATGTACACAGCTCGGTTCCATATGCATGCTTTGCACCAATGTTTCTCTATGCACCATATGTAAGCTCATACCTTTTTAAATCATTCACCAAAGCCAAGTGCTCCTCTGCTGCTATTCTGCCATCCATTTTGGCTTTCAGCTCTTCACAAGTAGAACACAAAGCTTCTAGCTGCTTCTGGTACTCTGCTATCTCTTCTTCTTGACTCTGTTTCTTACCTTCTAAGATTACTATTTGTTTGGTCAACTTCAAAGCTTTTGGAAGGGGAAAAAAAAAAGTCAACTGGGTACAGCAGGACTAATTAACTTAGTGAAACTCCAACTAAACCACTAATATGTTAATTCCTAGTTGTTCACAGTATTATGTAACAGTGGATTTGTCAGTTTGGGTTTTAACAGTTTGGATTTTTTTTTTTTTTTTGCTGTCTCAAGCAACTTGTTTCGGGAAAGTGCAGAAACTTCAAGACTATTTCTTTTTAGGGCTATAAGCTCACTGAAATGTCATTTTACTCTGAAAAATTCTAATTCATTTTAAAGTGCTCTTAAATTACTAAAATGACTGTATTACTGTTTAACAGTCCTTGTCACTTTTTCAGAAGTCAGTCAAAATGGAGTACATTGTATATATGTGTATGTGTCAATAGGTGATAATGACATTTTTTTTCAGTATCAGTTGACATCCAGAGCTTGATCTCCTATTAACATTACAGTCAAGGACACTTTTTAGGCATATATAAAGTTGCAAAAAAACCTCCCCAATCAAACAAAACCAAAACCCACCGAGGCTCACCAGAACAAAAAATTACAATAGAAAAGAAACAAAAAACCACACAAAAATGCAAACCTGCTGCATCATCTTTAGTGTAGTGCAGATGACTAGCAACTCAAGCACTTTACCTTCTTGAACATGTCGTCTGTGACTATCTTTTGCTTTAGCTTGTTGAATTTCAAGTTGCTCCATCAACAACCCATTTTCTTCCAAGACCAGCTTGGCCTGAGTTTGCAGCTGCTGCCTGCAATGACAACTGCTTGTAAAAAAAAAATAACTTAAATGTTAACTTACGTCCAAAGAACAAACACAACTGACTTTCAACAGTGTAAACTTATAAAATCACATTTGAATCTCTTTAAAAAACAAGTTAAAAATCCTCACTGAAAGTAATATCAGGACACGTGGTAAGCTTATTGGAGACATGAACTCAACAATCAAAATGTGATTTGTTTTAAATAACATTTAAAACTTTTGACTAACAGAAGCAAAAATTCCTTATAGAAAGAAGGAAAAGTAAGTATGTGTGAATTAGGATCATAGCATCGTAGAATGATTAAGGTTTGAAGGGACCTCCAATCTCAGGAGGTCATCTGGTCCAATGGCCTGCTCAAGCAGGGGCACCTACAGACAGTTGCCCAGGGCCATGTCTAGATGGCTTGAATTACTCTAAGCATGGAGACTCCACAGCCTCTGGACAGCTTGTTAGAACACTCACAGTGAAAATATTTCCTTATATTCAAAGGGAGCCTCCTGTGTTTCAGTTTGTGGCTGTCACCTTGTCGTGTGACAGGGCAACACTGAAAGGAGCCTGGCTCTATCCCTAAACCCTCTCTTCAGGTGTTGATATCCAGTGATGAGACCTCCTGTGAACCTCCTCTTCTCTAGGTGAAACAGACCCAGCTCTCTCAGACTTATGAAAGAGAGAATTAAAGCTACATAATGGTGCAAGCTGATTTGCAGACAGCTTTGTAACTAGTAATTGAAGCAAATTTAATTTAAAACCATGTTGATAAGATTTGGCTTTGATCCGTAGAAAAATACTGCCAGTGAGCTTTATGGGCTTGAAAGGAAGATGGGTGTTTAAAACGAACTATTCTGAGCAGAAAACTTAACTTTCCGCTTTTTAACTTTTGTAATACCAGTCTTTCCGATGTTAAAAAAAGATTTAAATCTATTTGCTGTTCTAGTAAAAGCTTAAAAAGTTAAGAATGATTAGCCAAAATGCAAAAAGAAATACAGTACAAGTGTCAGATGATATCGCATGAATTTAAACTGAAGAGTTGTCATCAGTCAGCAGGAGTAGCCCAAACCCAAACAAAATGTAGCAAAATAAATTGATACCAAGGATTTCTGTTAAGAACTAACATAGCCTGTATCTGCTTTGTTCATGTGTGCCTGATCTACATAAAAATGCATCCTATTATGCATTTATCTAGATAGGGACAATTTCCCCTATCAAATGATATTCTGACTAAAATTGAAACTGAAGCATACAGCTAACCAATTGTCAGCTGAAAAATACAAATGGTCCACCCTGAAGATTTTTGCAAACACAGAAATGGTAGTCAACTTACACTTCTATTCATGAAAACCTCTGCATATAGAAGCTTGGAAGTTTAGCTGACTTCTTTAATTTACTGTGAAATTTACTGCAGTGGGCATAAGAGAAGGAAGGAAATGTGTATCAGCCACTTGCAAATCAGTTAACAGCCAAGAGCTGCCAAGCTACATCCTAACCCTCAGCTATGCCTGGGACCATAAGGCTACGTTGTCAAACAAAATTTGAAAAATTGCTACAAAAGCAGGATTAGGTTGATGAAGACCAACTCCTTTAAGTACATTCCTGGATGCAGTCAATACAAATAAAGGAGCACTGCACTGCAACACTGAGCATGAAGAAGTCACTGAAGGTACAGAGCAAAAGTTTGGTAAAGTGATGTTGCTGCTGGCTTCCCTGCCTTGCAGGATCCAACCTTAAAAAACAGTTCCTAGACAGAGACTATAGGCAGCCTGAAATAGCTCAGAGAGTTATGACTTTTTGTCATTCATTTGCAGACTGGAAAATCTAAAAGCAAGACTGTTAACTTAAAAAATGAATATTTAAGAAGCTGGAACACCTTTATGAAGAGTATTTTGAAATTTGTGGATAGTATATAAGCAGCCAAGAATACATAAAATATCCACAATATTTTATTAAAGCACCTATACAACACATTCATACCTTTCTAGCAACCTAATTAACCAAATCTATACAGATACTAACACTTGTAATTCTGCCTCATTGAAAGTAGGTCTATGCTACTGAGTCAATCTGGCAGATACTAACACTTGTAATTCTGCCTCATTGAAAGTAGGTCTATGCTACTGAGTCAATCTGCAGAAAGACTTAAGATTATGATGCAAGCTGTCTCTTCCAAAGCCCTCCTCATGTAGACACTGTGTCATCTGAGCTTTTCCATGCAACTGCTACCTGTGTCATGGGTGCAGGAAGAATTTTTATGTTCGCTCATAGTGGATGCTGTTCCAAAATCTGTTACACTGGTTGGGAATTATCTTCCAATTTTGTCTAAGTTTGCTTATGAATTAATACCCAGTTGTTTTAGTAACACTATCCTGAGCACCATTACTGCAGCTCAAGAAGACATACTCCATGTCGCCCCTTCCTGCTGCACATACAGAGAGCAACGCTGTCCTTTTTCAGCCTTTGTTCTGTAAGTGAAAAAGGTCGGTCAATCTATTAAGCCTAAGCTCCAATAAAACAGGCTCTCCATTTCCTTGGCTACACCACAAACCCTTTCAGCTTTGATTCCCTGTACTCAGATATGTGTGACTGGGACTCTCTAGAGATTTCCACACAATTTTTATTGTTATTGTCCAACCTCTACTGGAAGAACCTATTCTAACATACCCCAGGACCTTTCTTTTTCTTTATAACTGTTGCCCTAAAAAGCTCACAATTATCTTGCAATGAACTAGTACAAACAGAGCCTTCTCCATCTCAGTTAGGTAAATTGTTATTAAGTCTCAAGTATTTTTTACTACTCAACTTCATTATGTTTTCATTGTTTCACTTCTCAAGAAGGTCAAATTCTTCTAATGCCACATTCCAATGCCATTTTTAATTAGTGGAAAATGGATGTCATTGGCACACTGTGAAAGTATGTAACCTGCAATATCTGGGACAGAATTATATGGGCTTCAGGTGCAAAACTGCACATTCATATTTAACCTTTACTCCAAAATTATTCCAGGCATTGCAGATCAGCATTGTTCCAACATGACAGTTGCAACGCTAATAACTCTTCAGAAAAACAATCTGTTTGAGGGGAAAAAAATTTTTCCTTAAGATCTGTAATCTTGAAGTTTGCATGCAATAAGCAAAATAATTAGTAACTTTAAAATTAATTTTCAGTAATATAACTTGCCATTCTGTAGGGGTAATAAAATTATTTATATTTAATTGCTCATGCAGATCTTCATTCTCCTTCACCAACTCTTCAATTCGTGCTTTAAAATTCTTCATATCCTCCTGAAAGGCAAAGGATTTCATACAAAATTCTTTAGAAGTATTTTGCTTTAATTTTTACATCAACAAAAATTTTTGTAAGTCTACATGCTTGGGTGCCTTCTAATTCTTGTACTAACAGCATATTATCTCACTACTCACTCATCTCTAATTCAGGTGTGCATATTTGATTTCTATATTGTTTCATCAATCTAGTAATATGTGAATAAAAGTAATTCTGATATTTGAACTGTGCCACTTTTTTGCAAGTTGTAGATCTTTAAAAGATAGGTTTAAAAAGCTGAATTATGGAAATTACTGGATGATACTACCCTTTTTCAGTAGGAGTGACATGGATTTGAATATGGTAGGCCAGCAGTGAATTTATAGTGGTGTTTTCTACTCATTTTATGGCTTAATTTTTTGAAGGAAATACATTTATTTTTAAAACGTAGGGAAGTTCTTCTCAGAAGCAATTCACTGTTTTCAAAGTTTCAGTGACAAAAAATACTTCTAAAAAACAAAAAGAGTACCCATTCTTTTAATACCTAGAAGTAAGTATTCTTCTACCACAAAACCAACAAGCAGCTGTAAGAGCAGTTATATAGAGCACTGAATTTCCATTATCAATGACAGTGGTAAATTCTTTCTACCACTGACTAGTTTATGGTTTGCTCTATTCTTTTTTTTACATATTTTACATATCTCAGTGTAGTGCCTGCTCCTAAATGTGAACAGGCTGACAAAAACAAGCAAGCCAAGTAGGATAAGACAGTACAATAAATATGCATGGAAAAGTAAAATGAAGTCACATTAAATTTTAGGCAGACAACAGTTTTGGCAAATCCTTTTTAAAAAATGCAGTAATTTATTTCCACTTTAGTGTATATTTTCTCTAAGTGGCAACTTGCCTCATGTTCAAGAATAAAATCTTCCTTTTCTCTTATTCTGTCTTCATACGCCAACAGAAGAGGTGACAAGTGGTTCATATCCAACTTAAAATTTAAAAAATCAATACATGTAAATTAATTACAAACCATAATATCATGTGTATTTTTTACTTCTGCTATAGACTGCTAGTTTCAAAAGCTGTTAAGGGGTTTCATATATGACTTGCAGAGTAAAGTGCAACACTTATACAAGCATGCAGGTCACCATATGCAGAATGATGCTGCAGAAACACTTCACAGCACTGTGCTAGGAGCAAGCCTTAGAAGGGAGAAGACTGGATGCTTTACTTGCACACTTCACTTCACTAAAAAGCACCCTTATATGTACTTATATGTACTATATGTATCTCAGCAGGATGTGGATGCAAATAAATACAAAACAAAATTCAAACACTAGTGAATACTACTACTAAAAAAAATTATCCCAAATTCATTAGTAAGTAAGAAAGGAATTTTTACACTCTCAAACCTGCATCTTTAAGACGAAATACGTATGTATGGCTATTATGGCTAGAAAGACAGAACAGGAGGACTTTCCTGTTCTGTATGGTTCTCAGTTACAATGAGGAAGGAAAATGTAAGAACTGGTTAGCATTTCAGGGAGAAATTGTTTTACCTATTACAAATGCATGCCATTTCACACACTATTTGCCTTCTCCTTCATAGGCTACTAGTGGACCCATGACCATTCCTACCATCAGAATCACCGAAACACTCTATTTTCTTTTAGCATAATCTTAAAAACAGTAACAGCAGACGTTTAACAATTAGGAGGATTAACAATTAAGCAATAGACCTTGAAAGTCCTCAAAGCAAACTATATGCTGGACAATAAGATTCAGGGTGACAGTACTTTTCAGTAGTTCAAAGTTGCTGACTAGGTGCAGTCTGTAGCTTACTATACATTCAACTAGAACTGCACACATTCATTGCAAAGTTCTGTCCTACATATTTTTATGCAACAAAATAAATGTTTAAAAGAGTCTATTAGTATATGATAGTTCAGCAGAGTAACTAAATAATACCTGAATATTTTGATTCCAGTAAAGAAATTCTATTACTTAGAGAGGAATGAACAGGTAAGTGAAAATACTATTTGACTTACCAGCCATGGTGGTGGTGGTCCTTTCATGGGTAAGCTTTTCAGTTTTAGATGCTAGAATAGATGTTTTAAAAGATTATTTTAAAAAAATGTTTCAAGAGATTATTTCCTGCTTCTTGAAGCACCAACAACTCTCCACAGCAATCAAAACTATTGCCCCAAACAAGCTCATGTTTCTAATTACATGTGTTGCATATGTAACACACACTCAAAGCTAATAAAACTGGAAGTTCAATACCTTACTAATGCAGAATAATACTGAATTCTTAATACTAGACTTAATGGTAAATGCTTATTTTAAATTTCAGAAAAAGCCTATGCAATTTGTAGACTTTGTGGCAATATTGGAGAAAATAGTCATAAAAACTCAAGATTAAATAACAGACAATGGGACGTTTCAGTAGAAACTGCCTTTGAACCAAGATTCTCACCTCTTCTTGGGACAATGACTTGAATTTAGTTTGATAGCGACTTAGTTCCACATTTAAACGATGGACCATCATTTTCAAAGCATCATTTTCATCTACCAATTCTTGTGCTTGTTGTCTGAGAGAAAGTAATTCTGTTGCCTCCTCTATTAAAACAAATATCCAATAAAAAATTTCCATCACAATTCAAGAAATGTTCACAACAATTTAATTGTAATGAAAAAAAATTAAATAAACTAGAGTAATAACCAGTAACTTCTCTCAAAATACTGTTATGGAAAAATCCCAAGAAAAATTACTAGCAAAAAACCTCATTATATTTCAAACAACCAAGCAATTTTTTTTCATGATCATGTACATATTCCTTGACATGATTTCTACAAAAGTAGAAAATACTGTTTGGAAACTACTTCTGCATGGATACTTGCCTAAATCAATGACTTGAAACCTACTACTAGAGGTTGTAAGAAATTAGAAAAAGCAAAACAAGATAACTACAGAATAGCTTATATGTTTCTCCCACCTTCTCTATTTGAGTTCTCTGCAGCTACTTTAAGTCTTCTGTTTTCTTGTTCTAGTTTCTTCAGCTTTAATTGCTGTTCTTCCATGTGCTGTTTTGTTCCCTCAAATTGTTGGACCACAGCCTGGTATGCCTTATTCAGAGACCAGTTTTCTTGTTTTAGTTCTCTGAACTTTTCTTTAGTTATATTTTCCCATACTTGCCTTGCCCGAACAGACACATCTGTAAGGCCACAGTACAAAGTATTTAAATGGTATCCAGACCTGAATAAGAGTTTCAGCAAATTACAATCCATTTTTTCTAATATTAGCATTACGTATGAGTCATACTTCATATGATCTAAATCAGCTCATGACTCCCAAAAGTAAGACTGGAAAGAATGAAAAAAGTGGATTTGGAAAGAGAGCTGTGGAGTGGCTGCAAGTCCCCATCTTTTTTCTCAGACACTGGAAACATTCCTTCTTTGTACGGAAAATAAAGTGTCAGCAGATCTCTCTCGCCCAAGCATCAGTGACTGGAGAGGTAACACAGAAATGTCCACTGCAGTAAGCAAAGTGTTTGTGCCCTGCATGGACTAGTCAGTATTCTTGATCCTTACAAATTTTAATCACCTATACAAAGAAAGTTTTACCTTCCTTCCCACTGAACAGCTTCAATGATCTGTTACTGAACTTACTGAACAATCCTTACAAAAGTAACACTTTAGATTATCTGCAAAAATGCATGAGTAATGATGGATCACACTTCCAAGTTCTCCTCTCCATCTGTATAGAGTAAATAGCTGAAATGAAGGCAGAGATTTTAGCCTTTTAGAACAATCTAACAGCATACAGGCATCAATGTAACTCCATATGGGACAATTCCTTAAAATAGGATATATATGAAATGCAATACAGAGCTATCTCGTTATTGACGACATGTAACAATTCCATGTGTTTAGTAATATTTCAGGCACTTCTGGTCACTGTTAATTCCTGTGAAAAGGTGTAAGATACTTGGACAGCATAGACATACACAAAAACCCGTGAACTCTTAACAGGCACATATCCCATCATGAGACACACAGAGCTCAGAAGTACAATGCCTGAAATTGTCATGTGGATGCAGAAACACACAAATAAACTGAAGGTAGACTATGTATTTTGTGACTGTATGTTTACCATTTCAGTTGCAACAGGATACTTAATAGTGGTGACATCTTCTAGTGTAGAATAAATTTAATGTATTGGAGAGGTCCAATACGACTTAACTTTCATTACATCGTTTCACAACTATTTATTTACTTTACACCTCAAAAATCGCTCAGATAGGAAAATAAAAACAAGTCTAAACCACCTAACATAAAAAACCTGAAACTACTGGCTTTTATAGGTATCACAGAGCACTTTCTCATCTCCTGTACAGGAAAAATACTGTCACACAAACACAAATTAGGCTTAGAGAATACAAGCAAGAAAATGTGTTTTCATATACACATGCATATTAATAAAGTTAAAATGTGTAGTGAAGTCATAGAAAAATCCAAAGTACCTGAGGATGGTGGAGATTTGTCACGTATCAGATTTTCAGCTATTGGTTTTTCCTCCTAGCAGAGAAATAAAAAAATTAGACAATTTGCCTTAACAGCATCGCTGTTGGAGAACTTAAGAAACAAAACCTTTGAAGGAGTTTCTTTTATATCAACAAAATTTAAGGTTGGATTCACTGCTGATAATACACAACTTATCATTTACTCATCTGGACGTCATTTTGTTACTTATCACTGCCATCAGTAACTTGTGAACACCTGAAACTAAGTATTTTTTGCTGTCAGAAACGTACAGTTCTCAGAACAATTTTTTTTGTGGCTGACATAAAAATCACATAAACATAAAGCTTCTTGATGAAACAAGATGGCTATTGTTCCGACTTGTTAGTTGGTATAAAATAAGACTTTAAACTAGTCAATTATGATATGAACTGTCAGTCCCTAACTGGGTGTCAGCGAATCAATTAATATACAAAATGTTTTTCAAATCTGAAGAATTTTGTTCTTGCTTTGCTGGGATAAAACCAAAACTATCTATTTGCACATATTCAGAAGGTTCTTTCACCAGGAAAGAATTACAGCCTCATTTATACTAATGTATTTACTTGAGGTGAAGCTGATATAGAGACTTTCTCCATGTTTTTGTGAAACAGCAATGAAGTGTTGTAAGGATGTTTGTGTAATTTGTAATTTAACACATTGATGATATTGAGTGACACCAATGACTAAATGAGTCAAAACTCATGAACAATTTAAAAAAAAAAATGTGGTCAAGAACTTGTACAAAAAAGTTATGATAACAACAGAAGAACTGACCATTTTTGTAAGTAATATTCCAGCAAGTTGATCTGAGAAACTAAATTTTTGGATACTCCTTTTCAAGCTTATGAAAGCACTCAGATAGGCCCAGATAGAAAACTATAGAAAAATGCAGTAAAGTCAGGCTCAGAATTTGAAAATTATCACTATGAGCTATCTCTTGCTATAGTATGTTATCTCCCATTCTCAGTTTCTTTCTTTCACATGAGGAATAACAGAACACATACTATACAAAAACCTTCAACTTTTGTTTACCTATATAGTTGCATTTTTTCAAAATGAATGAATAGCAATTCTTGTACTCCAAAAGAAAAAGATTCCATGGTGACAATTAGTTTTCTTTTAAGTGACTGCAAACTTATCAGCCCTTTATGACACCCTATTTTTCAAAATGCATCATAAATCAACCTTTATATAAGTCTTACCTTTAAATTCAAGCCAAGATATTGGTCTTCTGCTAAAGAAAAACAGGTCTTTCAGTCAATTAAAACGAAAATTATTTGTAAGTCCATAAACTATAAAGATTCATAAGGATATGTATGCACACACAGACATGCAAATAAAAGTAAAAAAGACCTCTCCAAACCACAAATTACATTACTAACTTTCTATTATCTCTTTCATGGTGTCTCAGGACACTGACAAGAGACCTCACTTTACCTCATACTGTATAGATGCAAGTGTGGAAGAAATGGAGCTGTATTGTTGGCTTCCATTATAAGTTTAGAATTTGACTCAAGGACAAATGAAATATTTTCATTTATTTTACTGGACTTGAATCCTATTGCACCCCTAAACAAAGCAAGTGCAATTCTGACAGCTTTCAAGACCTGCAGCACTTACTATATAGAAGACACATTAGAAACAGTGTATATATATCCCTATCTTTTATCAGTTTAAAGCCTTCACTTCCCAAATGGTTTTATCAAAGCAACCCATTCTTTCTGAATATAGTTCTCTACAAAACTTTCCAAATAACTCCACTGAAATAATACTGAAAAAACGCTGGAATCCAACATGAATAAAATTTAGAAAGACGCTATTTTTTCACAATGGATTCAGTTTTGCTTCCTTTCTCCTATCCAATAGCTACAGAGTGCTGGCATCCTCTGTAAAAACTGCATTTTCCAGCTCTGAAACGAATTATTTCCTTTTTCCTGATTTTAAAATAGCAGACAAGAAAATTATGCAAGAAAACTGCTATGTAAGTAGATTGGTCTTGCTCTATTGTTCTAATTTTTTAACTACAATATTCTATTGTTACAAGAAAACAGTCTAATGACAGGTCCAGTTACAACCCAAGTGCCCCTGATCTAATGAAATTACTTATTGACAAAAAATTATTTGTGAAGCTTAACAATTCAGAGCTTAGGGTGAGAGGGTGAGACTGATGATCATGTTAATTTCTCTATTCTGGAGATACACCACCTGTGACCTGATGTACAATTTTAAGGCCCAGACCTTAAAAGACAGCAATAATGATACAACTTCTGTAGAAAAAATAAACAACACTAAATATCATGCCATTTGATTATTAAAAAAACCCAACGTTTTTACTACTGTTTTTCAGATAGGGCATTTTTTCATACAAGAAAAATGACATTAAAAATGGTTTCTTCTCTCTAGCTTTATTTTTTTTTAAGACTGCTAGCTTCTATGGTTTCTACTTTTTTTTCCATTTTTTTGAGCACAGTAATATTCCAATAGTTTCCAGAGTACAAATAGGATTGATTATGGCACATATATCAACAAAAACATAGTAGAGAATGATTGTGTTTGACAAGACAGAGTTCACAAAACCTTCACTCCCATCCCCTCATTTTACACTGGCTGACAGTGGATATTTAGGAGTTCATATTACAAAGAATATAGACCAATCTTTCTCTTTACGCAGGTTTTAAATTTTCTGTAACTACTAGAAATTCCTAAGTACTCAGTAGCATTTCTTTAATTGCTCTTTTAAAAAAGGAATATAACATTATCATACAGTATTACACTCATTTTATTAAAAAAAAATTTTTCCCAATGGTATTAAAAGATATGCATTTTGACCTAAAGTAAGTTTATTTACCTTGTAGTTGCACATTTGACTTATCCACCACCACCTGAGACTCAGTTTCATGGGGAGGAACCTCTTTCTCGTCAGCATTAGGACTAGAAGATTGTGGAAACTCCACCTACGTAAAAATAAGAGAAACCTCTCTAAATCATTATATCACTGTTAAAACAGCCCGTGTACCTTGATGTCTAGACGAAAGGTTAAGTGTCTTAATGTCCCAGTCACATTCAGAATTGTACACTAATATTTTAAGACAATAAATAATAAGATATACTTCTTTTTTTGTTGTTGTTTTCTTGGGGTTTGGGGGGGGTGTTCTGTTTTGGGTTTTTTGTTGTTTTTTGGATTTTTTTGGTTCTTTCTTTTGTTTTATTGTTGTTTAGGGCTCTATGTCAATAAAATCTAAACCTTACAATTATCAACAGGACATAAGAAACTATGATAGCGATATAGTACACAGGGCAACTATTCCCTGTCACCTTATTCAGGCACAAGAGTCTATGAAATTATTCTCTGTTTGCTTGTTTGCTGTGGCATATGTAAACTTGATCTTAATAAAAGATCAACCATTTATCTACTATATCACAGCAGTGAGGGATTACTGAACCATTTTTAACATTATCCTTGGTGGGTTTCCCTTTGATCATATACCACTGTTCCACATATTCTACTCACTCTTTTCCCCCCCCGCCACCCTTACCTCCTCTTACCAGCTACTGTTTCTTCAGCATGGGCTGTTTTTTGGTTTCTTTCACATTTTGGGATCTGTGGTGTATGTTGTAAGACTGATGGTTCTACTTTACTAGTGTTGGGGTTTTTTGAAGAGGCATTTTTTTGAGAGATGTTCTGTTGCCTTTTTTCTACTCAGGTATTTTTTCCTGTTTGTTAAATTTTTGTATCATTTTGGACTTAACTTTAAACATGCCTTAGGAGTATTAAGTTCATTGTAATTTAAGACAACCTGAAATTATAGCATAGAAAAATCCCCTGGTCTTCAAGAAAAGGTTGATTTATTTTGTTTGATTCTGAATCTCCCCATCTCTATATAGGTCTGTGCTCATTAACACAATACTGAAGCATTAACTAAGCTTTCACCACTTAAAAGTAAAGTTATTAGTGCTTTTAACAAATCATCTACTATATAAGTACCTTCCTTGCTCAATATAAATTATCGGACATTTTACAAGATTAAATTATGCATCATAATTATATACAATACCAGTGTTTTCCTAATAAGAAAAGGCACCTAGAAAACCAGAGATAGAGAATCTGTGAGAACCAACAAATCTACCTAACTCATGCAAGAGTAAATGAATCACAAAAATTAGCACGTGGAATAAATATTGAATAAATGTCTAAAGAGTAAGAAGAAAATACAAAGCATCAGAAATATTTAACATGTGCACGAATATGGTAAAGAAACTAACGCATTTAAAAACCCTACCTTTTTACTTTTGCAGGGAACAGCATAAATAGCGTTAGTGCTAAAGATTCCTTCCCTTTTCTCATTACTCTGACAGCTGAACTCTGCCTCTTTATCAGCATCTGAAAGATATGTATCCATGTCCTCATGTTCACCATAATTGCTTGATATTTCCAGGGACTGCAGAGGAGATCTGTCACAACCATCAAGTTTCCAGTTAGATCTGCATGTAAAAAGCAATTGAATGCCTGTTTCAGTGCTGTTTACTCTTAAAAAAACCCCCAACACTAGTAAAGTAGAACCATTGCTTTTACAATATACACATGTCCAAACAGCTGACACAGGCAGACATCTAAGCTTCAAACAGCTGCAAACAAGGAATCTAGTCTATGTATGTGTTCTAAACAGGCAATTAACACTGGAACTACCTTTTCCTCTCTATCTTAAAGAAAATGCCAGATTAGAGATAGAAAGTTGCTAATTCTACCAAAAAGACAGTTTGAAATAATTTTGTACAAAGGTACTATCTGATATGTAATTCAAGTGATTCCTCAGTGAATCACATTTTGTAAATTGTTCATCATTTGACAGAAATAATATATGATTTTACTTATGACTGCTGTACCATCCAAATTTGCCTCTCTGAAGATTGTATGCACAACCCGACTTTACAAGAAAAGGAATAAGGATTGTAGACACTTCAGACTGAATTTATGATGTGGTAAGAAAAAAGTAAGCAGCTATAACAGCAAGAGTTTGCTGTAACTCTTTGGTTAAATTGTATCATTGACAGATTCTACTTCTGACTTAAGATATCAAACCAGAAACTATACACTACCCTATTCTGAGCTCTGTGACTGTTGCATATGGTTCAAAACACTCTTGTTTGAAATAGGTGGAATCACTTTCAGAAAGTGATCGCTGCCGAGGCTGAGGAATAGCAACAGTGCGCCCTGTTAGTGTTGTTGCAAGGATAGCTGCTGCTAGAGCAGACCTGGAAGAAAACAGAATAAAGCAATGAAGTAATACTGACGTTTTCTCTCTGCTCCACATTTTATATCTTTTCCTTTGCAAAATGTCTTCGCTATTTAAGCAATGCAAAATGTTCACAGTTAACAAGCATAAATACCACTGAATGCTATGGGACTGGTTATAAACTATTACCTCCCAAAATAAAGCACAAAATGACACAAGCTATTTTAATGCAGCTATCCAAGAGTAAAGTACAATACCTATTGATTTTCCCAAATCACATGCATGAAAATCACAGAATATACTGAGTTACTTCCCCAAAATTCACACCAATCATTTACAGTATTTAGCATTCCCTTTAATCATAACAATACTACCTGGCATTCTGCTGAAAAGATGTTCCATGTCCTGCTATTTTGTCTCCTAGTTTCCATTATTCCCTACTCTGAACCTTTTACTGATGAGTCTGAAGTTTCTAATACATATTGGCACACTGCAAACCAGGACAAGCATGAGTAAAGAGAAGTGCCTATTGGTGGAATGCTGTGGAGTACAGAGAGGGGTATGATGAAGAAGAAAAACAAGTAGTAACTAAGACTAAAGCAGAGAAATGGTGAGGACTGTAAAATGAATGACAAGAACTGGAGATCAAAAAGGAAAAAGAAATTAACTAGAATTAAGTAGGAATGTTACAGACACTAGGAAGACCATGGAAAATGACCAAAATTGAAGTAAATGTAGAGGAAAAAAAAAAAATTTAAGAAACTACAACTTAGAAAAATTATTTTTCCAATCTAACGTGGTTTTACTTGCCAGTTTTTTAAATCCCTGATATCTTAGCAACATTTAATTTATGCTTTTCTAATGAGCTAATATTTCCTGACTCATAGCACTAGTGCTGCTGCAGTCCTACACTCTACTGTAACAGCCAAATTAAAAATCACCCTAACTTTAAATAGTCCATTTGTCTTTAATTGACCCAGGTAAGTTACGTATTTGGAGTGGTTATTGTCCTGAATATTCAGCATGCTGAGGAGCGGGAAAGAAATTCAGAGTGAGGAACTGCCACACTAAAATACATTCTTTTTATGGAAAGGTTTATGTAAATACTACAGCAAGAACATGCAATTCTTCTAATCAGGCTTTTCTAGCATGCTATACTTGATGAAGCAAAAAAAAAAATAAATTAAAAAAAAAATCAAAACATACCTGGGCCTTTCTGGAGAAGGGTTTGGACTACGAGGGGGAGGGGTGCGGGGAACTGCAGGTTTAGGAGCTATGGTAGCAGCAGGGACCAGGCCATGAGCTATATGTTTCTAAACGATTTAAAATAAAATTAGTTGACAATGACTTTAAGGAACACAATTAAAAAACCATAGAACACACACAAAAACTAACAATGAAAAATAATACAAAAAGGAAGAACAATTACATGCAATTAATGTAAACAGAAGACTTGAAATGTTTCCAAGATTAACTTTGCAACATGTATGAACAGCCACTAATGAAGGTTAGAAATGTAATTTACAGGAGACTCGTTAGAATGTAGATTTTCTATCCACTGTAACACAATCTGTAAAACCAGAATTTTAACTTACTCAATTTTTTTTCTTGTGTATGTACTGGAAACACAGGACTGTAAAATAACCTTTCTCAAAATATTTGAATGCTTCTTCAGAGTAACCATATTAGTCCCTTTCTTCTAGAGTTTGTCAATCAGAAGTAATCCTCAGTCACAGCAGTATGAAATGCAAAAAACCCCCCTACCATTAAGAGTCTTGCAGTCAAAGGTTCAACCTGCATTACAAAAAAACCAAAACCCTAACACATTTTTTATCAGCAAACACAGTAATTTTTTTTTAAAGGGATAACATTAAATATCGGCTCAGAAAACCTGGGACTAGAGTTCCCTACAAAAAGTACTGTGAATGGAACCATAAAATGGTTGAGGTTGGAAAGAAAGTCTGGAGATTGTCTGGTCCAAGTTCCTGTTCAAAGCTGGGTCAACTACGAGAGGGTTGCTTGGGATCCTATCCAGTCACGTCTTATGTATCTCCAACCTGGTCCAGTGTTGAACCACTCCACAATATTTTATTATTATGTTTAAGTTGAACTGTCTGTGTTTGAGTTTGTGCTCATTACCTCTTGTCCTCTTGCCAGGCATCAGAAAATACTACATAATAAAGTCCATCACCTTTGGGCAGATGTTACTTTTTTATAGAGCAAAATAGTTCCTGCTATTTCTGCTACAGATCTTTTTTCCCCCAATTATTCTTTAATTCACTTCTTCAACAGGAGGATGAAGATGCAAACTGGGAAATTTTTTACAGGAAGACATAAAATAATTCAATGGTGCATTAAGACTGTCTTTTTACTCAGTCTTGCAATTGCACTGCTCACTAACTGCAAGTCTGTCTGACATGTACCATTTCGTTTACTAAAGACAGTTGACTGTAGATATCCTACTATGATTACCAGGGAATACAGCTGAGGTAAAAGTCTGACAACAACGGAAAATCAATACTTTAATTCTAGCAATTTAAAAAAATTCAGTTAGTTCAAGTACGTTGGAAGACAACACCTGCACAATTGCTGACAATCCTACAGCCTCCGGCTGCTCTGAGCCTTCGATCTGAACTTTCATCTGTTCACTCTCCAGCACTGAACGTGTGTTTCGAGGATCGCCTCGGCAAGCGCTGGGAGCGAGCGACTTAACTGCCAGTCCTCGCCAGAGCACGGAGCCTCCCGGAGAGAACGGTGCGCGACACCCCCTGCCCCACCGAAGCTCGGCGTTTCTGAAGCCTGGGACTGAGGGAAAGGAGGGCACCAGCCCCCGGACACATTTTTGTCTTTGCTTGGGCTTTTTCTCCTCGATTTTCCCTTCAAACTGCTCAGTGATCACCGCCACGAGCCCCGCGCTAGGCGGAGCGATACTCACGAAGGCACCCCTCCGCCCTCTCCTAAACAGGAACGCCATCAAGATAAGACGGCTCCGACCACCGCCTCACGGTCGCTTTTCCGCCGCGTCGGACGCTTCTCCCTCCGCGATCCGCCTGGTAACAATGTCACGGCGGATTTGTTGCAGGCTCGCACTCCTCCAATCACCACACGCCTTACTCCCCGCCTAACTCGGCCTTAGCAACCTACCCGTGGCGAGGCCCGCCCCCGCCCGCCCCCTCATTCGCCCGCGGCTGGTAGAGCTCTCGCTCCCGATTCACGGCCACCGCTGTCAGTCAGGCGCGCTTTCTGCGTAGGGCTGGTTAGCGGCTCCCGACGGCTCCGCGACTAGCGCTTGGTTGGGGCCTCCTGTGGGCACGTTAGCACGGGACCGGCAGCCGCCCGTGGGGACTCTCCCCAGTCCTTAGAGCGGGGCCCCGCTGTGGGACGTGGTTCGATGTGCGTGTCTTTGTGTTTGCGGTGGTACTGGCTTGTCTCTGGTGCGTCTCCTTAAATCATGCCTTAGCCTCCTAGCTCCCCGTAAAGTCGGAACACCGCGTAAAGATGGCAAACCTGAAAATAATCTGTCTGGAGACTGCCGCCAGCTGAGGGCTGGAGGTGTGTATAGAGTTGGTTTTGCAATTCAAGAGGACTTTCTCCCAGTAAGGGTGGTTGAAGGCATAGAAGAGGCAGTGTGGATGTTTTCACCACCCGTGTGTATTAATTCAGGCGTTTTTCAGATTGAGTGGTAAAGCTGGAAGTGGAATTTGCAAGCCAGCAGCTTGTATTCAAGTGAACTAAGTTGCTGACCGATTTAGATATGCTAACCTTAACTGTATGGAAGCTTCACGAGGGAGATCGTGTCTCTTCCAAAATACTGTATCTTAATACTAATCATACTTAATATTGTATGATTAACATTATAAGCTTGTAACAATTTGTAAAATGTGTTACTATTTTTCCACATTTCTTTCTAGGGTGTAACTGCTACTGAAGGAGGATTTAAAGGAGGTCTGATGACAACAAAAGCAAACTTTCCTGTCACAGCAGAATCTATAGTTGTCCCTTATGGGCATGTGATTGGAAATGAGAAGTGGAGAGGGTCAGAGGTAGCCCAAAGGCTACAAGGTAAGCACAAACAAATTGGAAGAGGAAAGACAAGTCAGGCAAAGCATTCCCCTTTATTGCCCAGTAACATTAAGAATGGCTGGAATATGCTTTACTCTGTGCCTGACTGATCCTATATTTGTGGTACAGGCTATGTTAGCGGGCTGAAAAATCCTTTTTGTCTGTCATGTATGTATGTGCTCACCTCTCTTATGTCTTCATGGTTGCAGAGCACTCTAGGGAAGCAGCAGAATCTGCTATTGTGAGGCTTTGCAGGTACGCATCTCCACTGAACGCCGCTGAATTTACATGGATACTGAAACTCTGCTACTGTCTTGCTGGCACAGCAAACTAAACTACGATGATCCTTCCAGAAAAGCAATTGATATTTTTGTTGAAGTCCAGAGTTTAGTGAGCAGCTCTAGCACTTTTAAATTTGTAGTTTGGAAGTGCTATTAATTTGCTTTACTAAAGACATCACACCGCAGTTTGGACCGCTTGTAACAGATTTGCTTAAAGGGAAGAAAGGCTTTTTATAAAGTTCATTAGGAAGTCGCTAGAATTACTGAGACTTTAGGAAGGCTTTGCTGTTAAGTAATTGTTAGTATATTTTTAACTACTGTATTTTTTCTTTTAACAATCTCACCTTAAGGGAAAGTTCGACTCATCTTCGAGGATAGCTTGGGACTGGTGGACTTTCATCTTTCAAACAGAACTTGCATTTTACTTATTTCTGAAGCAGATTTGATTGCAGGGGATGAATTCAAACAAAGATTGGTTAGGTTTAGAAATGTAAGTGCTATATAAAGAGAAAAGTTTTCAATTGATATTTGTTTATTCCATGCTTCTGAAAACATTCTTCTTATTTCTGAATGCCAGTGGAGCTAAACTTTTGAGATAATTTTCACCTGAAAACTGAAAAATTCTGCAGCTGTGTGATAATGCTGTATTAAACCTCAATCCTATTCCTGCAACTTACCTTCTTCCTCTGATTTGCTATTAGGCAGCTCATACTTGAAAGAGTTGCTGTTACATTGCATCAGTTTGTCAAGGCTTTTTCTTCTTTTTTTTCCCTTTCAATACAGGCCAGCAGTCTTAGGGGAATTGTAATTGTAGAGAAAACCCAAATCAGTGATCAGTACTTCTTCACAGTACAAAAACTTGTAGTACTTGAACTTGGAATGGTGTTGCTTCCTGTGGCGAATCAAGGAGAAGCTTCTCAGCTTATTATTCAACTAGTAAGTTTCTGTGTTATATTTATTAAAATGTGGGATATATAGGAAAGCAACTAGCTCTCCTCAGTCATCGCTCATTTCAGAAAGAATACCTAGGATCTTGAAGGAACACAACATTTTTTGAATGTAAGGGATAAATTTTTTGCAACAGTGATAGTATAGCTCAGTGGAAAGATGGCTCATTTGGAACAAAGAAAAAAGGTTGAAGAATATGATCCTGGATTTTTAAAATGTAATCTTGTACTGAGGTGCCACTAGGTAGCATTAGGCAAACCTCACTTAAGTTCTCTGTCAAAACCAAGTTGAGATTTTGCTTTCTCTTAGGCTAGAGAAACTGTTCTTGTATTGTTTCTCTTTACCCTTTCTCTGACTGCATCAAAAAGATGACAAAAATAATTGTTTTCATTTGTTGTTGCTATTAAGAAACTGTTTCCTAATAAGACTTTGTGGAACTGCATCAAAACCTTTAACAAGGGAGCACATGAACTGTTTTGAGATGAAAGAAACAATTTTAAACCCTGGAAGCAGAGCCCCTGCAGAGGGGCTTGGTGTCACTCACAGCTCTGTTTGGCTCCAGGTGCGGGAGCAGAGCAGGGATTGCGGCACCAACCCCTTCCTTCGCAAGCAGCGCACTCAGCTGGCAGAACCGGCAATGCTCCAGACAGTGCAGCACATACCCGGGGTCGGGAAAAAAAAAGCTCTGCTTTTACTGCAGCAGTTTGGAAGCATCCATCGACTTTGTAATGCATCTGTCAGTGAACTTGAGCAAGTAGTTGGACAAATAGTAGCACAACAAATTCATACTTTTTTACATTCCTGACAAGCGTGTGTAGTGGTATTTTGCAAAACAAAGACCTTTTGTTTTTTTCTTCTGAATTAGAAAATTTTGGTTTTAAAAATCACATACTATGCTAATTTCTATAATCATGGCTGGCAACAACTGGTGGGCGTTGACTAATTGTCTAGACTCTGATGCTTCTTTATCTCTATTCTGCTCATATAGATTCAACTGTTAAAATTGCTTTGGAAAGAGGGCTGTAAAGTGTTTTGCAATCTATGTGGAACAAAAAAACCAAGTAAGCTGTCTTTTTCAACATCTATGGAAAAAAAAATGGAAGGGCAATATGCTTGTTTACTTTGGTCTTCCAGTAAAAAACACCTTACTAATATGTGCATAATGTTTCCTTCTCAGTTACTGGAAATATGTCACATGTTTTAAAAAAGCATATGTACCTTTAGAGTAGTATCTTTGATTTATAATTTTTTGGAGTTCCTTTGGAAAGTCCTACTGGAATACAACTTTGACTTTACACTAATTTATTTCTCTGATTCCTTTTCCAGTTCACAGGGTGCTATCAAATTTATTCCCATGTGTCTGATATCCAAAATCTTGGTTAATTCATGTTGTGCTTTTGAATAGGTTGGGATACTAATAATAAATTGCAATATATTTTGATATATTCATTATAACTTTTAATATGTTAATTATACCATCCATTATACTATAATATACACTACAAAGAAAATAATATGGGAAGCTTTGAACAAAATTCATAATTCATACTGTTCTTCCAGTATTAATATTTTCAAAATTTATTTGTAAAGAGGATGGTTTTTCCTGACATCTTGCATTTTATTTTAAATTACACTCTTATCCTATTTTCTAAGGGTAAAATTGCCTTTTTCTTTGAGGAGGTGTGTGAAAAGCATCTTTCATACCACTTGGGAGTTTGGATCACAGCAGGAAGGCAGCTGACTAGGATTTTCAACTCCCTTTTGAGGGAGCCTTGGCACCTCTGTACGTGATCTCTTATGCTGGTTAGTATGGACAGCAGACAGACCTGTTATTTATGTTGATTCAGTACTTAGGATGAAAATTCATCTGGAACTTCGACATAATTATTTCATTTTGTGAATAATAAACATCAGAATTTGCAGAAGTACAGAAAAAGATACTACTTTTTTTTCTTGCAGCTCGGGAATAAGTTAAGCTTCTTTATACATCCCTCTTCTCTCAGATTTTGTCACTTTGCTACGAAGACTGGATTTCACATCTAAAGGCATGTGGCTATTATGTTGCAAGACAAACACCTCTTTCCTATGACAAATGGCCATCTGCTCAGTGCATTAAATAGAGTTCAGTTCAAGTAATAACAATTAGTATTAATGGAGTTACACACTGAAGTACTAATCTATTGCTAATCTTTATTTTTAGGGCTGTATAGTAGCCTTATACATACTTGTGGGTAGACAGTTGTTACAAATATTCCTGTGGTTTGAGCAAGAACATAAGGTACATACTCACTTCACTGCAAGTTAAGTTAGCCATTGGCTACCACTTAGTGTAGAATGAGTCTTTAGCTGACAGAAAACTAAGAGTATTTGTATAGCACCTGAAAAGTTCAAATTTTGACTTAAATGGAGGGGTGTGTTTTGAATTTAAAAAGCCAGTCTTTCCTTAAGGACAAGCAAGTGTAATGATGGGAAGGAAAAGGCAGTTAGTCAGGCAGCTAAGAGGGAAAATATTTGCAGGAAGACTATCATAGAGGGTTAAGAGAAATGAAGAGCTGCAAGGGTGGTATGTGTGACTTTGCTAAAGATTTTGTTACTTGGATAGCAATTTCAGCACACGTGCAAAATAAATCTCTTCTGTATGGAATGCTGTATGGCAGGAGTGTGCGGATCAGTATCTGACTTGTGTGTGTAAAAGAAGCACTACTATGAATACATGTAAAAAAGTAACTACTAAGGTTAGACATATCAAGTAAATTACAACTTTTTTTTTAATGTAACCTTATATGGAAACTCTGGAAATATGTTTGTAAGGAGTCTTTATAAGGAAGCCAGTTTTAAACTTTTAAATTCTTGTATTGTGTGATATATATTTCCTTGAAAGTTTATTAGATCTCTGTAAACAACATTACAGAAACACACAAGAGGTATGGCAACAGTAAATAGCAAAAACCTGTAGACTGTTTTATCATCCAAGCTGTAGCAGAATCAAAAAGCTACTAGTAAATGGCAGCATCTGATTTTTATTATTAAATAAGCATCATCAAGATATTTACACCTACTACATATACTAAAAACAAATGACAACTTTAAAGTTTACATCAAGATGCAAACTTTCCCCTTAGTTGAAGTTTTGAGTATCAAACAGCATATATCTACTCTGTAGATGGCAATGTTAACTAACACTACAGTGTTAGCAATTTTTGATTAATTTCAGAAAATAGAGAAGAATCTCAAGAAATGCCCATCAGTTATTTTTTGTCTCCCTCCTTACCTCCTTACTATATATATAGGTTGCTCATTAATATTTCCAAGGGCAGAAGGAGTTTGTTTTTTTGCTTGATGTGATAGCAAATAAATATTCTGCCACATAGCACAAGCACCTTTTCCTCATATTTTAAAGCATCACTGCAATTATGTGCTCTTGATCAGTATGTCTGCTTCAAGATTTGTTTCACAGCTATTTTATCAAGATTATTGAGATACAAGTCTTAATGTAAGGAGGTTAAATATGTTTGGAATAAAGTCTGTTTTTAACAACTGGATCAGCAGGCATTTAAAATGTCACCTAAATCAGAAAAAGAGCATAGTAAAAGCCTTTTGGAGTTCAAAAGATCTTTTAAATTTTAAGCCTTCTGATTCTCTTCCAGAATTAAATTACCTATTCAGTAGAATACACCCAGTAATCTCAGGAAGCAAGTGTCTCTGCATAAAAACTACAACTCTGCAACACCATCCCTTGGCACAAGACTAGGTTCTCTGAAAAACATTATTTCCTCTCACTTGTGATTTAAGATAATTCTTTGAAGTAATGTTAGGTGATTTATTATTGACTCTAAACTTCAATAGCAAAATCATTCTTTCCTGTGTCCCCTGTTGTTTTGCATGCAGCATCAAGTTTGTAATAAATAACTCCCATCTAACATAGTCATAAAAAATAAGTCATGGTAACTGTATTTTGAAATTCCAAAGGAATTCAGTCCTCATGTAAGCAATTCTATCATCTACATCACACACCTCCCAAACTACTTCATTCTAACCTTCAAATACTTAAATTTTACAGTTTTTGTCTGACCTTCGTAAGTGGTTCAACGCACAGCAAATGAAGTCAGCGGTATTTGAGTTTATACATACATATATGAAGATAAACTTGATCAGTATTTTTATACACGTTTTAAACAAAACTGTCATGTTAACAGATCCTTCTGAAAGATTCAGTACAATGAACTTTCTGTATTCAGAAGTGTGAAGGGAGAAAGCTTCTTCTTAATCTGAGTACTTGCAGCCACAGCTGAAGGAAGGCAAAGTGTGCTTGCAGCTTTCTGTCTATTTTTAGTTCCCCAACTTGGGAAAGGGAGCTTCAGAGGGGCTTTCTTGTTCTGATCAATTTTATCCTCACCCATGGCTAAACAGATTAAGGAGTATGTCTTCTGCATTCCCACAGAGTAAGTTGCACTCTTGCTATGCTGTAGGAAAAAGAGAAGCATTGTAAGAATCAGTCACCCAAAATGGGTCAAAATTATGACAATAACAAAAGGTTACGTATGCAAATAGTTTTCCAAGGCAGACTGCAACAAGCTTTCTGTGCTAATGACATTACTAACTGAGCAGAAGGCCTGTGGGAGTGCTGTGATCCTGGTATTTTGCACATGTAGACTCAAGGGTATACTCTGCAAAGCGTAAAGGAACTTGTGAATCTTTTCATGGGTTGTTAAACATTTACTGGCTTCTAGCATAACTGTAATATATGCACTAACCTCTCTACAAAGCTCTAGTATGTACTCCTTGCACAAATCTGAAGGGGAGTTTTTTGCTGTCTTTGGAGAGGTTCCATGTTGACCATAACTCTAGCAACAAGAGCTCTCTTTGGGTACCCAAAAGGCACAGCCTTCTCTGTCTCATCTTAGCTGTGCCCGGAAGCAATTTGATTATATTCTAACCTTTTCTTTCCAGTTGCGACTTGGAATGGCAGACGTGTAATTCCTTATTTTCAATAAGGAAAATCAATTTGAACAAAACAAGAAAACCTAACAGCAATAGGGGCACCTTGATAGCTTCTAAGGCAACACTATTTCAGTGCCTCAACCTTCAGTACCTAAACTAACACCCCTTGCCAAGGAATATTAGAAGCGTGAAGGAGTGGATTTAGCTGAGCTACAGGTTCTTTCACACAACTAATAAGCTATTTAGAGCTCAACGGTTTTTAATCTTGTGATTACCTTCCCTTAGTCTAAAGCTACAGCATCTTAGTAACTCACTATACAGTTAAAAGTCCACCAAAATTTAAAAAAAACTCCATACATTAATCTGTGATCTAATAGAAAAGTCACCAATCACTCATGATAACAGTGCATAAACATGTGTTCTTGGATGTTCTGTTTAATTCCATTATTGTTTGATTGTGGCTTTTAAAATATCAAACAGGGTAATACTTTCATTCTCTGGGACAAGTTAGGGGAAATAAACTATGTCTTGAAATTTATAATTCAGCTAATCTAAGTGGCTCTACTACAAAGAGCCCACCACCCAACCATTCTTACGCACACAGACTACTTTAGCTTGCTAGGTCACAATGTTTTAAAAACAGATTGTTTGAAACTGAACACGTCTGAAGGTTTTAAGTATTCACAGGTGGAGTAGGATATCTGACCGCATGAAAATAATCAGGAGCTGAAGGCAGGCAAGTGAAAAAACTCTCATATCCAATCTGCAAAACATATTTGCCTCATTACATACCAAAGATGCTGCTGTATCCTGGCAACTGATAACCTCAATCTCCATGGGCTGCTCTCTCACACCTTTCAATTTTTCCAGCACCTCATTCACACCAAGCCACTTGCAATCCATGCCGCCAACTGAAACAATGTAGTCACCTTCTTTTAGGCCCCCTGACTAAAAAAATTGTGCACAGGTTATTATCTGGAATTACAAGGATACATAAAATGTTTCTGTCATCACACAGTATCTGCCCCAAAGGTGCATCCGTCCCTCTTAGATGCTGCAAACCCATTCTCTAGCCAGACATGCAGCTTTTTAAAAGTACACAAATTACCTCTTGAGTTACCATTGATGTGATTCTGGTATACTCAAATGTTGACTGTTTTTATGTTCTTTTCACTTTTCTCCTTAAGTAAATGAACCCTGGGTTTTGCTACACTATTGTCCCCCATAAGGTATTTTCTGCAATGTTTACTTCTGTTTCTTCATTTTTATTTATACTTACGTGGTTGCTGCTGCCTTTTCTATTGCTAAACTGTGCTCATCACTGCATGGTGCTTCATCCCTTTGGATTTTCCCTGAACAACAGATTACCAACCAAGAAAATGTTCTTGCCCCTCTTTCCTTAGGCCCACACTACCTTGCATTCCCTTCCTGATCCTTATTCTTGTTCCTACTTTTTAAAGCATTTATCCCTTCTAACCTCCTGAATAAGACGGGAAGTAGTATTTGCTTTTATTATTTGTGACTTTTTAACTATTAAGAATGAACAGAGCAAGAATCAACTCTAGTGTCATGTGATGTCAGGGATACGGATACTTCAACAATCTACGGTGTATGTAGCACTGAAGATGTGTTCAGATTATATGAATTGACTATACTAATGTATAGAATTCAACTAATACTCCATACACCAGTATGAACAAGCTAAAGGTTCATTTTAATTCTACAGTCTGCGGAGAAATTGTTAATGTTGCACCAGTGGACTTACTGCTGCAGAACAAACTGGATCAAGACAATAAATCTGTACTGGTGAACTTCCTTTTAGACTGAATCCAAGCTCTCCTGCTTCATGGTGGAGGCAGATGGTACGTGGAGCTGTCCATCTCTGCTTGGCTGAGAACACTGTCAGTGGGCCCTGGAGGTAACACAATAGCAGGCATATTATGGTTTATTGTCATTTGTAAGTAAGCATTTCTATTTTTTTAAGTTATAATGCTTTAAGCTCATCTAGTGTAGATTTTACTCAGGTTAACTTCCAGCTACTTCCCCTGAAGTGCTAAATCCTATTTCATGACGCTTCAGTTGATATTTCAAATAGAGTAGGATAAAGGCAACCACCAAGTTGTTCCAGGATCTCCGTTAAGGTGTGCAGAATCTTTTGGCTGCAGTTGGCTCTAAGGTCCTATATTATTCCACGGCAGAGAAGATAAACTGATTCATGAAACATTGCATAATCTGATCCTAACCGTTAACTCCCAATTCCTTTTGCTCACTGACACACACACAGAACCACCTGAAAGACTGGCAGTGTCACATGCAAGTCACATGTTCTGCATGCCCATCTCCAAGTACTACATGTTTTTCCCCACTTTTAAGTTGTGTGGAATTATCTATTAAGTTTTCATGGGACTTTTATGAAGGTTTTCAAGACTGAATGCTGTGCAAGCCATATACAAATGGCACTTTCATTCTTTGCTAGTCTCAAGCTGACTTACACTCCTGAAGGTAGGAGTGATTTCTCCAATAACTTCTGACAAAACCACAGTTACTACAGGATTGTTTTTTCAGGCTAAAATATTTTTGTCTCTTCCCTCACATTAGAGTGAATTTATACTTGCTATCAAAATGGTGGAGGTTGGTCAGCATTAGTATGTTACATACCAGTTTGTGAAAGAAGTCTTTAACTTTCACCTTGGAAAACTGAGGAGCAATTGTTTCTATTTTATGTTCTGTTTTAGCTAAAACAAAAAGAAAACAAAATTAATTTTCTCTCAAGTGTTAGCTAGAAGACATAAAAAATTATTTTTCTTGCATTCCAAGCTAGATAGGAATCTCTCCTAAATTCTTACTAGGCTGTGGAAAAACTCATTTTGGTGAAAATTTGTCAGATACAGAATTACCTTAAAAATATCTTCAGAACTCACAGTATCAATACAGAAAACTTTTTTAAAATCCATCCAAACAAAATGATGCTATTCCCATCTTTATTTTTCTTTGAGAAATATTTAAAACCAGCACTCATACTTTCCTACTGCTTTCAAAGAGGAAAAAACTGTATGAGCTGGACTAAGGTAGAAAAAACCCAGTAGCAGTCAAATTGAGTTAACAAGCTAGACTAGTACAAGAGTTGGGCTCAAGAAACAGTTATTATAGTTTCCCCCATATGATTTTACCTTTTAAAGTTTCCCCATTTCTTCTAGCTCACAAGATAGTCACCAAAAAAAGCTGGCTTCTAACTAACCATCATGGTTACCTACCCCAAAAAATAGTGTTGCCAGAAGATAGAAACACTGTAAAACAGCTGTAACAAAATTTATTGATCTGTGATTGAGGAAATATATAAGGAATCTGAACTCTACAAATGGACAGTATATATTTACACATTATTTATGGAAGCATATGTATACATTAAAGGTATATCCCCATGAAAGCATATTCACATATGGTTAGATATCCTGGCTGTGTACACTTACGGAGTATATCTGGAGCCTGGGTGAGACTTAGAAAGTCATCTTCCATCTCTTGCTGAGCGTATTTGAGAAGTGAACGCTTACGTGCAGCTGTCAGAACCTCCTGAAGAACATCAATATTCCGAAGCTTCTTGCATAGCCCACAGACTCTCAGTGCTTCTTCATGGTAAACAATGGCCTTGCGTAGATGTGCTTTCCCTGGAAACATTAGAAACCAGTGGTTGTCATCCACAGACAAAAAATACCAGGTAATTTTCAAATTGTAGCTAGTAGTTGTGTGAAACTGGCAGTTACCTAATTGTTTTCTCTGAACTTTGTCCTTTAAAACAGCGAGAACCATCAGCCCTTCAGGCATGTGGTCATACAGCTGGGACAAGGCTTTCTCCTGCTGATCTTCATCATCACCAGGCTGCACTGTAATAATGGATATAAAACATTAACCATAACCCATGACTTGGTCCCCTGTTCCTTAGATCTATTGCTGTGTAGTTATTACTACATTCTCTTCCAATGCAGTAAAATACTTTTAGACATGTATATATATAAAAATAAGGATTTCAAGTTTTTTGTTTCATCATCTGCAATATGCAAGTAATACTTACACAGCAGAACATCTTGATAAAATTTGAACTATTTAGTAGTTATAGTATAGTAGTACAATAGATATAATTTTTCTTTTGTTTCTGTAAAACTTTCATATTTTTCTCAAAGGACAAAAAGAGCATGGCCTCATATTTGTATGGGGAAAATTACCACAATTTAACATATACTGAAGCACCAAAGTTCTGCGCTTCAAGACTTATTCACAGACCAAATTATAACTGTTAGTGTGTTCATTATTGTTATTTATATGGACATATAGAAAAAGTATGATTCTTACATTCATGGTCACACAGAATGGTGGCAATGAAGTAATGTGCCAGAGCTTTGTAATGGTCTGACTTTATTTGTGCCAGCTTAGACCAGGAATAGGGAATATTCTCTTTCACGGGTTCCTGATTCATTGCAGTGTTAACCAGCGTGTAAACTTCTCCCACCTAAAAGAAAGTACAGAATTGAAGTATGAGAACTTAACATTAGCTATTACGAACTCAAGTAGGCGATGCCATATTCAGGTTTAAGGTAATTTAATGTGCAATCACATCAAAGAAGGGAAAAATATGGTTAGAATGGATTGGAAATAAGTTTAGAAAAAACCTGAAATACCATGTCTGATTTTTCCCCCATAGGAAAGGTAAATCAATTTTGTACAAGAACAGATGGACTAAGTCAGTCAATCTGTATGGCTTCATAGTTAAATAAAACACCATATAAAAACAAGTTTTAATTTACAAATATATCTCATTAATTCAGTTGAAAAAAAGGGTGAAGCATACTCAAACAGTAGGTTTGTGCTTCACTTTTAAACTGTGGAGTCATATCTAGCCTTAAGTTTGTGTGGTCTAGTTAAAACTGGGACATTATCCTTTATACAGAGGAAATAAAATAGTTTTTCAGGCAGGTAATGTTGTTTTAATGGATCAAACTACTCCAACTGACAGAATAAAAAAATCTTTCTCCTGCAGATGATCAATCCTACAGATAACTCAGGGTGGCTTTACAGGGTTGGTAAAAGGCTTTGCCTATTTATATAGTATGGAAACAGTTATGTATCTGCTACTCTGACATAACTCAGAAATCATATGAATGTCTTCATGGCATACCCATTTTTGGTACATACCTCAATCAAGTATGAACACTACCTTCGGGGGCACAGCCTACCTCCCCATTTTCTGGCAAGTCCCAAGACAGCTCTGCAGGTACCAATTTGACTCTGTTCATCAAGGTCCTTCCCTCAGTTACAATTTACTGTTTTGGATTAAGCTTTTTAGGTTTGCATACCCTTCAGCTGCTGGGAAGCAAGACAGGTTGTGTTCAATACCTAACAGGGAACAAACAACCCTGGCCTTTTGCATGTAGTTCTGTGGATGAAATCTGTACTGTTTGAAAGACCAACATAAATAGCTTGTAAAAAATCTTCATCAAGTTCACTGCCTGAGTGTTTCAGTGTATTTCTGTTAAACTCCATGAATTACAAATTTTAAAAATTGTAACAGTTCTAAAACAATATTTAAATTTTGTCTATTTGCATTTCAATCTTCTCAAAGGTTGTGATTTTCACTGTAGTTTGTCAGCTGTTATTTTTGTTTTCAGTAATGGTTGTTACCATTTAAGTTTAATAAATTCTGTTAATATTACTAGAAGCTGTAGCTAGTAAACACAGCACTGTAAACAGTTATTTTAAAGACTAGATTTAAAGTCCCATATTTTACCTTGGCAACTTCCTGTGTCATTTTTACTAGTGTGAAAAACTCATTGCGTATTCCAGAAAGACCAATCTGCTCAAAAATGCACTCTCGAGCTTGTGCAAGCATCATTTTTACCAGTACATTCAGCATAGCTGGGCTCATGTCATAACTTGGTGTGTGAGTAAAGGTCTCCTTTAAGTAGCTTAGAACTCCTGAAATTACAAAATTGTTTTATCAGCATTACAAAGAGAGAAACAAGTGAACTTAATTCTAGCATGTACCATAATAATTAGGATTGAAAGCATATTTCCTAGTATTGCATTACAGCAATCTGAAGGGATTCTTGGTACATATGAAGTTAAACTGACCTACAGGTTTTGCTTTGCATTGCCATCAACTCTCCCCGCATACAGTTGTCAAAATTGCAATTCAGAGGAGCAACAGAAACTGCAACTTCAGATTTGCTTGTAAAAGTTCTTGTGATTGACCATGAAACTGTGCTGAACTGAATGTGACTTCTATGTGGGCGTGGCAGGCTACGGCTTATACAGGGGACAAGAAAGAGAAAGAAATCTGCATAGCTATAAGGAGATGACAGTAGGAAAACCTCAGACGGAAGGAAAAACCAAACATATAAACTTAATTATTAATCGCCCTTTCAGAAGCTGTTAAGTGCATTGTGTGTCTCAGTGAAAGCTGCATTCAGTGCTTGTAAACTATAATTTTAATTTATATATATTTAATAGGGTAAAAATAAGATTCTTCTCTAGACATTTGTTTACACCAAAAAATTAATAATTTTTATCATTTATCAAATTAAAAACAAACACTAACTGTAGTGCAATACTAAGTAACAGTTTCATGGATGGAAATGTAGCCTTCAGTATGCATATCATCCAACTGGTTTAGTGAGTTCTACTAGCTTGCTAATGCTGACAATCCTATGAAAGTTTAACAGTAAAACCTCTGCCTTTTAAGTATCCCAGCTTATGTAATCTTACTTCTTGCCATTACACTCAGTTTTGGCCATGTTGTGTGGTCAAACACGCTACTAACAGCATCTGTGATTTTTTATTTTCCATGTTACACTTGCATCTGAATTTTTAATATGTCATTACACAAATTTGAAATATGGCCATCCCTACCTTTTTGCACTAAAAAAAAATTAATCCCAGACTTACCGGGCATATTCCAGGTAGTGATGGAGTGCCCTACTGAAAGGAGCAGAAAGTATAGGGGGAAAAATTACAGAGTTTTTTGTTCTCAACATATTTCTGCTTATGCAGAGAGCTTTGTTGAGGACAAATTTTGTGCAATGTCTGCCATTCAGCACTGAGAAACAATTAATACAGACTCTGTATCATGTCTCTGCCAACATGATGAAGTGTTACAGAGCCATGCACAGGTACCATGAAATGCCTCCTGAGCATGGTGCTTTGGGGCCCTGCAAAGGTACTGTGGTAGCAAATAATGTCTTTCCAGTTTTGAATTAATTCTGTTCTGCAAACACGTTGAAGTGAAAAGCAGTGAATTTTTTGATTTGCAAAATGGAAGGAGCAGCAGTAAAATGGAGAAATTTCCCAACTGTTGAAATTTCTTTTAGATGAAATATAAAGGTTGAAGAAAAAATTAAATATGCAGAAAGAAATACTATAAAATTTTAATAGCTTTTTTTGTGTATTCAAAAGAGGGGGTTATGAAAATTCAACTCTGTGGTCCACAATCTGTAGCCTATAAAGCTACCCATACAGTGGAAACCAACAGCCACAGATTGTTAGTGCAGAAATAAATCTTACAGTACATATTAATTACAAAGGACATGTCTTTCAGTGTTGCGTGTAGCACAGATGATACTTACAAAATAAATTTAAAAGCCCCCAATGAAACAAAATATATTATAGCATATTAGTTCAAGCGATACAATTCCCTTTACTAGAATTTCTCTTTCTCCTTGTTTGGGACAGAGATTGATTATTTTGAACCCGTTTGCCCTTGGAAGCTATGGAAAACAGGTAGCCAACTTCCACTGAATTGCAACGTTCACTAGAGAATACAGCAAGCTTAATGTTTAAGACCTCCATACGGAAAACTGGGTTTTAAGGATTTTTATCAAACCTTTAAATTGTCTCTTGTACAGATTTGACACCAATGTGCTATCACTGAGGTAAAAGCACTTATGCTGGTGAAACAAGGAATGGACAGCAAAGCAGTTAATGCTAGTGCTATAACTTGGACCTTTGACCTGCAGTTCACTACTCATTAACCACAGTATTCACTATCTTATCTGCATGTTCAGACTACAGTTCCAGGTTTTGAATTAAAGCTTCATCTGAGCTCTTCACTAGGCTTCTTGAATTTCCCTCTTCCTCCTTTTTTGTGTAATGAACTCAGTAGGAAATGCAGAAATCTGTAAGGCATCAGAATGAGATTGGAAACATTTGCATGAAGGCCTTTCCAGTATTTTAAAATGCATACCTGCCGCTTTCTGAAAAGCATCAACAGCATTTTCAAGTCCAGCCTGGGTCTGACGATTGCATCTTGTTCCAATCTGGGTGTGGAGAGCTCCAATGTTGAATAAAACACTAGCTTTTTCAAGCAACAGATTTTGCTGACACACTGGGACACCTGTGAAGGAATCATACCTTGGGAAACAAGTATTAGAAGAAGTGTTAAGATTAGCAGAGTCCATTGAAAAAAACAAATATTTTCATTTTGTTTTTCTGAACGAGCAGTGCATTCTTAGTAACTGTTCTGCTACAGTGAAAATAAAGGTGAATAGAAATACCATTATGTTCTGCAAGGACAACCCACATAATGCAAACCAGAGAACAGCTCTATTTGAGACTTAAGTTTTCAGCAGGTTTTACAGCAATGCCTCTGTAAGGCCATTATATTTACCTCAGAAATGCCTATAAAACATCAGAGGTAGGGAGTATACTGGTGAAGTATCCGTATGTGCTGCCACGCTCTCCTACTTAGATGTTGCCCAAGGTCAACTACTGGCATGGTCAGATCCTCTACTGCTTGTGTTTAAAACTTCTGTTTGCAGTTATGACTAGATATTTAACAGTTCCTCTTGACTGCATAAAGGTCATCTTTTTTCATCATAAAAATTTTTAATTCAGAGTCAAATTTTGCTCACAGATGTAGTAAATACTCCCTTATAATAAATTAAGTCACTCCTTTTTCTCTTCTGGCCCAAGTGGTCTTCTTAAAAAATTCAAGGAGGGGAATTAAGGTCTGACCCATTCCTTGTCCTCATTTTATGCACCAAGGTTGAGTTCAGAAACATCTGCAGCTGTTCAAAATGAGTGTTATTTTCTGTCTTTCTCCGTTGTTAAACTGCAGCCCAAAGCATAATCTAGCCAATGGTTTCACTCTAAGCATGAAAAGGATGTATTGTATTCAGGTTTACTCTTAACCAAAAAAAAAAAAAAAATTGACAACACACACTGCAGGGAGTTGGGGGAGACAGACACTCACATGCTTCAGATTAAACAAGACAGTTAATGATTAACCAGTGTTCTGGAGAAAAAAAAAAACTTACTAAAGAGAAGCATGAACTACACACTTACCATGTAAATAAAACTCCCATGTTCCTGGTGGGTGGGAAAAATCTGTTTTCTACATAGCCAAGTTGCAGGAAATAGCTTATCAACATCTCAATGCCAGCTTCATCTCGGCTAGGAGTGCGGCAGGCCTTGAAATACAACAGACAAAATTAAGTATATTCTGTTGAGTTACAGGATGAATACTGAAACACCAAAGGTAAAGCTCTGCTTCCTCTGGATTTCTGCATATCATAGGAATGTGTGGAATCTGAGAACAGTAAGTTTAAGACCATATGGATTCATTCCAGAAGAGCTTTTCAGCTGCATACAAGTAGCACGTAATCTTTAAAAAAGCAAACATTCTGTTTGGCAAGTCTCAGAGTTAATTAAGTAAAGACTGTAGGTATTTTATGAAAGCTACAGAGAAGCGCTTGTGTTTCTAGCATAATACAGGAAACAAACAATAGCTAGAAATACTCACCATTCTACTACAATATTTTGACAGATTAATCCACTTCAACACTCTTCCTGCTAAATTTAAAATACTTTCAAATTAAAAAGGTAGGTACGTCTTGGATTTACAAGATATACAGTTTTGTCAATAGCTCCATCACTTTGCCTAACTTCACCTTTTTCTTCACTCAGATTGTAAAGCTCTTGGACAATGGAGATTCATGTTCCATGTCTCAGAAATGAAGTCAATAAGAGTATGGTAAGCTCTAAGTAATAATGTCATATTTTGATTCCATACAAATGTTATTATTTACAACTGAAGATTAAAAGACTTGATAGTATGCCATACTTGAACTTACTTGTCTCAGATCCATGAGATCTGCTATTTCATCTTCGTACTCAGAACTGTCTTCACTATAATGTTCCAGAATAAAGTCCTAAAAAAAAAAAAAAATTGGAATATCTAAAATTAGCCTGAACTATTTTTTCCTGCAGTTGCAAACAGTACAAAATTGATTCAGTTGAACTGATTCAGATTTGAACGGTGTCTACTCACTTCAATAGTACAGTAACATATAGCAATGAGGTTACAAAAAGACAACAACGAATAATTTGACTTGATAGCTGAGACAATAAATTTCACTCTGATGTAAAGGAATCAAACACCTGTTACATCAACTCCAGTGAATTTTAAAACAAAAACCCTTAGTAGTTTTGAAAGGGACAAACGAACCCTGTTATCTAAAATGACAAGGGAATCAAGTGACCATAAAACCTTGTTAACAGAAAGAGACTGCCAAATTCTTGTAAGCTATATTAGGGCAATTCCACTTAAAATAATAAAGCTGCAATGGCATAAAATGGTACCATGATCTGACCATGGAGTTTAACCCACGGAAGTAAAAATAGAGACAAATGCTACAGTGATACAAGATGGTTTACTGTGACATAAAAATCTATATTGCACAATACACAATAGTTCGGAAAATACAGAAGATGGCTCAAATAGACAGCAAAGTATATTAGCCAACAAACAAGCAGTGTTAGTGCTGCAACACTGCTTCCCAACTGAGCTAGCTTGGTTAGTGCAAGTTGGTGTATCACTACATAACGCTGAGTAAAACCTTCATTAACTACTTCCTTTTACACTTAGATAGTAATCAATACTCTTATTAGAAACAAAACCATAGAAGGAATTTTTACTCTCTTTGGTTTAATTCTACTGTTTCCAAAGTAGAATTTCTTCTAACATTTTTTGACTCCTTGTCCTAATTAGATAGGAGCAATGACCCCAATAATTGGTAGTTAATTTTTAACATGTTGTGACCTTGGTTTTAGGGCAAAACAAAAAATAATTTGTACATAAATTATTTCAGTTTCTTTAAACAAATCTGAAATGGAAGTTATTTCTGTTAACTATTCATACTGAAGTGTGTATATGCATTTACCTTGAGGGGTAGTGTAAAGTCTACTTCTTTGGTCTCCTTCAGGCCAAGAGGTACCAAGGGAATACTGAAAGTCTCTCTATGGAAAAAAAAGCAAAAAGATTCAGAATATTTGTTTTCTGTTTGTCTGTTATAATTACTTTTGTTTTATTTGATGACAGGAAGTTTGTACACTGATGGAGTAAAGGGAAAAGTACATAGTTTATAAGAGTTCCTTCCTGCACAAGAAAATCTGCTTAATGGCCTGTGACTTCTCAAGAAGATAGTGAAGAAAGCTACTTGCCTGTGCTTTTGTTTCATTTAAGCCTATTCTTCCTTCAGGTAAAGGAGACTCTCAAAGGCTGCCTTACTGCAGTTTAGCTCCACAGCTGCTAGGAGATCTGCTGCAGTAAGAGCTATAGTGTCAGTACTTATAAGGAGTATTTTACACGCTACCAGTGCTTTCATATGTAGAAGCTACGTGTATATCTAATGCAGGGAGAAGCAAGGCCAAAGTATACCAACTTTTATAGTGAAAGGTCTAGCAGTAGGAGTCCAAGAACTACTTAGTTTCTAGACAATGCTAAATGTTAACCTCTAGAATACCAAAGGGCAATAAGGATGAGAACTGTGACTTTAAAAGGATTAGAATTGCTTCCAGATACCTAGTTTATTGCGTAGATTTAACAGATCAGGATCAAGCAATTATAAAGTTTATCTAATATTTTTATTTTTCCTGAAAACAACTGTTTGACTGTCTAATCATTGTTTAAAGAGTGTTCCATTACCAACTACAAAATCCCACATTCATTTTTGGTCTTATCAGCAGAGCCAGCTTTCTTATTGGTAAAAATTCCACCTTGGCAAGGTGGGAGCAGGAATGCAGCTTCCTCAGCAGAGGAAGAGTCCTTTATGATCCACAAAGTGGCTCTGCTTGAAAAGGACTTCCAGGATACAATCAAAACACCCCTGCAAGTAGTGCAAATGACCTGATTTCTGATGAGGCTTTTAGAAGAAACTTCAACACTTTTACTACAGATTATATCAACACTTTTTCCCCAAAAGGAAGTGAGACACACGGAAAAGAAATCCTAACTTACTGATTTAATGAATTCTAGTACCGCCCACAGTCCCTGTAGATATCAGCACTTGTCATTCAAAGAAAGTGAGTTTTAGCTAAGGTGTCCACCCATGCAGCCAACGTAATGGGAGCATTTAACAGTTAGGGAGGTGATTCTGGATTTCCAGAACTGAGTAGAAATAGCATCACACTTCCCAATCCAGCAGAGATGTGTGCAAATACTAGGAAGGCCAACCCTTCAGATTGTTGAAACACAATACAGGCTAATCCAGTAACCTATGGGTGTGACCTCATGTTGACAACTGTATGCACAATAGTCAGAAAGCAACTATTAATATCTACTTGCTGTTAAAGGCTAGAGAGCAGTTACAGGTAAGTGAATTATTTTAGCTGATGAAATGTAAAAAGCAGTTAGATTTTAGAATGAGCAGCATCAGAAGGGTAAAACACCATTCAAAATAGATTGGGGAAGTAGGATCAGGAGAGAATAGCAAGCATACTGATGTCCAGCCTCAAGGCTTCTGACCTCCTGCTCACCCTTCACTGAGAAACCAAGTATTTTAAAATTCTTTAGCCAGAAGAAGAAACAGTACTTGTGGAGTCCTGTTCTCATTTCCACAGCCATAACTGCTCTCTGTGCTGACATGCATCTATGAAGACCAGTAAAATCTTGAACAAAAAAACCCCCCAAATCTCAACAAACCAACAAACCCAAAAAACCCTCAGAACATTTTTGCATCAAATAGTTGTCAAAGTTTGTCATGGGGGTGGAGGGCAGGAAATTTAGCACAAGTTTCTGTTTGAGAAAAATACAACATAGATACTTTGCATCAAGTCAGCATTCAGTTGAAAGTTACTCTACTGGAAATGTGCTTTGTCCTTCTACATTAAAAATTCTTTGTAATCCACCTGGAAGTTTAATGCCTAACTGAGAACAGTGCTAAAAGGGACCCAAAATTATACCTCCATCACATGGAGCACTTCAATTTGTACCTTGAGCTGCTAATGTTAATTAAATAGTTAAGTATTTGGTTTTAGGAGCAACAAGACATAACTGATACAGAAATCATTTCAGTATGCAGACAATGAATACTCCTTAACTTTGAAGTTTTATCTTTGAGGATTCCATTGCAATTTAAAAATTAGTGTGTTCTTCAAAGTGGAAAAAATATCTTGGAAAAAATCCAACTTCATCTACTAAAAATTCCTCTGGTTTAGCCAAAGAATTTGTGTTTTTCTGTCACTGAAGGGCACATATTAAAGATTACCTAGTCTGCCCTGAACATCAAATCAGTGTTGCATTACTGTTCTCCAGCTAAAGAGAGGACTGTTGTATGCACCACATGTGAGAAGAGATATACCACTAAGTTTTTCACTCTAGGATGCACTGAGCCAATTAAGCATTCCAGTACTGGAAATTCTGCTAAATGCTGTATGTTTCCAGTACAGCTCCAAGAGCTTTCAATTCTCATGACACTCTTCTCTTCAGAGGAACTCCCTATGCAAGGATTAGTGGCACATACCTTTCCTAAGTGTAAGACAAATATGCAGACTAACCCTTAGTCAACAAATCTACCATCAAGTATGTTCTCTTCCTATCGAGCTCTCTGTTCTTTCACATGATTATTGCCCAACATTCACACTCACCCTTGTTTTCAAGGGTAAACAGAAGATCTGTTAATAATTGAGTGACTTTGCATTATACTTACTCTGCATTTTGATAAACTTCTACTGAGATATTAAGTCCTTCCAATTCCTCCTTTAAGATCTGCAGGTCTGAGTTTACAAAACTCAGTTCCAGTAGTACCTGCTCTCGTACTTTGTTGTTGGTTGTTGCTCTGCAGAAAGAGACATTTTTTTATTGCCAAGGAAAAGGTTTTCTACAAGCTTGGCTGACTCCCTTCAACCTTCAATCCTAGCATTCTTAGCATTTTTAGGATTTTTTCTAATCTCCTTAAGAGATGATACAATACCTCATGTTTCAGAACTTATTAGGTTTTTCTGTCAAGAGAGTGCCTGGGATAGTTTCCAGATAAGAGCACATAGCCACCAAAGGTTTCCTATATGCAAAATTTTTTGTGTGTGATAAGGGTCAAGCTTATTTTCAGATACATTAATCAACAAAACTAAAGCATCTTAAACAGAGTCACTATCCTATTTTCAGAGTATGTGATTTTTCTTTTCCTCAAAGCAGATCAGTGAGTGGAGATGGGAGGAATCAGGACATTTTTCAAAAGAGCTTTCCCCACTTTATAATTGAATGAAGATCTGTTGAGACTTCTGATCTTAGGAATAAAAGAAAATAACTTCCCCACAAAACAGTTACTACAGAAAGAATTATCTTTCAACCAGAAGATCTTTTAAATACAAGACAATCTTCTCTATAATTTGATTTTGTTGGATGTAAATATGATTGTTTGCTTGTTTCCTTTGCCATTTATGTATTTAAATGACAACACTATGAACTGCTAGCACAATGGATGTTAGTATTTAACACTCCCTGAGCACTTCTGTATGATTACTTATTTACATATTTATATGACAATTTCTAACCTAATTCTCCATACTGAGAATTTTATTAGAATATTACTCTTTCCAAGATACTTAAACCATCTGTATCTATAAATCCACAGGTATGAGTTTAAGATAAAAGGTATCCATGCTTACAATATTGTACCCTTATATTAGAGTCCAAATCCTAGACAATAACAAACTTAAATTTGCAGCATTTTGCTGCAAAACCATTAAGACAAAATTCACCTTCATAAATATTTCTGAACAACCATCTCATAAATCTAGGTTCCACTTGGAGTAGTCCTCCAGTTTTATGGAGCAACTTGGTGAAGAACTGATTATTCCAAGAATAAAATTCTAAGTTTGTATTTCATAATATAAATGAGTTATCTGTGAATTTCCTATGCTGTACTATATTGAGTACCTCGGATTTCTTAAATTAAGGAATATTAACATCTGTTGCCTTTGTAAGTCAAACTGGATACTAACATATGGTAGAGTGGCTCTTACTTGATAAAGGCAGCACCACATACATAAATGGGCAAGCTCTGATGCTACAAGAACTTTATGATATATTAAGGCTCCAGGTTTGGTCTAGCTTACCATCCTCCACAGGAGGGATTCTAATATCTTTTTTTAGAAACCCCAACGTTCCATCCAGATTGACTTCTCTATTGGCTCTATTGCTATGAACATCCGTGTCAATTTAATTTGATTACCTTTTCATGGTTTTTTGCACTGTAGACATACTTTGTAGTGACAACCAGCAAAAAACAGCTACAGAGACAATGTGATATCATCGAGATCCACATAATTCTAATCTGAATTTAATTTTAACTCAGAACTTCCAGAACAAAAGACAATGAAAAGGAGAGGGCGACTTTCAGAAATTTCAAGAACGAAAATCTTTGCACTATATGGATCATTTGCTTCAAGCCTAGCATTTACTTTCAGCCAAAAGTAAAGAAACCTGCATTTCCAGTTTTTTCTCAAGTCCTACTGCAGGAGGCTCCTTGTGGACAGCAATTGGTTTGTTTCTTTTAGAACTTGATGGAATTCGATTAGAATCTGAAAATATAAAGCTTGTTTATATTTCTCCTTAGGAGACTGTAAATACAACTAGTCGTGAACTATCTAGTTGTCAGGTTACTTTTTTAATTGCTTCTTTCAAAGAACTAGCAAGTTTTAATAGTTCAACATGTGTAAATTAATCTTAGACTTCTAAAATCCTAAAAATAAGTCTGTTCCTCTACTCTTAAGTTGATTTAGTTCCCACTCCTGTAAATAGCAACTTCAGTATTTCAGCAGTTAACATTGCCATCAGAAACTGAACTTCAGGATATTTAGGTTGAACATTACCCATTTTCACATTAGGTATTATTCATCTCTTTTGCCCTTCCAAAACACTTCTGAATAGACAAGCAGCAACATTAACTGAATGAAGTCTTCTGTTTCAAAAGCAGGTATAATAATTTTGCTAAGCGTACAAAAGATAGTAAAGATAGTCTTTCAGTCAATTACCAGAAAACAAAGCAAAATTGTCAGTCACAGAGGCTAAAATTACCTAAGTTTTCAACCCGTCACCTCTCTTGCAAGAGTGCAGATAAAAGCAGGTGACAGGCAATGAGCAACCTATCAATTAATGGCAAGTTTAAGAAAATTTAATGTATCCAAGCATTTTCACTTCTTTAAGTATATTTACTAGATTTTGTTTTTGAAGATCCATTATTGCTCCAGTTGCAGAGAAACAGATACTACAGGAAACTACTGCAGATGAAAACTGGGAAAATTTTCAGTACTTCTGTGTAAGATGGTTGGAAAGCTACAGACTGTTTGCTCAGAAGTTATCACAGGATGTAACAGCCTTAAGACAGGGTCAACATAAGGCTCTTCCTATGGGGATGGCCACATAAGAAACCATGTCCTAAAAAAAAAAATTGGTGGCCAAATATAATAGATGAAGAGCAAAATCTCTTCAAGTTACCTCAAACTGTAGGAGAATTTGGTGGCAACTGGTGGTAACCTAGCCCAGATTACATGTGTGCTACCTTGCTCCTCCTATATCATTACTTCATGGAATAAGGAAGGCAACTGATGGTCCTTTCCACTGTGCATCACAGATCCACAAGATCTTGGAAAAAGCCAATAGCATAGTGGCAATAGCTTTATTTGATTTGAGATGTAAAAGGGACTCAATACAATATTCAGCAAGGTTCACTTGCCGTTATCACTAGCAATAAAGCTGGACAAAGAGAGCAACCTAAGAAAGTCTAACACTCAGTTCATTTACTACAACACAGTAGCACTGAAAGTGCCATGGAGAACAGGTAATGACTATAGAGCTATAGCTTGAAAAAACTTCAGGGAGAGTTACTAAGCATTCTACATGAATGTTTGGGGAAAAAAAGGAGGAAATGCAACTAAGAGATTTTTACAAAATTAAAAGAAAATTAAATAATTGTTGCTTGAGCAAGAGAACCAGAAAACCATGACATATACCTTAAAAGATTTTCAGCACCAGCTCTCATTCTCACTGCTTTTAAGATCTGTTGGTTTAGAACAGCTCTTCGATTTTGCAGTTTGCTTCGTCCAGTCTCAGCAAGAGGATTACATCCCTAGAATTAAGAAAACAAGTTTGTTGTTACTGTTAGAAGAAACTTAAGGGGGACTAACACTGAATTTCAATGAACATTAATGGGCTCTGTGTGAATACAAATTAACTACATAGACATCAATTACAATCTCACATCAATAACAGTGTTTCTTGTCTCAGACTTGGTCATTAAAACCAGAAGAGACCATGACCACAGTACATTTTGACATTAAAATCCAGACAGCAAATATTTGTTTTAAAGCTTAAGTACACGTGTGAGCCAGTCTGTTCTCCCCTAAAAATATTTTCAAGGTATTTTGCAAATGCAACCACATTTGACATAATGCTATTAAGTTTCTAGGATTTCATGAAAACAGTATCTGGCAAGGCAGCAACTCCCATTAAAGCTTCTGCTTAACTCTTTCAAAATATCAGAGTTCCATACTGGGATATATGCAGCCTTGAAATACAACTCTGTCAAAAACAGGCTTTGGTGCTCAAAAAATTGCTCACAGTTTTAAGAACCTTTCAAAGGATCTCTGATCTTTCCTTCTGGTGCTCAGACCTTCAGTATGGTTCCTATCCCTCCTTCCCTACGTTCCTCTCTTCACATCTCAAATTCATCAAAACAGAGCTTGACAAGGTAAGATGATGGTTATACCTTCAGACTCTTATCAAATTAGGCCCTTAAATAGTGTGAAATGCAGAATTCACAAGAATGCTCCCATATACATGCATACCTTATACAAATACAAGACTTGAACTACTGAAACCTGTGTTTGAGCAGGACTGAGCCATTGTATTCTGGTGAGCACTGATAAGCTAAAACTGTTACAGATCAATAGAACTGCGTATGTTTGGGGTTTTTTTAAGGAAATGCTATTTTAACACCTTTTAAAAATATGTTAGAAGTTTCCCTTCCACACTTTTATTCTTTGTTCCTGGCACATCTTTTTAAAAAGTATCAAATGCCTTTGAATATTAATACTCAAAGTCAACCAGCACATCCCTGCAGCCTTAACTACTAATTCTGAAGCAAACAAAACCACTGTTTAAGGCTTACCCTTAAATGAAGAATGTCCTTTTGAGTGGCCTCACTGGGTATCCATTACAAAGCTTATCAGAGTCCTACTGAACTGTGCACTACACAAGGAGGCTCAGATCTAAGTCTCCTCTCAACTACTCTAGCCACTAAATTACACACTATTTTGGACCTCTCCCTCTTAGTTTTGTCTAGAAAAATTTCATTTTGATATAAGAGCATTTAGAAGTCTATCAACAAGCTCTAATTATGAGTGGTCAAGCAATGACATACCAGTACAGCAAAAGCAACTATTTAAATAGAACACAAAATTCTAAAACACAAAATTCTAATAACCTACTTGAAGTTCAGTTCTTATTTGGACTGTCAGGTGAAAGCAAATTGATGTGACAATAGAGAAATGATCTGACCAAACCAGATTACACTACTTCAACTGAGAAGGCACACAGCCCAATACTGTTAATTTTAAATCTCTAGTTTGAAAACTGTCACGCTGACCGCTTGACCGCCCGGAGGCCAAGCAGGCGACCTGCTTCGAGTGTCCTGATAGTAGAACAGATAACAGCTCAATGGCCGAGTGTTAGCTCACTAGAGAGCAATCTGCTTCAAGCGTCTTCAAGGAGCTGGCAGCAGTCGGATGATACAGTTGGAACAGGCAGAGACAAAGAAGGAGAGAGGGACTCCTTGCAGCAGCAATCCAAGTCTTTATTCCCCGACCCAGGGTCCAGGAGAACACAGACGCAGGGCAGGCAGGCAGGCAACGAAGAGCTAGGAATAGCAGTTGCAATGCCTTATAAGGTGCAGCCAAAAGGGGAGGAACAAAGGGAATAAACCAATAGGAAAAGGTTACAGGGTAACAGGTAACCAATAACAGGACCTCAGGGGTGGGTTCAATTGAAACAAACCAATGGGGATGACAATAAAGAAGATCTTTCCAGAATGTAATTGAATATACAATAACTCTATACATAATCATGAAAGCAATGTCCAATGGATAACTGAATAACACAGAAGTCTCTGGAATAAGGCAGGAATCTTCGCCTAAGGAGACACCCAGTGGGATGTGGCTTAAACTCCAGTGCCGCCCTCTGGGTCATCCTCTGCCTCAGAGCCACTGTCCCGGGCAGATAAATCCACCCACTGGATGCCCTGGTCGATGCGGGGCCCACAGGTGGGCTGGACCACCACAACAGAAAACCTTGTAATAAACAGGTAAAGTGACAGGAAGCTTGCGCAAACATGTTCAGAAGTATCATTTGCCAGATAACTTAAAAAAACACACCCTATAGAATTACTGCATTGAAATGTTTCCGCACTGAAATACCACTCACAGCAGAAGCCCACATCTTGTGTGTGCAGTGCATACTTTGGTTTTTGAGAAAACACCCGCAGCAAGCACAACACATAGAAAATGAACTTCTTACTGGAGGGAACACACACATGTAGCAAACTCATTCATTCATCTCAGATTAGAAGCAGTCCTTTAACTACCAAATACTTTATTCTCCTTCACACACAATTATACACAAAGACATAAGCAAGGCACACTTTAGTGTATAATAACCTGGTCTTGTAGCCACAAGTTGCTTGCTGCTCTTAGTCTGGTTCTTTTTCTGGGATGCAGCTGTTCTTTCCTACTTCGCTTTTTCTTCATTTTGTGTTCTATAATCGTTTCTACTACTGCTATTCAAATCCTTATCTCCTTCCATTCTATCCATGCCATTTTTCATTTAAAACTCACCAATTATTTCCTCTTGCTCTTGCATTCATTATGAAGACTTCATTCTCATCTCAGGCCTGTCATCTCCATATTCTTGCAGAGGTATTTTCTTCCAACTTCTTTCTTGATCACTTAGTCCAAGCATCCATCTTAGATGTATCCTTGCCTTGCCCTTGCCTTCCTTTTTTTTCTGTAAAGCACAGCTTCCTCACAGAACTCCCTGCCCTTCCTGTGTGCCAGACATGTTTGATGACATCATTCAAATACTTCTTTACAGCTTCACTTCTGGGAAGTTTTTCAGGAAGATCAACTGCATGATTCCCAAGCCCATGAAGCTCGTAGAAGTGGTCTGTTCATTTCAGTAAACCTTTGATCAAGCTCCCATTAAACAATGAGTACAAAACTGCCATGATCTGAAACTCTCTGCAAAGAAAAAGTGTCAGAGCTGTTTTCCTGCATTTCAGGTCCAGGCACTAATGTCTGTATGAAGGAAAACCAGACATGGGCCCTAAGAGGACAAGGCACTGATAGACCAAGGTATCCCTATCACCTCCAGTGTGCCTAGAAGTGCTGCAATTTTGATGAAAGGCTTCGTGTGGATAGAGGAGTCTGTTTTCAGGATATGCTCACCTGTTGCAATATGGCTGCCATTAACTACACAAGGCCTATAAGGAATTAGTATTTTACTTTTTGGAAAATGTTGCTTTTTACATCTCCTGCACAGGGGATGAGGATGTTCAGCTAATCTGTGTTCATTTGCAGGCTTAAACTCTTTTTGTGATCAGGCTGCCATAAAACTGATAGGTACTTCTACTGTATAGAGGATGGCAAAAATAATATCTAAAAAAACCCCACAAGAAATACACAATCTGAGAAAGATACCCCCTTGAGTAAAGCACAAATTCTGCATACTAAAGAGTTATTTAGCAGACAAGTTCAACCAAGTGCTTAGTTTTGTTTTTGTCCATGTAGAAGATCCCTTTCCCAAATAGCATTCCTACATGGCTCACATTTAGACAATCCCAAGAATGTTAACGTTCAGTTCATTATAATATCTTGAAGCTAAACTTCCCAGTGGATTCCAGACCTACTGTTTCATTTCTTACTAACAGAATGATATATGTTTTGTTTAATTACTGTCCATTTCTTTGCCAAGCCAAGCAAACTTCAAAAGTAAATGGGATTTTATCTTGGCTTATATGCTATCAGTAAAATTATTAATTAAATAGCAACAAAAAATGGTTACTAAGGAAGTTCTAAAAATTACCGAGAACGGAGTATGGTTTAAGCTTTCATTGCATGCATTTTCGGGGGAAAAAAAAGATAAGTAAGTTGAGTAATAGTATCTTTCCTCTGCACAAGGCACCAGTGTTTACTGTCCATCTGAAGGAGCCTTAAAATCTCACCGTCTAAGGGGTTTAGCCAGTACCTTTGTGGTTTTCCAAGCTTAGGCTCTAAGCCTTGAGAAATAACCTACCACAGAGGAAAGATAGTTGTGAAAAGTATGGGTCCTGAATAAAGAAGCAGTTGTATTTAATTTGGATGTCAGGAAGCTCTTCAAGAAAGTATCAGAAATCCAGTCATTATGGACACAGAAATCATGACTGTTTGCCAAACAATGAGTAATAGTAAGTATTTGAAATTAACATAAATATAATTTACAAAGTAGTGGTTTGACTTTTAAGATGAGCCACACTGTCTGAAGGTGACACAGAGTTGAAACTGGGTGTGCCTCCTTAGTTAAAAGAAAACATTCCTTTCCAGCCAGTGCAACCTGTGCTGCTTGTCAAGCCCAACAGAGTACACAAGTGGCCGTATCCTCCAGGTATTTAAACATGTATGTATGGAACTTACGCAGCACACAGCTTCTTTGGCTAGAATAGCAATCATAGCAAACAGTATATTTCACACCAGTATTTCTAGGACTGATCCCAAGTCCTGCTAAATTGTCATTTCCTTACCTTCTTCCAGTACTATAATTAATGTTTCTTTTTGCATGTTATTACTAGTTCAATTTTGAAAAATTAGCTATATACTGCAGACCTTTCAGAAGTACAAGTTTTATCTGAGGGTTTTGTTGCTGCTGTTTTGTTTGTTTTTTTCTTAAAAAAACAAGTGAGGAAAATCTGGTCTTCCAGAGCCCAGACTATTTGTGCCATGAACAAGTATTTTATAGTTCTAAGTGCCTAGCCCAAAGATTAATACAAAGTTAAAGAACTAATTATTGTATTAAATTTCAAAGATGTATTTCCTACACAAACTCCATCTTGTCACACCACTCACTAGGCAAACTTAAGACTAATATTTCATCAGAGACATCTGTCTCTTGACTAACCAAGTTTCAGATTATTCTTAGTTTCACATGAAGGCCTTCCTGCTTTAGGTTTCATGAATTTGTATATAATGAGCAGATATGGAATGACAAGGGTTATGAATCATTGCTATGTTATTTCTGTCCTGCCAGACAATTGGAAAGAGAACAAATAGGCAAATAAATATTCCTGTGTCAAGGCTAATGTTGATGGTTGCCTGGCTACTAATAACTTAAAAAGAACCCCATGAGCAAAACGCCAGTGGAAGGACAGGTGTGGCAGGTTGGTAAACTGATACATTAACCAGAGGCAGGGAGAAACCCTGCAGAAGAAAAACCAAAAGCTAAGCAGGGCAAAGAGAGATGGTTAATTAGGGAAGTGCCAATTCATGAGCTGGTTACCATACCGATCATCATTTTCAGCCTGGTGCTTCATTTATGGAACTGCTTGCTTTCTGCTTTTAGCTTTCTCCTCTGACATGGGGGCCTAATATACAGTTTTTCTTTCTGAATCATCTGCTTGGTCTATATGATAAGTATCTAGCCTCACAGATGGAACCAGAGCTTTAAGAAAGAGAAGAGAAAAGAAAATATGCATCTTCATTCAGCTGATCAGAATGTAAAAATTCATTAAGCTAGCTGTCCTACTGCTCTGCCTCTGTGTAGCACAGTGGACTGCTATCCAAAACAACCCAATTGACGCCAGGATGCTTTATGTTGAGCCAGCCAATGCTTGGAGAGCTGCAGAAATGGTAGCCTTGGAAAATGAACTATGGCTTCTTCTCACCACTTATTGCAACTTTCTGACCGATAAGAGTAATTTGAAAAGTTATGGTCAGTGTAAGGTGTTACAAAGCAGTAAGCCAAGGAGGGAAAAATATCGTAGAACTAGCTTGTTATATATCTCTTCCTTGTTCTGCTTCTACCCACCAAAAAACCAACCAACCAGCCAACAAAACCACAACAACCCCCCCCCAACAAACAAACAAACAAGGCAGGCATAGTCCTACTAATAGATCATCACACAAGTATTGAATCCTGTGACTGGATGAGCACTACATTATAAATATCCTGAGTTCTGTATATTGATGTGTCTCAGGGACATTTACTTTGCAAAAACTTACTAGTTAAGTGGGATGGTGTGCTGTAACAAAAAAAGAAAAAAAAAGAAGGGGAGAACAGCTTGAAAAAGAAAGCTGTTTCTCTCACAAGAATTCAAAGGTAACTAAAAAAAACAGGAAGACATCTGAGAGGCCAAGCAATCCACAGAACCATGGCAGGTGTAATGAATAACTTCCTCATAGTTGGGAGAAGCATCTCAGATAAGCAAAGCAGCACGAGGACAGACCTGCTTTAATTACCATTGGTCTATTGAAAAATCCTGCCTGTCTAAATGCTTTGCTCTACTTTTAAAATGAATTGTTCTTTGCTCTTATAATTAGTTTTGTTGTTATTTTCATAGGGAAGAAAGACTGGGGGCAGAATTTGGATGTATGTATGGGATATGCATGGTTGATTCACCAGTTGCTGCCAGTAACCGTGAAAGAATGTGGAACTGCGTACAGAGGAGGTCAAGGTATGAGGCTGATGGTCCAAGAGCACTCACACCACCCAGGAGCACAGGCACAGTTTGCCCTGGCAATATACATTGAACTAAGCCAAGATAAACAGAACAGTAGCAGAACCAGTTCCTGGTGCATTATCTTCCCAGGAATTAAAGTTCCAGAAGCTCCATCTTTTTTTTCATGGAAAGTAAGGTGCTTCTTTCCACTCTTCAGGACACCAACAAGGATATTTTTTGTTGTTGTCTGTTTTGCTTTTTAAAGTATAATGCTTCTCACAAGTTTGGTTGCAGCTCATCAAACAGCTAAAGAGGGGAGATATAAGTCGAACTGAACAGGGGCAACACTGACAGAGTTATATGCACCCTATGTGGCTGCACAGGTAATTTCCTTAAAATTAGATGATTAAAAAAAAAACAACAAAAACCACACAAGCATCTGAGCCAGCCCAAAGCATCTTACAAGTTTAAGGAAAAATTTAATTTTGCATATATAAATGATGGGCCTTTGACATGAGGAAAAAGGAGATAATGGAAAAAGACAGGGTAAGGGAAAGATAAAAAGGTCCCTCCAGAGCAGCTCTGACATCTCTGGAAGGAAAGAGGGAGGATAAATCTGAGAAAGGGTGCAAGTGGACATCACTGGCTGGCACCCATCATATCTTTGCTCATACCTGGCAGAGTCACTTCCTAGTGTGACAACAAAAGTCAAAGCAGGAAACAGATTTGTGCATGTGTTTCCCCACTTCTGGCCAGTCATAATTTTACTGTGCCCCCTCCCTACATAAAAAAAAACCCCACTAAACAAGGATAATGTAAATACGTTGTTTTACATACTGCATCTTGGGGATACCGAGGGCTGCTTTCTGGTATGCTGTATTTAAAACTTCGAAGAGCATAGTACGCTAAAGAGTACTAGAGACTTTGAGCACACCTCCTATAGTAATCCATTCATCAAAAGAAAATATCGATAATCTAAAACAAATGGATACTATATGAACTGTTTGATTTTTCTCAATTATAAAATTTCATTGTGCACAGTATTCTTAGAAAGTATAGAAGGCAACCTCATTGTGTAAATAGTGTTTGGAAGCTGTTTTGTGAGCAGCACTGATGTGCTGTTTTCACCTTGCTCCACAGCTTATAGAATAAAAAAAGTCAATTAAGTACATGTCTTGAGCTAAAACCACAAGGACTATCCTTGGAAATTGATGTGATTCTGCACCAACAAAAGTGGTAAACCAGCCCTCAAATCCCGTCAGGAAAACAAAAAGTAGTGTGATTTCAAAAGGGAGGGGAAAGCAGTACCAAGGTTACTCAGAAGGGAAGGGAGGAAGATTCATGGACACCCATCAACAGCTCCATCACAAGTTTCAATCACATGAAATCACTGAGTGTACCATTCACAGGGACATGCAGACACTGCATTCAAAGTATCTTCTTGGGTTCGCAGCTTGCATCTGTTAGAGATTCCAGGAGTGGGATTGTTTTGATGAGGTTTTTTTCTATTTTGTGAGTTTTTCCTCCCTGCTTCACCTAGAACTTGAGTCAGAATTAAAGCTCTGACCTATGAGACCATTCAACTAATGTATAGCAAGGAATACTGCTTTCCTGCTTACTTTTAAGGACAGGAGGCTTCGAGCATCTAGACTAATCTGAAGTTCATAAGTTTATTAAAGACACTTATGAGCTGGTTGAACCTTTCAAAGATCTGAGAGAACAGAAGGAAGAATGTTTCACTGCAACACTTAGCTCTTAGATTTTATCAGATTCCCACTTTTTCATTACTTATGTCTTAAAGCAGTAAAAAATAGACAGGAAAGATGCTCATGATTAGGTATTAAATTGATCTTACAGTATTTCATATATGAGAAGAACTTCATTCCTGTCCAATGGGCTTTACACTAATCTAATGCTGTTTCAGTGACCTTAACTGTAACATGTAACAATTTAATTAAACTCAGTCCTTTAGCAAGTCTGAGTGTAGAAGATAAACTACTCTTATGATCTGAGGCACAACTTGGCTACTAAACTTCACTTAGTCCTTATCAGTAAAAACAAATAGGTGGAAGAGTTGATTCATTTAACTTAAATTCATCAAAAGTCAACTTTTTTACTAACATGCCACAGGGCAGCCTATGGGCTTCCTGCAGTGCAGAAAACATAACTATGAAAACTAAGTAATTACAATTTGGCCACATTTTATTATTACCTGCTATGGACTAAGAAAGAATTGATTTACTCACCAAATACTATAGTAGCATTACTCAGATGATGAAGCCAGACAAGACTGAGTCAAAGTTTTGTTTCAGTCTGTCTAGATATTTACAAGGTAGTACAGATTCCTTGCAGCATGGCTAGCACGGGTACAACCTGGCTCTTTTCAGCTGGAAACAGTTCCTCTGCTGAAGGGCAAAATTGTTGCTTAAGCTCCTGCAAGCTTATGAATTTGGTAAAGAGTGGGGCAAAAAATTAAACAGCTTGTAAAAAGGGCTACAAAGCAAAGGATACGTGCCTCCCTGCCATGTAAATTCAGGCAGTTGCCAAAGCGTGTAATGGGGTTATTTTTGTGCAGAGGTGAGCAGCAGCAACCTGATGTATGCAGCTTTTTTTTTACCCTCTATACACTACTAGACAGTTGATGGTCTTGGGTGCAGAATCCATCTACACCAAAATCCCCGTGTACCTACACCCCGACTTGAAACCTAAAGACCAAAGGCACTGAGAACTTAAAAACAGCAAGGGAAGGCCAAATCACAGCTCTCTGAAAACGGCACTTACTTCCCTTTACCTCCAGTGAGTTCACAGGAGCCCACAGGGTTGCATTACAGGCGATAGTTAACTACAATTACTGTTATGCAAAAAGAACTCAGGTGCAGGTTATGGCATAAACCGCCCACTCAGTCTGAAAAGTAATTAGGGCAGATGTGCATTAAGAACTTCGTAACGAGTCTGTTAACTTCGTTACCTTACTCCAGTAAACTTTCTTACAAGTGCATAAAGCAATTTACTAGAGAGCGCGCGAGGAGACGCAGTGAGGAGCGAGCAGGGAAGAGCGCAAGGGGGTGGGGGGGGGGGAAGGAAAGACGGCAAAAAGAAGGCCAACAAGTGGAATTTGACTCATTTTGTAAAGTTAGGAGTGCTCCTGTCCTTCAGGGTGACGCCCAGCTCAGAAGCAGGGGAGGGCGCCCGGGACCCCGCGCAGCCAGCTCAAGGCGTATCCCCCCGCCGCAGTCCATGCCGCGCAGCCCCTGCAGCCGCACCCAGTCCGGGCAAGGTCCCCATCTCGCCTCCCTCCCCCATCGCCCCCCAGAGCTGCC
>WBMZ01011233.1:0-20325 GCA_013400975.1 Atrichornis clamosus
GCCCCGCCCCTCGCGGGCTGTGGGGCGCGGGCGGCGGGCAGGGGCTGCCGGCGGCGGGGTCGGGATGGCACAGCCCGGGGAGGCCTCGGGCCAGACGTCGGCCGCCAGCACGACCATGGACAGCAACGTCCTGGCCATCGTTATCGCCGCCAGTGAGTGGCGGGTGGGAGCTCCGGCGGGGCCGGGAGGGGAGCGGGGGCGGCCGCCGGGCAGGATCGGCCTCTGCCGGTGAGGCGATCCCTGGGGGCGGACGGAGAACCGCTTGCTGCAGCGTCCGGTCCTAATCCGAGGTCCTGCGGGCTCGCGGGAGTGGGGCCCGAGCCGAGCAGCCGTGGAGATTGGCGGTGCCGGTGTGCTCCGCGGAGCAGCGCGTGGGCCGAGTGGGAGCCGCGGGATCCCGGGAGACCGGAGCGCTGGCGAACCGGCACCCTGCCGTGGTGCTGAGCGAGCCGAGAGCCCCGGCCGGGGGAGTGCTGGGTGCTGGTCCCGGTCCCCCGAGCTAGTCCATGCTGCCGCGGTCCGCGTGGGGTGAGCCCCTGCCGGCTCCGCAGGTTGTTCCTGGTTTTGTAGGGAGAGAGAAAGATGTTGAGCACGAAGGGGCTTTAGCGCTCTTGGGACGGGCAGCAGGTGGAACCGGCTTCTCCAGGGCTTCTCCAAACGGCAGACGGGGGACGAGAGCAGGCGGCAAAACGAGGCCCGCGGGCCCGTCGGGCCACCAGCTCACTCTCCTTTCCCTTCTCTTGGTTAGCGGTGTCCACCTCCGTCTTCATAGTAGCGATCCTCATCCTGCTGCTGCTCCTGTACCACCGGGACCCCATGTGCTGCCAGTTCCTCTGCTCCTGCCGCCTGTTCCAGACCCCCAGCCAGTATGTGAGTGTCCTCCGAGTCCTCCCTCTCTTTCTCCTGCTCACAAGTCCATGGCTGCCCCCAAGTTCCTGTTCCCTTTGTGTGGGGTCTGTGGGGCTGCACCCCTGGGTTCCCTTCTTGCAGTCTGGCTGGGGTTGCTGACAGACACAGGACCTCCAAGCAGAGCTGGGCTGTGCTGCCTCCTTGCTCCCACTCTACCCCAGAGATCCATCCATCCACCCACCCACCTATTCCTGCCCTGCTGTATCACTGGGGTTGTATCTCCAAGACCCAACACTAACAAGTCTCCCTGCACCCCACGCAGCTCAGGAGGGGTGTCCTCCTCCTCCTGCACAGTCATGTGTGGGGTCGTGCTCTGCTTTATAGGGAAGGGGCCCAGCAGGGAAGGGGGCTGGAAGCTGAGGGTAAAGGCAGACAAAGCCACTTGCATCCCTGACAACTGGCTCTCTTGTGCACAGCGCCTGGGGAAAGAGCAGTGAAACACAAAGCCCATTTGCTTGCATCTGTAATTTCCTGGGGCTGGCTTTCAACTAGGGAGGCTGATGGAAAAAGAGCAGTGTGTGCAGCCAGCGCTGCTTTTGTGGCGGTGACTGCCTGGGGATAGCTCAGCCTCCAGAGCTGCAGGGATGGCTCTTGAGGGGAGGGCTGCAGGTAGCACTCCACAGCCCCTGGGAGAAGATGGGATGTTCAGCCTCGCTAGCAAGGGATTGAGAGACTTGTGCTGTGAAAGGCAAATCTAATAGTCCAGTGCAGGCTGGGAAGTCCTCAGCAGAAATCACAGTGGAAATAGGCTGTGCTGCTGGTGTCCCTGCCTGATTCATTGCACCCACTCCTTTCCCTCTCATCCCTTGTGTTGCCTGCCCATGGCACATGTTGGGAGCAAGTCCTGCTGCAGTGCTCCCTGTCCTGAGGAGCGGCTCCCTACGGCAGTGCGGGATGCACCCTGAGCTCTGGGGTGGAATATTCAAGCAGGCATCCTGCCTTTAGTAAAGGGCTGTGTGGAAGGATGGATACAAAGAACTATATACAGAACTGGAATGTATGTAGGATGTGCTTCCATCAGAAAAAGTGAAGCAGTTGTAGTTTGTGAGGCAGGTCCCAGGCAGGTGTAGTTGTGCTTGTTTTGCTCATCTGTTATTGAACCAATAGTTGGGCCCTGTTTTCGTGCAGCTTCTGTAGTTGTGCTGTAGGGCCAAAATAAACAGTTCCTTGGTTGTTAAGAACAAAAGTAAATGTGTCATTCATAGACCTCCCTGCACATCCCTGGTTGCCCTGGGCGTCTCTGGGCTGGTTTCTGCTGGCAGAGATGGGATTTTCTGAGAGCAAGGAACAGCCATGGCTTAAGTCCTGACTCTGGCTCAAGGGGCTGTTCTCTGTGAGCAGGATTTCTGTTCACTGTTGCTCAACACCTTGACAGGGAATCCAGTTTAACTGGAGCAAGACAGCTTGGGAACAGCACAACTACTGCCCTGCAGATTTGCTTGTTGCATTATCCTGAAATGACAACTTCAGTAGATAAGAGCTTACAAATTCTGTAACCCTGAGCATGTGATGGAGCTTATCTACACCAGCAGAATAGCTGGGTTGTTTTTGTTGTCCCCCCAAAAGAGATGGTTCTGCTGAGTCTCGGTGAGCTCCTGCCCTGGGCCCAGGCTGTCCCTCTGGCTGTGCTCTGCTCCAGCTGGCTCTGGCCCTTGTGCTGCCAGGAAGGATGTGCCTGAGCCATCCGGGTCTCTGAAGAGGCAGGGGCAGCTGCCAGAGGCAAGAGCTGCCGGAGCCACTTGGGCAGAGGGAGCTGCATTTCCTCTGCCAGGGTCCCGCTGTCCCACGTGAGCTGGCTGAGCTCTGCTCGCTGCCAGGCAGGATGTGAAGGATTTTGGCTTTGCTCCTGTCCTCTTCATTCCAGGACCGGCCCCCTCCCTACTTCAGCAGCAGCCAGCGACTGGTGGGACCCCAGCGTGGAGCCTCACGGCTGGAGAGCGCTGCCGAGAACCCCGGCATGCAGGTGATGGCAGGATCCCTGATGGGAGCTGGGTGGGGATGGCGGCAAAGATGATCATGAGCTTGGAAAGAGATTGTGGTTATGCGGTTCACCTAGGGAGAAGGGTGCTGGACAGCATCTTCTGGTGCTGTCCCACAACTTTGGGAAGCGCTGCCAGTATGTAAAAACTCTGGGGTAGGTGGGGCATGGGGAACAGGATTATTGCAGAGAACACCACAGTGCCCTGAGGTGCTTGGGTGTGAAGTGCCAGGTAGGTTCTGGAGGCTTGGGATCCTGCAAAGCAGATTGAGGCAGAATTGCTTCCTGGGAGGGAGGATTTCCTCTCTGGGGGTTCAAAGAAAGGCACCTACAACTTTGAACCCTGAATTAACTCAAGGTGGCACCAGGCCGTGAACTTCTAGTGAAGAGAGCCACCATCACACTGACCCTTCTCTTCTGGGATGGGCATTTCTAGGGAGATGAGCTCTTCTGTGTGGGATCCCCCAGCACGTACCAGCTCCCTTCCTGGGAGCAGCCCCGCCTGCCAAGCTACGAGAGCGTGCGGAAGAAAGATCGCCAGCGGGAAATCCATCAGATGATTGCTGAGAGGTTTGGGCTGTGGGCAGAGCCATCCCAGGAGGTGAGTTCCTCTTCCCTGCACTGGAGGGCTGGCAGAAGCCCAGAGCAGTCCCCACTGTGGTCCATATCTGTGTCTTGCTTCAGCAGTTGGTGGTAGCCGAGGACTCTGTGCTCTGTGATTGCCTTTCCCTGATAGCCTTTATCTCTGGGAAAGCTCAAAGTGTATCAGGAGGCTCCTTTGGTGTACATCTGTGCTGGTTAATGATCCATCTCCCCTCCCCTGGTGCATTTGCAGAAGTGCCTGTGCCCAGAGGCAGAGCAGAACCCCAGGGAGAAAGGGCAGGCCCTTCGGATCACCTGCTCTTATTATTTTTGGATCTCTAAGTCTTCCATGTATTCTTGCTCCCTTCTGCCTGCAGGACTCTCCTGGGAGGCCCCTTACTGTTACCCTGAAGTGTTTATGGCTTATTTATGGCAGGAGGTTTTGCCAGTTATGATATTTAAGATTTGCACACCCACACTAGGACAGGGAAAAGTGAGTGCACCTGCCAAGTAGGTCCTGTGACAGCATCCTGAGAGGCTCCTGTTAACAGAGACCTCATTGACTAAAGCAGAACAAAAGCATTTGAAACCCTGAGGGAAGCACTAAAAGTTCACTGATTTACCTGGATTTTGAGCTCTTAAAGTTGTACCATAAAGTCTGGCATAGTCAGCATTGCCACTCAGTGTTTGGAGCTGTATCTAATGACACCTGCCCTAAAAGTAGTGGACGGTGATATAGTGGAAGGTGTCCCTGCCCATGGCATGGGTTGGAACTGGATGATCTTTAAGGTGCCTTGCAACCCAAACCATTCCGTGATTCTGTGAAACCAGGGCACTGAGGCCAAAGGAGAGTAAAGCCGCAGGTAGATGAGGAACTGCAATGGAAGCTCTTCCACAACATCCTTGTGCCACTCCTGTCACTCGTGGGGAGAAAGCTAGCCCAGCTCTGCCAAAATAAACAAGACAAGGCCTGCAGGTTCCTCTCTGCTGCTGTGCAGTGCGACTTGCTGCTGAAACCTGAATACAAAGCCTGGTTTGTAGGTGCTTTTGTAAATCCTGGTAATTTTTCCTTGGTCAAGGGGAAGTGAATGACAGCCCTTTCTTACAAAAAGTCAAGTCTTTTTTGGCCTTGTGCCAAGCCCTTGAAGGGGAACAGGGAAGAGCAGGAGCCTGGTACAGAGTGTGAGGGGGAGTGTGTCTCTCAGCAGGTTTGTGCTGTGTTCCAGACTGATGCTCTCATCTCCAGGTGTTCCCCAGCCAACAGCCGGCTGCGCTGGGGGACTGCGGGGGTTTAACTTCAGGCTGGTGGTGGTTGTGAGCCTTTTCATCCGCTAAGAAGAGGTGGGATAATCTCCTGGTTATTTCTGATCTGCTGTAATGCTCTTCCTCTCTCCTCAATAGATGCCGCCTCCCTACGAGCATGCTCTGAGGCATCCTCCAGCTTTCTCAGGAACAGGAATAAGCTCAGAGACCTTGGACAGACGTGGTGATCCAGACCCTTTCCATGCCCCTCTCAGCTACCAAACTCAGCGAAACACTGCAGTGTAAGGCCTTGGCCTCAGTGTACTGCTGCTTCCCGTGCTGTCAGCGACAGAAGTGCCTGGGATACCGTTCTCCACAGGGAATGGCCAAACCTTCACCCAGATCTGCAATCAGCTGAGACACAAGCAGCCTGACCCAGCCATCAGCGACATCCCTCGTGCAGCACAAGGACACCCACAGAGCCATCACTGGGTACTGCGTTGAGTGGAGCAACCAGGGACATCTGCTCGCTCTTCTCTGGCAAACACCAAAGGCAAGGGATCAGCTGCTGGAGCTGCACAGGCAAAGCCAAGGGGAAGGTCTGATTGGCCAGAGCACCTCAGGAGCAGTGTATTGTACCTCTGTGAGGCAGCACTGCTGGCTGTACCAACAATCAGACCTCAGGCACTGATTGTGTTATGCTGCTTCACTTGTTTCTTAGGTTATCAAGTGTTTTACTGTATCCATGTATTGGCTGCCAGGTGGGAATCTTCACCTGTGAGTGGCAGCAGGGATGCACCTGAGCACTGCTGTGTGCTGTGGCAGCAACAGGCCTCTGACCGACAGCAGTTCTGTACAGACCTCAGACATGGATTTGGAGAGGCTCCAGGGCTTGTATGGAAATACCAACCACTAAGATGAACCTAAATCTGCAGGCTGGGAAAAGACAGATGTGGACAAAACACACATAGTGGTCTCCACGAAGGTTGTGAAGCACAGGTAGACACCTGTGGCTGACCCAGTTCACCTGGGCTTCTGCAGAGCAGAAGAACTGTCTAATAATGTCAACACCGGTGTCCTTACGCCACTGATTTTGATAACCTGTTTTCTACTCAGAGTCAATGTTTCAAATTGTTTACAAACCTGTAGATAAAATGAGATCAGTTTGGCCACAAGGCATTGGGGCTCCTTTATTTTGAGCAATATAAGCTCAAAAATGCCATGTAATGACTCAAAGATAAAAGGATGATGAGTCTTCAGGATTATGGCTTTGTGATACACCCCCAGCTCCTGAGCTTAATACCAGCCCAGACTTGGGCATCTTACCAGGTCCCCTGAACTGAGTCGTGAGTTAGAGTTAGGCCTGTGAACTTGCCTCATGTTGCCAGTGAATGGAACACTCAGTCATTTGAGTTAATCATTGAGGTGAGTTAGAGGGGAAAATCCAGCTTCCTGGGACACAGTGTCAGGTACATGTGGAGAGGGATCTGTTCTGCACTATTGTGAACTAAGGTACAAATAGAACAGTAATGACTAAAAGTGAGTAAAAATAGAGGGAATTATTAGTGGGACAAGTACTGACGTAAGAGTGATTGTAGAGGGAACTCATCCAGCGGCACAACGGAACAGGTTCTCCAGATACTAAATGAACATGGTAATACATTCCATGAGCAGCCATGACCTTCAGCTGCCCCACAGCATTTATTAAACACTCTTTAAAATGCCAGCAGGTGATCCCAGTGCCTGACCACTGACCACAAGTGCTTTAGAAGCAAAACCAAGTCCTAAACTGGTATCTTGTCCTCAGATGCCAGTACAGCTGTAGTGGTCTGTCCTTCCCATCTGTGCCCACGTGATGCAGGAAGTTCACAGCATCGTGACCAGTTTGAAGCTTCCCACCTCAGTGGTAGGGACGACACTGATAAAGGTTTTATAAAGGATTGCTCCTTTGGGAAGCTGACAGATCACGTCCCTGCTCTCGCTGCTGCGGGGTGGGGGCACATAGACCTCTTTGGTGTATCTCACAATCCCATCCTCCAGGGCGTAGAGTGTCTTGTTACGGCCCATCCCCACCTAGGAGAGGATGAGGAGTGTTAGAAGGGAGAGGTTGGAGGTCCACAGCTAAGCAGATCTGATCATTGGTCTGCCTCGTTTGATAGCCTGCCTTCAACAGCATCTGTTGCTTTGTATTTTAAAATAAAAGAAAACCACACAACTTTCTTCCAGCAATGGTGGTCAGTACGAGGGAGGAGACACTACTCACTGCAGCACAAGTGCCCAGTCAGGTCACAGAAGAGTTTTGGGGTATCCATAACTTACAGTCCTTCCCTGAGTCCCATGGACACAGGTATGGCTCTGAGCAGGCTCTGTGTGTAACACCAAGTAATGAAACCAACTCAATGTCAGGATATACAGAACACAGGGATGAACATTAAGAATGAGACTGAAGGAGAGGAGGCAGAGACTATGGGACTCTGTGGGGGGGCTGCTATTCTCTGAGAACCAAAGAAGAGAAAGAAAAGGCCTTACGTGAGCACCGGGATGCCAGCGGATCAACCGCTGTGTAGCCAAAACGTTGCCTGCATGGACAAACGCACCTGCAACAGAGTGACACAGTCAGACTGCAGACAAACAGCTCCCCTGAGCTCTGGCAGAACACAAATTATTCCAGGATTTACAAATCCCAGCTTTCTGTAGGCATTTTCTAAGGAAAAATTACTTCAAATGCTAAAAGCATCTAAACAAAAATGCTGTTAGTGGGAAATAAAAGGGCAACTGAGAGACCATGGTGAAAAGTCAAATCTCTGAAAAGATTGTTTCTAGAGTACAAAGCATTTTCTGGTTGCTGAAGGCATTTGCTTTATTACATTTACATTGATACGTTTCCATCAGCAAAGCTAGTAATTATTAAGCACTCAACTGCAAGAATCTGCACTTTGGCTTCTGCTAAGCCTCGTAATTCTCTCCTTTGTAAACACTTGAAATGCTCAGTTTTTCCACCCAGCGTGGGGGGAAAGTGCAGTGCAGTGATGAGGTGTCCCACAGCGCTCCCTCCTCCCGGGCTTTCTGGGAGAGAGGCAAAGTTAGAACCAAAGTACATTTTCTGTAGGCAATTTTGGCTGGCGGCCGGCGGGCTGGTGGGGGGGAGGCTGACTCACCCTGCCCTCCCACCAGCGACCCTTGATCACGAGGTTTCACTGATCCTCCCCTTCCCTTTCTCCTGGAAAAGCGCCCTGCCCACCTCCTCCTGAAACAGCCGACAACTGACACGACAACTGACACGTACCAGGGGAGAAGCTGTGAAGAACCCAGTGAAATGCAAATAAGACCCAGCAGATACTCAGACCTACCTTCAACTTTTTTGAACCCATAGCGTTTTCCAGGGCTGCGGCCACCTAGATTTTTTGAGCTGCCCCCAGCTTTCTTGGAAGCCCATCTGACAGCAAGCAGGCTTGTTTGGGCAGTGGTTAGAACTAGGATTGGAGAAAGAACAACAACATCAGCTGGAAAAACTATTACACATAATTTCTTTTGTCAGATGTAAAGGATATCAGTTAAGACAGGCTTTAAAATTAAAGGCAAAGGAAAGTCTTGGGAGAAAAAAAAGGTATTTCCAAGATAAATTAGACCACTATGGCCTAAGTTCCCTGCAGAGAGGCCACATCTCAAGTGCTGCTGCAAGTAAGAATAAAATTCAGCAATGATGTAAAAGGACATGCACATTTACATTCTTGTAAAATACAGTTCAGATGTCACTGGTTGCTGGGGATTGCTTGAGAAAAGAGTTGTGATCTGTTTCAGTTTTGCCTTTGATCAAATGGCATTTACTCACATAGTTACATTCTGAAATCTTGCAAATGAGCAGCGTCCAATTCTGGACAATATATAAGCATCTATCACCAGCCAGGAACAGTCTGAGGAGTATCCAGAAGGAACATAAAGGTTGGATTTAGTGATATTGGAGGTCTTTTCCAACCTTAATGATTCTGTGATTCTATGATTAATGCCTGTAAGGATTACAGAGTCCTGGGAGTGGCAATAAGGGAGTCTGGAGCACAGTTTTTTCATCAAACCTCTCAGTTTAAGGGAAGTGTTCAAGGCCAGGTTGGACAGGGCTTGGAGCAACCTGGTCTAGTGGAAGGTGTCCAGGTCCAGAGCACCGTGTTGGAACTGGATGATCTTTAAGGTCCCTCCCAACCCAAATCATCATAACCTTAAAAATCTCTTCAGTACCCCCTTTCATGCAGTTAGCAGACAAACCAAATTTTTCTGAATCCCTCTATATAGCCTCTTAAGCAGCAGGTTAGTGCAGAAGCGTGGTTATCATAAGATTCTTGTTTCCTTAACCTAAGTATAAACCACTGGTTTAATTTAATCTTAATTAAATTAACAAAGATACTCCGTGAGCTAGTAATATGTCCTATCCCTGGAAGAGTTCAAGGCCAGGTTAGATGGGGCTTGGAGCAAGCTGGTCTAGTGGAAGCTGTCCCTGCCCATGGCACAGGGCTAGAATGAGATGATCTTTAAAGCCCCTTCCAACCCAGACATGTCTACAATTCTACGAAGTGTTGTTGAGAAAAGGTAATTGCTCTACAAAACCCCACTGATTTCAGGAGATGACCCATTAAGCAAATTAAGGCCTCCGAGACTTGCCAAGCTACAGCAAATCAGGCAAAGACGAACTGTAGTCAGGTTCACAGACACAAACCCGCCCACTTCACTATAGCTCCGCCTCAGCTCTAGGGAGAGGCGAAAGCCCCGGCCCCGAACCACCGGCGGTGACCTCCCACCGGGGGCACGACATCCCGCGGGGTGACCTTCCCTGGGGCACCCCCACCCGAACTCGCCCCTCCCGCCGCACGGCCGGACCCCAGCTCCCCACCCCTCAGAGGGCAAACAGCGAACACCGCCCGTCACTCACACAGCCGCCCCGGCGCTGCCATCTTGATGGCGCTGCTTCCCCTTCCTCTTCCCGCTGGGAGGGCGCTGCGCGCGCCTCCGGGCCAATCGCCGCCGACCGCACGCGCCTCCGGGCCAACCAGCGGCCGGCGCGGGCTTTCCCCTCAGGGGGCGCGGGTGTCCCTGAGGGCACGGCCGGGATGGCGGAGAGCGAGTGGGATTCTGAGAGCAGCGATGAGGAGAACCTGCCCTCCTTGGCTTCCCTGCTGCAGCCGTCACCGCTCCCCGGCGAGCTGAATGCCGGTCCGCGAAGCCCTCGGTCCCCATCTCCCGATCCTGAAGCGGCAGGGATGTTAGAGATAGTGAGCAGCGGGAGCGAAGAGGTGGATGAGGAGGTGGTGGGGGTCGCCTCTTTGCATGAGAGGGTGCAGAGGAGGGTGGGAGCGGAGTCTGAGCCTTGCCAGCTAGGCGGTGGGGATACAGGAGAAGCAGCTGGGCTTCGTATTAGTGGTGACCTGATGGCTCTTGGCAGCGGAGGGCTGCGGGAAGACCTGGCGCCGTCTGGAGAAGTGGCTTGTGGCAGTGAAAATAGTAAACGCATTGCTGACAGCCCCTCCTTGTCCTCGCTGCCAGTCGACTTAGACAAGCCTAGTAGCCCCCCGGTATGCGGAGAAAGGCCAGAAACATCCCTCCCTCTCAAGAAGCGAGCATATAGTCAAAAGGAACGGGAGGCAATCTGCCAGAGCGCGTTCCAGAGGAGGAAGGAGCAAGAAGAAAAGAGGAGGCAGCAGGAGGAGGAGAAAGAGAGGAAGAGAGCCCTTGCCAAGATGGTGAAAGCTCAGCGGCCAGGAGAGTGCCAGAAATACATAACGGTGGTGCTAGATCCAGGTAGTTGTCCTCACAGCCTGCACCTGCCTTGTGTTGACTGTTGTCTCCTCTCTCTGGAGGCCTGACCCATGCATCAATTTCAGTCCTCTTACAGATAGAAGGTGGTGAGCAGATCCTTAGTGCTTTGCAGGCTGCCGATTATTCCTGTGTTTTTGAGAATCACGCTGTTCCCTGCAGCATCACCTGGAGGAGAAAGACACTGTCATCTCAGGTATGCGAGCAAAATCTTGATAATCTTGCCCTTTTCTTCATGTGTTATTTGCGCTCATTAGTAATTGTATTCAGCAATCCAAGTAAACACCCTCTAATCTCCCTGCTCAGAGTCCTGAGTGGGAGTCTGAGTGAATTCTAAACAGACTGTTGGCCTGTTTGTTTTCATATCTCAACAGATGGGAGGAGGAGATGAATGGACAGAAGAACCAAATGTCCTGGTTCTTCTTGGCTTGGAGGAGTTTTTGTCCATGGCTCACAGCTACAAGCAAGTGAGAATGCTTATGGCTTTTGTGCTCCTGAACATGCCTTGATGCAAAACTGGTGTTTTGTCATTCCTCTTAGTGGCAGGAAGGTTTTGGTGTGGGATGAAACCTTACGTGTGGGATGAATATAGGGTTTCAGTAAAACAGAAATCTTGGTTTAGAAGCCATTAATGGATCAAAACCACTGGGTTGTATAATGTAAAGTACTGACAAGCTTTCTTTCCTAGTTAAAATTTTTCACATGTTCCTTATTACATCAAGTGGGATTATTTTTTAAATTTCTTTCTGCTAGAACTTTACATGGAATCAAGTATTGTCTGCTTGCCCTGAACAGCAAGTGTGAACAGACTCATCTGCAGATTCACAACTAGAGCCATAGTCTGCTTTGCTTCTCTGTGTACCTCAAAACGGTTTGACTCCTTTTTTTTCCATTCATCTTTATAGAATGCTGAGAGCTGTACAGAAGGGCAGAGGGAGACCCTGCAGAGCTATGTGGCTCATGTGATGGAGCAAATGCCTGGGAGAATTCTGGCTCTAGCAGTAGTTGGAGTAGAAAATTATTTCAGGTCAGTCTTCTTTCCTTCCAAACGTTTCTGTGTTTTCTCTGGCCTTGAAAAATCCCATAGGTGTTTACATTAACTCCTTCTAGCAAAGACTGGAGTATAAGAGGTATTCCCAGAACTGCTCCACCATTTGTTATACATAAACAGAAGCAAAGGTCCATCCAGACTGTCACCCCAGCCTTACTTTACTCTTTTAGGTCTGTCCAAGTTCAGCCAAAACTAAGACTGCGACAGACAGCAGCAAGTCGGAATCAAGAAAAACGGGGAGAACGGAGGAAAAAGGAAGTTAAGGATTCTGGCCTGGAGTTAACCAGAACGGACGTGGAAGAAGTGAGTGCCTTTAAAACAGACATGCAGCCATTATATGTTGTCTGCCAGTGTTTGATCATTTGACCCAGTCACACAATTTTTTGGATGGGAATATTCAGCCTTCATTATTCATTAGTCTGTGGACAGAGCTCTTTGGGGTCAGCTCCCCACCGCTCAGTCACGTACCTGCTCCCACACACTGATGTGTCTCGTTCACCGGGATTCTGATGTCAGTCTCAGCACCTCTTGCCCTTCACAGCCTGTTGGCAAAGCCCATCGGTGGTGGCCTGTGCTTAACAAGAGCCTGTCACAGAGAAGCTGTGGCAGCTCAAAGGACGCTGAGCTGATATTGAGTGTCAAGAGACAGACTGCCCCTGAATACTTCAGTGCCTTAAATTAACTGTTCCCAAAATGGGGAGAGAGTGAATGTTCTTGTCCGACAGCAAGATGTTTGTGACTCTTTTCTGCTTCAGGCAGAAGTGGGGTTTGATGCCACAAGACTGATGGTGCCATTTGTTGTTTCCAATGGTGATACAGGCCCTGGTGGATCTGCAGCTGTGCACACAGGTCCAAGTCAGCTTTTTTGAGAGCAGCGAGGAGCTCGGCGAATATGCCACTATGTTCACAAAAGCTGTGGCTGAGGCACCGTTCAAGTGAGTAAGCAGGGGAGGTGCGGTTCTACATTTGGAGAGGCTGCACTTGAAATTACTGGGAGGGAATATCACGTACAACACAGTCTATAATGGTTTTTAAAGGAGCAGGCAACAGAGCCAGCTGCTAATGTCCTTCAATACAGGACTTGCTTTTGAAACTGATGTCCTGCCCATGGAGGGGTGAGGACAGACCCTAATTTCATAGTCACAGACTGGTTTGGGTTTGAAGGGGCCTTAAAGGTCATCCAATTCCAACCCCCTGCCATGGGCAGGGACACCTTCCACAAGACCAGGTTACTCAGAGCTCCATTCAACCTGGCCTTGAACACTTGCAGGGACGGAATATCCACAGCTTCTCTGGGCAATTTTTTCTGGTGCTTCACCACCCTCCGGAGCCTTGACATCAAGTAAAGCTCTTGTTCTCAGTCAGATTTTCAGAGTGGGAAGGGAATGCAAGTAGGGTTGGGCTCTTACAGTGCCAGCTTTTCTTCTTCAGTGTGTAACCAAGAGACATGCCTGAGAATGAACCACTTGGCTCTTTCCATTGATAAGGGAGGACAGCAGTGTGTTGCACAGTGATGGCTAAGAAAGCCATGTTGTGCAGTCTCACACAATCCTGGCATTCCTGTCACAGCAGCTGCTGGATTTTCCATGTCAGCCATGAGAAGAGATGAGCTGTCATTAAAAATGACATGTAGAAGTGTTTTATTATGGTTGACAGCCAGAAGGTGAATTCTTGTTTACCACTTTGTCTGCGTGTTGGCTTGTGTCAGGATTGCTGCCGAGTACAGGATTGTTTCTTTTTCAGTAGCAATCTGGGTCTTAAAGAAATTGGTAATGCATGTAAAGAAAACAGGGTCAAATTGTTAGCGTTTCGTTTGATGCCAGTGATGTCTCTTAACAGCTCAAGTGAGGGACAGCGCTCTGGCTCTGTGACAACAGATGGCAGGGACAGGATTTTCTTCATAGCCTCATTGTCTCATTTGCTTCCTCATTCCTTGTTCTCCCCAGGCGAGAGCGAGAGAACACAGGGTTTTCTTTCTACTTGGAGAAGGGCTGTTGCGGAGGGGTGAAGGTGGATCAGTCTGGAAAGGGTCTCCTGAAGGTCTGGAAGAGGCAGATACAGCAATTTAACCGGGTCAGCTCTGAGATGGCTGAGGCTATAGTGTCTGCCTACCCTTCTCCTCAGCTTCTGATCCAGGTGAGGATGCCTCAGGAATACCCAGCACTGTAGCAGCCAGCTCATGTAAGGGGTGGAAGAAGTCATTTAATCAGTATTAAATCAGACGCAGCGATTCTGTGTGAGCAGTTCAGTAAGTTAGTGAAGGAACTGATTCCTTGGCATCCACTATTTTGGCTTTCCAAAGCAGACCACTGAGGAGGGAGCACCACTGGTTCTGCCCTCTAAGCTCACAGACAGGACCAGGGCAGAGACCTGAAAAATAAGTGGACATTGTGGAAGGGTGGACCTGTAGCTTGGATTGGTTTTTTGAGCAATGGATGCAAATGGGTGATACCGTTGTTCCTCTGTGTTGCTTTCAGGCCTATGACAGATGTTCCTCAGACCAGGAGCGGGAAAACATGCTGGCCGATATCCCTGTGCACCGGGGTGAGGGTGTGACAGCCACCTCCCGGCGGATCGGGCCGGAGCTGTCCCGACGCATCTATCTGCAGATGACTTCCCACGATCCTGATCTCTGTCTGGATTTCACTGGGTAGCTCCAGGGGATAAGAGTTTTACTGTTTGTCTGGTTGAAGTGTTCAGTTTTGGATTTCACTGGATAGCTCCAGGGAATAAGGGTTTTACTGTTTGTTTGGTCAAGTGTTCAGTTTTCTTCTGTGAAGAAGTGCTTAGATAACACTCATTGATCCTCGTTGAAAGACTTGAAGCACATTTAGACTTTATTGTAGCAGGGAAAAAGTGGGATAAAGTTGCTGAATGGCAGGAGTTTACACAAGAAAGATGGTGAATAACTTCCATAAGCACATGAGTTGCACACAGCTTATATTACTGATGTTTTATTTGTCTTTCTATAAAATAAATAATTTTGAAGAATAATCTTTGCTTCTTAATGTGTTGTCTTGAGTATAGACAGGTATGTCCTCTGTTGAAAGGAGTACTTCCTGCTGCTCTCCTGAACTGCAAGGAGTTATCTTCTCCCTCCTTTGGGACAAATCCTGATGCTAGAGCAACATGGTTCTGCCCCCCAGCACCTGCTCTAGTGAGGTAGAAGAACTTTACCTCACAAAACAGACTCTCTGTTCCACTGTGGCAGATGGGAATGAGTAAGACTAATTTTCAGATATAAATTTAGAGTGCCCTGATTCAGTCTCCAGACTGCTTAATCTAGAGAGGGTCTTGAAATCTGATTATATGTGCTGGAATTATGAGGTCTAAACAGTTGGCAGAAAAAGCTTCCTTTTAATTAGATTGGGGACCGTGGCCTGTCCGTGCAGCCATCAGCACTTGTGTGCACACAAGGACAGTTGAGGGCTTTTGTGACAGCAGCACTTACCGAGATGAGTGCTGAGAGAATTAAACTGCATCTGATGTGTGTTAACTCTTTGGAACCCTCCTGCCTCCAATGGAAAAATCCCCACCTGCCATGCTCATTCCAGGCATCCAGCAGGAGCCCTGGCCTGGCCAGCAGTGCGGACCTGAATCAATAAATTGCATTAGCCTGGCATTTGCCAACCTATGCAACACTTGCCTTGGACAATGGCACAGCTGAGCCCTCCCAGCTGCTGGCGGGAAGGGCTGCAGGGAGGAAACGTTGCTTTGAATGTTTGTTGTTTTCGTGAACATTTCTTGATTGGGAGCAGTGATCTTTTAAAGAAGAGTTAGACACCAAAAGCAAAGCTTTAAGCTGTTTGAAGGAAGCTTTGAAAACATACACCCTGCTAAGGCAGAGACAGCCCTTCCTTCCTTTCATCTGATACTCGTGCTGATCCTGTGTAATACTCGGGGAACCACAGTCTTATCATCAGGTTACAGCAAGGTGAAGATTTACTGCTGTGATAGTGACCTTGGTGTGAACCACTGTGGATGAATTCCCCATGGCACTGCTCTTGGCAGCAAAAATCCCAAGTATGAGAAAAGGGAACGATTCTGGAGACCACTGTAGGATGTCAGTGGAGTCTGTAGCACAAATATTCCCTGAAACCAGCACTTAACTTCATTTTAGTACTTACAAGGATATGAGAAACTTCTGTTGGGTTTTTTTTAAAGAAAAATTTAACATTAATTAATTTTAAATCATTTTAAAGGAAATCATAAATAATTCACAGGCCTTTGCAGAGGCAAGTTTTCGTCTTGAGGTGCAAATGACCAACAGTCCTGGCCTTCCCCAAGCCCCAGGCAAAGTCCTTTCCTGCCAGCAGTGCTCCCACAGTGCCACCCAGTGCTGCCTCTGTGGCTGCAGCAAGCAAGAATTACTCCCATACACATTCGGGAATCATCTGTGGCTGTTCCTAAAAAAATTAAAATGAAAACCGCGTTAACAACACAAACATCCAGTTCAGACAAATTGCTGTGAAAACTGTTGTATTGAAAATTTTCAGCTCCTTTTAATAGCACATCAGCCTCTTCGCTCCAACATACGGGTGCACAGCCATCCTACACGCCTGTAATTGGTCCTGGAGTGGGCCTTAGTGTATTATTCCCGTACAGCCATACCACCAATTTTAGCACAAACAGAAATGAGAGCAAGGAATGGGTATGTATTAAAAACCTTCCACCTCCAGCTCAGAGCTACAGCTACCCAGGTAACGCGAGGGCTGGTTTTTCCCACTCCTATAGACTTGGTGGCTTCCTGTACCTCAATCCTGGTGAACACCACTGGGAGGTAAGAAGTGGTAACAAGTTTGGGTTAACGTGAGCAAATAATGGGAGTTACAGGCCAACTGCGGAACATGCACAACAAAAACGACTTGAACAATAACCCTGCTCTGTGGAGTGGACCAGCAAACCAATGCTGACTGGTTCAAAGCAGTTTCATCAGAACACAATTCCATAGGAATTCTGGCTGCGTAGATGGTGGAAGGAGATGCTGACGAAGCAAGTGCCCATCCAGGACGATCACTGCTGCGAGTTGTGCTGTAGCATGTTTTGCAGGGTTTTGTGGTTCTGCAGGGCAGCCACCACGTCCTCGTAGAGGGTGTTCACGCTGACGCACAGGGGTTGACGCTGCAGCTCTGTCAGCTTGCAGGCAGCCAGGGTGCAGAGGATGCAGAACAGCACAAAGAGCAGGACTCTCAGCACTGAGCGCGACCACGAGGGCTTGTGCCGGGGGGGCTGAGGGGGACGGGAGCTGGAGGCTGGCTCTGTAATGGGAACATGAACAGGACAGAACGTGAGGAATTAATCAACCCTCTTTAACAGCCTGTGCTCACAAACAAACTGTTCAAGTAAGATACTTAAGCCTCTGCTGCAGTTGGTTTTTGTCATGCATTTTCATCACTTAGCTCTGATAAATAAGTAGATGTGCAGGATTTAACTGTTTAGCATGAAAAATTTCAGATTTTGTTTCACGGGCAACAGTGAAGAGGGTGTAAAACACCCCTGTGTTGCACAAGATCTGACTGTGCACATGTAGTTCAGTGCACTTAAGAAGAAATGAGTGAAGTTCTCATTTGGAAAAGCTGGAGAATTTCCTGAAACTTGTAGCTCCACAGTTCATGGGAACACAGGCAAAGGGGAAAAGGGCACAGCAGCAGAGCTTATCAGAACTCCTACAGGTTCCCCCGCTACCCTCGCCCAGCCTCTCCCAGTACCTGGCCTGCATGAAAGCAATTCTGACAGCATCAAAATCTGATGAAGATGAAATCTGATGGAATCCCACCCAAAATCGATACTACTTACTTCGGGTGTGCACCGTTTCTTTTTTAGTTTTCTTTTCCATCTCCTGTTTTGCAGCTTTCTGAGCATCATACTCCCGCCGTCTGCGCTCCTTCTCCTCTGCCTTCTCTCGCTTCCGCAGTTCCCTCTCTTGAGCCTCCTTCGCTCGCTGTTCTGCTTCACGCTTCTTCTCCATTTCTGGGGATTAACAGCACGTTTTTCCCTTTTATGTAAAGGGTTGTCGTTGCCATTTTCCTTATTACCTGCTTATCTAATCCCAATTGGAATGAGGAAATCAATTAAATAACTATCCTCTTTTTAAATAATTTTATTTAGTGTTACGTAGCTTGCATTATGCTCTATCAGAAATAGGCTTCCTTTACAATAAATCCAGTGCTTTTCTTTCATGTTCTTATAGATAACCTATAGCACATTCCATCTAGAGACCTAACTATTATTCAGGCAAGAAATCACATACTTACTCCCTGCTATCTTTCTCCCTTCAGCCCTTCTACCCTACTCCCCGCTGAGTACTTAGGATTTGGATGGCTACAAGCATTTGTTAGATGGCAATTTGTTAAGATGATGATCAGAATGTTTGGGTGTGCTGGAGAGACCAAGAGCAGTCCTCAGCAGACAGCACGTGGGGGCTCTTTGTGCCTACCTCGCTCTGCTTGGAGTTTCCGTTGCCGTTGCCGATCCTGCTCGGACTGGATCGCTTTCATGTGCTGCAGTACCTTCAAGGTCCAAGAAAACAACCTGAGGGCTGTGCAGAAGGCTCGTGGCACAGTCAGTTCAGAACAGAACAGCTGGAGCCTGGCTGAGGACAGTCAGCTGGGGCTGACCCCCAGCCCTGACCTACCCCTACAGCTATGGCTCTGAAGAGAAAGAGCTCACATCTTCCTGTGCGTCTTTGCCACTAAGAGACAGATCTTCCTGTTACAAACAAATATGGCAAATTGGTGCTCACCCATAGAGGCTCACACAACATTTCTATTTATGTGAGCCTACAGTTTGCCTTCTCCAAAGGTTTTCGTACCATAGCATAGGCATGGATTATTATGTCTGATTATACCTCCACTTTCTCGGCAACCAGCATTTAATTCTCTCTTAACTCCACTAATGGAGGAGAATCCTCCTCAGCCGGGTGTTTGCACTGCACAGGCACAGCAGCAGTGGAGTCAGTGTAGTGAACCTGCACCTCACTGCCTGAAGAAACTTCAGACTGCTGCAGCAACTGCCCAGCTTGCTAAGCAAATAGAGGAAGAATCACTGGTAAAGCCAGGAAATGAAAAAGAAGAGAATAAAAGAAGATTCCTTACCTTGACAGCAGCCTGCTTACACTGCTTCTCATCCAGACAGTCTCCTGCCACTTTAGCCAGGACAGGATCCAGGGGATTGTCCTTCAGATCCAGCCACTTCAGGTTCTGCAGAAAGGCACAACAAAGGGGAAGCTGTAAGAGCACAACAGTCTTGGAATTATTTAAGAGATCCAAAGCAGAAGCAAAAGACTGCTTAGTTTTCTCATGAATGAAACAGGTACAGAAGATGAGCAGAGATGTTTACAAGAAACTGGGAGAACTGTCACCGAGCTGTGGTGCAGAGCCAGCTGAATTTTCGAATGGGTAGTCAGCAGGATGGATGCTTTACCAGAGACATCAACTTGAGCAGGATCACAAGACCCTGGGCTGCATCCCAAAGCTTTACGTAACTGCCCAGCAAACAGTTTTACCTTGAGCTGTGCAAAGCTGACTGGCAGGGTGACCAAACGGTTGTTCAGAAGGTCCAGGTGCTGCAGATTGACCAGGCGGCCAAAGTCCAAGGGCAGCTGTTGAAGCCGATTTTTACTCAAATCCAGTTTCACCAGATGCATCAAACTGCAGAAATCTGACTAAAACCCAAACAAACAAAACCCAGAGGAAGCAGGTCAGCACCTTTATGGAGGAATCTCAGTGACAAGTGCATGGAGACAGCCTGCACCTAACGCCAGCCACAAATCCTTAACTTACTACAGGCTATGATGGAGGAAAATTTCTCTTCTGCTTTGTCTCGGGAGGTGGATGTGGGACACAGTGGGGCAGATAAGATAGACTGACAAGGTGATGTATGGCAACATGAGAGGAACAAACCCAGTGCTGATGAAACTTCTCTGTATGCACCTGGGGATGCTCTGGCAGGAACATACTGCAATCTTCACGCAGTGCAACCCTTTACTCTTTCCTGCCTCAGCCAAACCCACCGCCAGCACTGACCTGTCACCGACAACGGAGTCATTCAGCCACCCCAGGACGGGGAAGGTGCCAGTTCCACAGCTCATGGTGAGCCTTTACTGAAGCACCAGCTATCTTTCCAAATATTTCCCAGCAGACACATCCCCACGAAGGCTCTCTAGCACCTTACCGGCAAGGAAATGAGGTTGTTACAGGACAAATCCAAGATAGTAGCTTTTGGAAGAGCAGCCTGAAATAGAAATAAAGCACTAAATGAACACGGAGGTTCACCCGAGCCCCTCCGACACCTGCTAGTTCTGCTTCGGCCTCTGCGGTTTCTCCCGCGTCAGTCTGTCCATCTCCCTCGGCTGCTCCGAGGTCACGTCATCTCCGGATCCATCTCTGGGTCCAAAGGCGGTTCTTATCCCGGGATAGCAGTGAGCAGCGGCTGCCGGGGCCCGCGGGACACAGAACCCCACTGCTTTAAATACCCGCAGGCCAGGTCACAACCCCCCAACACATCTGGCTCCGCTGCGCTGCCCCTTCCCGCGGACCGAGCCGGCCCCCACCCCCGCCGGGCCGGGGACTCACCAACTCCCGCACGGGCACCTCGTTCAGGTCGCAGAGGCTCAGGTCCAGCTCGTTCCCGTCCAGCTTGTCCTTCAGGCTCAGCCCCTTCCCGCCGGCCCGCGACATGGTTCCGTCGGCGGCTGCCCACGGGGAATGCGGCTCGGCTCGGTCCGGAGCGGCTCAGCACAGCCCGTCCCGTCCCGTCCCGG
>WBMZ01011236.1:0-22900 GCA_013400975.1 Atrichornis clamosus
GCGCCGCCGCCCGCCGCCGCCGCACTTTCCCCCCTTCCCCGGGGAGGACGAATCCTCCCCCTGTCGCCCGGAGCCGCCGAGGAGGGGATGTCCCTAGGCAAGAGCTGAGCATTGGGGAGGGGCCGCCCCCCGCCCCCAAACTTTTCGCTCGGCCCCGGAGCGGCGGGGACCCGGCCCCCATGGAGCCCGGGCGGGCAGGAGGGGCCGGGGGCGCGGCGCCCTGCGCTTCCCGTCCCCTTCCCTGACGCGGGGCGCAGCGCTCGGGGAGGGGCTCGGCTGCCGGCTCCGCTCCGGATTTGGTGGTCCCGGCTCTGCACGTCCCTAGGGAAGCTGCCGATGGTGGGGAGCTGCCCGCGGACCGCCCCCAGCCCCACGAGGAGCCCTTCACCCCGGCGCCTTCGTCTCCCCGTGAGCAGCGCTGCTGCGGGGGTCCCTGCGCCGGAGCCGCCCGGATTATAAAGTCGGGGAAGTTCTCCCCCCGCAGCCCCCCCAGCCTGTCTCGGCGGAGCCATGGCCCGGCTCCGGAGCTGGGGGCTGCTCTGCTTCGCCGTGCTCGCCCTGCCTGGGCCCCCGGGAGCCGGCGCCCAAGGTAAGGGGATGCGGGGAGCGACGGGAGATGGACCGTGGAGAGGTGGGGGGTCCCCGTGCTGCACCCCTCAACCGAGCCTTCTGCTACCCCCGGGCTGGGAGATCGGTGTGCCAGCCGCGGGGTGGGAGAGAGGCGGCTCCGAGCTCCTGCCGGGGGAGGAGCAGCATCCGTGGTGTTCGTAAAGCCTCCCCGGAGCCAGGACTCGGGGCCCGCCGGTGCTGGACGCAGCGCGGTGTCCGGGGGGGTTCAGGGCAACGAGCAGCGTGGCTCTGCTCTGCCTCCTCCTTCCCCTGCCCCGTAACTGCCCCCAGGCTGGGGAAGGGGGGAACGTGCTGCTCTCAGCGTGGGGTAGAGACTGTGCTGGACCACCTTCAGGAGGCTGAGCAACGCCGGGGGGTAGCAGCGCCCATTTCACCCCCTCCCCGAGGACCCCCGTTGTACCATCAAACCCGGGGAGCAAGTCTGGGGTCTTCCCAGGGAGCAGCTCGCACCCTTACGTTGGTCCTGTCGACCTCCAGCCGCTGGTGGAAGCTGGCAGGGTGCTGGGGGGTCCGCACCCCTGAGCCCCTGTGGGTGCCTGGGGCTCCCACTGCACCCCGACAGCCCTTGGGGGCCGCAGCGCAGCTGCCCAGGGTGAGCCCCTCTCTGGTCCTCATCCCTGGGGCTCGGGCACAGCACAGGCTGGTTTTAGCTGCTCCACTACCCCACGGGGATACAAAAATAGTTTGTGGCCCTTTGGGGTGCATCTGCGGTTCGGAGGTGCTGGGGAGACCCTGGAGTCCTCTTCCTGACAGTGAGGGTCCCTGCGGGCGCAGAGCGAAGGCTCCCAGCTGGCAGGGCTGCAGCGTGGCTGCCTCTGTCCCTGCGTTTGGACTGAGCAGATCCAGACAAGAAATGGGGGGGCACAGTGGAGCACAGCGCCGGGGGTCCTCACCCACGACATTTCTTGCCCTTGTTTGTGGCAGCAAGTGGAGCCAGAAGTCCCTGTGCGCTCCCGTCCTCCCGCTCCCCCTGAGCCTCCCCCAGCACTGCTATAATTTCTCAGTAATTAAGTTCAGAACATAACATCTAAAGCGGCAGTATATTATCCGGGCAGGCCCTGTGTGGGGAGCTCTGAAGGTCTCTTTGATTGATTCACTCCCTTGCCGAGTTTCTCTCCTCCTGGCTGGCGTCTCCGGCTGGCGGGTCCCCTGCGATCCGTTTGTTCCCTGCCTGCGGGACGGGCTCCTGGGGTGACCCAATCTCCTTCCATTTATCTGTGAGGCTCCGGGGTCTCGCTGTGGGGTGGAAGACGTGGGGCTGCCTGTGCTCCAGCGCTCCGGAGGGGTGGGGAAGGGGCTTTGCTCCGCTCTCCTGGCGCAGGAGCCGAGCTTTGCGGCTTTGGCTCTCTCTGCGGCGCGTGTCACGTCCTCGCGGGCGCTGTGACATTGCTCGGTGCCCGGCCCCGGTGTGGCAGCGGCCGCTGGCGAGCTGGACGTGCGGGAAGGATCATTCCCAAAGCCTGGCACGTGCCCGCCTCTCCTGCCGCGGGTGGCACTGGGGACGCACCAGCAGGGTCACCTCCCGGCTGCGCTGCCCGTGGGGTGCCGGCGCTGCATCCCGGTGGGTGATGGAGCTGGGGAACAGCCCGGCACGGGGCTCTGGGCTCCGGCTCGTCCCCGCTGCGGTGGGGCAGGCAGGGCATCCCCCCGGCATTGGCAGTGAGGGGCAGCAGCGCTTTGTGCCGGGGCCATTGATTCTGGCAGCCAAAGAAAATGGGATCAATAGGGAAGGGAAGGAGGAGGCGACGGCGCGAGACCTCCCCGGCCGGGGCGCAGGGGCTGCCCGGGCACAGGGTGAGGCACTTTGATATCTGTGGTTGGTTAAAAAATGGCCCCTTGGTGCCCACGAGAGAGGGGATGGAAGTTTAATTACAGCCCGTCTGTGCTGTGTAATTATTAATTACCCACGGCAAAAAATAACTTATTGATTAGAGGCCTCACGCTAATTACCCGGAGCCCAATGCGGAGCTGGGGGAAGGCTCAGCAGGCAGCGCTGCCCGGGTGGGAGCTGTCGCAGTGCGACCTGTGCCAGGCCCGGGGGGCCGTGCCAAGGCTGGGGGGCACAGCCCACCCTGCCAGCAAAGGTCCCTTTGCCCGATTAATTGCAATAAAGGGCTCCCCAAGAGCTGGAGTGAACCTGGGGGTCCCCAGCCCCCTCTTTGTAGGTTTTGTGACACCCAGGGACGTGGTTTCCCCACACCCAATACTGGGGGCACAGCCCGGGACCCCCTGTGCTGGCACGGCACCTCTAATGGGATTGAGGAGGCCGTGGCCAGTCCCAGGAGGGATTTGGGAGGCTTAAGGTTCCAGACGGGATTTGGGGCAGGGGCCTGCCGTGGGCAGCTTCCACCAAAGAGGCTTATTAGAGGTGGCAGCGGGGGAGTTCCAGCATCTTCTGTCCCCGTGCGTGGGGCCTGGGCACGTCTGCACACACGGAGCCCCGTGGGGCTGGGCAGGAGGGGGACAAGGACAAGACCCTGCACCTTCCTGGGGACGTGATGCTGGTGCCAGGCTCACGCCAGGACTTCGGTGACGGGAGCTGCCGGTTCCTCTGTGCCAGTGGCACCAGGGCAGGAGGGGATGGCCGAGTGTGGGGTCTGCTGTCCTGGCTCCCCCACCCCTGCCACCGCTGCCACGTTTGCTGGTGGCCTCGTGCAGGGCTCCGGCTCGGGAAGGAGAGTGGCTTTTAGGGGAGAGGAAGGGAAGATTAAAATTTGATGCTGCTTGGGAAGCCATTAGTGCCTGGGCACAGCGATGATGAAATTTTGATGACCTGATAACCGTAAGGGAGGGGGATACAGTCCGGTCCCCGGCAAGCTGTGCCACTGTGCCCTGTCGCTGCGCTGGTCCCCAAAGGTTTGGGGTGCCAGCTGAGGGGAAGAGCAGACAGGATGAGAGCTGCCAGTGGGATGGAGGGTGTCTGGGAGCTCGTACCCACCTCCAGCTGCCAGCACTGGTGGGCAGGGAGAGCTGGCAGTGGCTGAGCAGCTCCTGCCCCGGTGCCATCCGGGGACCAGAGTGAGTGACAACGTCGAGTGCTGCTCGTCCCTTAGTGACGGGGACTGGGCTGCGGTGGCATTTCCGCTCAGCGGGAGCAAACGCAGGAGCTGGAGGAGAGCGGGAAGGAGGGAGCAGCCGGATACTTGGCTGCCTGAGAACCTGGGAAAACACTGATGATGAAACGGGGAGGAGGGAGGCTGGCGGGCGCTGTGACAAGGGGTGACCCTGCCTCTGCCACTCCACGAACCGTGTCCTTGTCCCCTTGTGCCTGTGGCTGGCTCCTGCCTGGGGATGAGCTCCAGCCACACACACATTGCTGTAGGCCCTACACAAACTGTTTTGGGGGTGTGTTGGTGTTTGCAGCAGCAGCACAGGCAGTGCCTGGGGTGAAACAGCCCCGTGTGGCAGCGCCGTGTGGGAGCAGAACCCTCTGGGTGCTGGGTGGGTGGGTGAGCAGTGGGTGCCCTCCCTGCTGAGCCCTCGTTAATGCCCCGAGCTCGTTAGCGAGTGGCTGGCGTGTGGCTGGGTGAGAAAGGCCGGGGATAAATATGCTGCTGTCAGTGGTGATGTGATTGTGCTAACGAAGGGCGAGCGCAGCCCCCGCCGTGCCCAGGGTTGTGCCAGGGCTGGTGGCTCTGGTGCTCCACCGGTGCCTCATGGCACAGGGCCTTGGGCTTCCAAAGTGCCCGAGGCTGTCCAGCACTCCCGGGGATCCAGCGGCCCTGGGAGTGGAGCAGGGATGGCCCCGGGTGGTGGGCACTGGGGCAGTGGGGTGTCCTGGAGGCTGCTCCGCCGGCGCAGTGGAGCGTTGCATGGAGCTGCTGGAAAGGACGTGGGGCCAGGATCACTCAGAGCAGCTGGAGATGTGGTGGTGATGCCAGGGACCACCCTCATCCCCATGGTTGTTTTGGGGTTCCCGCCATCCATGGATCCAGCCTCGGGATATGTTCCTGCCCCTCTTTGCCCCGCCAGCAGACAGGAATGTGCTGGCATCAGCTCCCTGCCGTGCTGGCCATGCTTGGCATCCCTCACACCCCACTTGGCATCCCTCACACCCCGGGCATGCTGGCGATGCCACTGGCATGGGCAGTGCCCTCAGCACCCTCCGTGGGGCTGGGGACCGGCCCCTGGGGGGCATGTCCCATCCCCACCCCCAGCGATGCTGTGGGGGCACATCCTGCACCCCTCTCCCAGTGCTCCCTCACCTTCCAGCCCAACTCCCACCACCTGCCTGTGCCAGGGGCGGGCAGTGGCCCCCTTAGTGGCCCCCTCCCCACCCCCCCCTTGCCCCCCACCCCCGGGGGGCCGNGGGGGCATGTCCCATCCCCACCCCCAGCGATGCTGTGGGGGCACATCCTGCACCCCTCTCCCAGTGCTCCCTCACCTTCCAGCCCAACTCCCACCACCTGCCTGTGCCAGGGGCGGGCAGTGGCCCCCTTAGTGGCCCCCTCCCCACCCTCCCCTAGCCCCCAACCCCGGGGGTGCAGGAATGCCTGCCTGGAAAGTCATGCCGGGCTCGGGTTGCCTGGGAACTGGGAAACCTGATCCCTGGGAACGAGGCCGAGGGCAGGGGACATTCCCGGGCTGCAGCTGGCCCCCGGCCCCCTTTGTCTCCCTGCTCTGATGGGGCCCCCAGGAATGGAGATTTGGGGCGTGGGGGCTCTTGGCCTCGAGCAGGGCCATCCCTGGGGATGCTGTGACTGGATGCTCTGGGATGTCACCTTCCCATGTGGGTCGGTGTCACCACCCTGGGCTGGGGAACGGGACCAGGGCCAGGTTGGACGGGACTTGGAGGAACCTGGGATAGTGGAAGGTGTCCCAGCCCATGGCAGGGGAGTGGGACAAAATGAGCTTTAAACTCCTTCCAACCCCAACCATTCCATGACTGTGTGGAGGCCCTGGGATCAGCTGCTGCTGCCTGCCAGCAGCTGGGCATCCCGGCTGGCTATGGGGATGGCATGGCGGCAATCCCAGGAATGCTGGGATCCCCTGTGCTGAAGCCACCCTCCCTCCCTGCCAGCGGTCATTGTCCCCGTCACCCACCCCGACACATGGCAGCTCCAGGCCGGCTGTCCTGGGCATGCCGGGAGCTTCCCTCCACCCTGGGCAGCTGGGGGGAAACTGAGGCACGGGGCAGGGGTGGTGGAGGGTGTGGGGGGAACGGGACCGTGGCGCCAGTGGTGTCCCCCTGCCCACGCAGGCACACGTGAGCTGCTCCTTCGGCTCCCATCCCTCCCTCCCTGCCCGTGCCGAGGTCCCGGCTGGAGGGAAGCCTTGATGAGTTTGACCATTAGCAGAAGAAGCCGCTGAGCTAATTTTAGCAGTGGTAGCTAATTGCTTTCTGCACTGCTGGGTGAACCCACAACCTGCGAGTCCTCGTCTGTAACCTTGAGCCCTCCTGGCTCCGTGCACAGCGACGCCGGGGTCCTGCCGGGGCAGGGGGAGGGATGGGGATTTGTTTGTGGGGTCACTGGTCCCTGGAGGGGTTACTCTGGGACACTGGAGTCTGTGTACAGAGCCAGGAGGAGCTGGGGTGCCTGACAGAGTCTTGCTATCCCTGGCCCGGATCGGTGTCCCTGGTGTGGAGCGGGACATGATGTGGGAGGACTCTGGCTGTCCCCTGAGGCCAGCAGGTCACCCCGGCCGTGGGTGCAGAGCCCTGTGCTCTCAGGGGTGGGTCTCCTTCATCAACTTGATGAAGGCAAATGCTGCTTTTGGACCTCCTTGTTTGGGAATTGCTGGATTCAGAGAGCATTTCCCGAGGGCAAGAGAGGCTGGGGACCCTCGTGCTCCCTGTCCCTGTCTGCAGGGATGGAGTACTTACCGGGATGTCCCTCTGTCCCCATCCTGCAGGGCCACCCCCCCAGCACATCCCAGCTCACTGACTGCGTGAGGAACCTGGGCTGGAGCTGAGGCAGGGTCTGGGCATGGCTGGGGTTTTATGGGGACATTTATGTCCCTTCCAGGAGCCCGCGTCCCCCAGCAGGGAGCAATCGAGCGCTGGGCTCCGCGGGTGGCTGTTCCCGTGGGTCTCTGCAGGGTGGGACGCTCAGTGCTTCCCCTCCTCCTCCTCTTCCTCCTTGCCTGGGCTTATCAGGGGTCAGGCTGAGAGCTTGGAGGGAGGTGAAGGGATCCTGCATGGATCTGGCAACCCCAGCTCCTGGCAGTTCATGAAGGGCTGCTTGGGAATGGAATGGGATGCGGACACGCTGCCGGCTCCCGGCCCAGCGTGGGGCCGGGATGGATGGACGCACGGATGGATGGCTGGCTGGCTGGCTGGAGGGGGCTGGGACCGGCGGACACAATAGCTCTGGTTTCAGCAACCCGCCTCCTGCATGCTTGGAAAACAGCTGATGGCCGTGAAGGGGGATGAAATGGGATTAGCTGCCGTTTCCAAAGGGAGCGCGTCCTGCCGAGCCGGACAATGCGCCCGCTGTGCCCCCGCGTCTCTCCACAGCCCTGCCCAGAGGGGCTCGGCGCTGCCTCCTGCCCTGGCTGTCCCTGCGGATTTTGGGACCTGCCGATCCCCCCGTGCTCCAGCCCTGGGTGCTGCACAGGCTCCCGGGGGTGCTGGAGACCCCAGGGTGGGGTGGGGGCTTCTCCGTGCCCTGCAGGAGCCCCGAGGGGCCGTGGCCAGGCCTCCAGCACCGAGCAGCTCCCAGGGGACGTGTTGGGGTGGCAGGAGCTCGGGGCTGTCCCACCCCAGCCAGCAGCGGCACTGGCTGCCCAACCTGCGGAAGCGAACCTCGTGGCACGAGGGGCTTTGCAGGGTGGGCACCTCTGCCCGGGCACCCGCGGTCGGTGCCGGGGCACGAAGGGGACCCGCGGGGTGTCCCGGGGCGGGAGCCGCGCGCGGCCGCAGCTGCGGCACCGTGCTCGGTGGAGTGAACTGATGCTTATTTTGCTAATGAGTTGTCAATGCATTCGCAAACTAATAAAATCAACTCATTAGGGTGGGATGCTTCATTCCGAGCTCTGCCGTTGGGAGAGCCCTCCCCGCCGGCTGAGCACCGGGAAGCGCTCGGCACCCGGCCCCGGTGGGGAGGGAGGTGATGGGTGCCTTCATCGCCTCGTTGTCTCCGTTCTCCTCACTTGTAGGGTGGGCAGAAGGGCTGTGCGGGGCGGGGGAAGCGAGACGCGTGCTGGGAGCAGGGCACGGCGCTGCCGGAGCCCTTCCCCCGGGGCGCTGGGGGAGTCTCGCTCGCTTGGCTTCTCCCCATAAGCTTCACGTCAGGCTGGAATCGCTGGCGCGGCGTTGGCTGGAAAAGCCCCTCTGGCTGGGAGAGCCACAAGTGTGTGAATAAATGCCGTGACCAGAGTTCGCTGCGCTGCCCTGGAAATTCAGGGCTGGCTGGGGGAGGAATACCAGGCTGCCAGTTCTTCCCCCACCCGCAAATAAGGGTGTCTGGGAAGGAAAAGCTTTGGAAAAAAGCTTTTCCAAGGAAAGCTCATGTTCTCTGTCATGCTACAGCTATTTATGTTTCAAGTGAGCAAGGCAATGACTAATTAATACTTAGGAAAAAGGACGTCTGGGCAACACCCCAGTAAATGGGCGAGTGCCCGGTGCCCGCTGGCTCGGGGCCGTGCCGTGGGGAGGGGGACTGTGGCCACCAGCGCCTTCATCCCGCCTGGCACGGGGAGGGTGGGAGCTGGCAGAGCGTTTTCTATCCCGCGGGGCTGGCGACTCGATTGCGTCAGCGCCCTGGGAAGGGCTGAGTGGGGTTTTTCTTGTGGTTTCTCTCTTCTGTTTTTCTTTCCCCGCCGTTTTTTTTCGGTTGGGAAACGCCGCCTTCTTGGGATTCTCGTGGCGGGTCTGGGAAGCGGCTGTTGTCTGTTTGTCTGTCTGTCTGCTGAGCATCCTGCAGGGCTGGGCGATGTAGAACATGGGTGCCCCTGGCAGAAGGGACATCTCAGGTGCTGCTGTGTCTCCCGCAGGGCAGGTCTGTGGTTGCTTCGCTTTTCCACTCCTTCGTGGCCGCTGTGACCCCAGGAGTTGCCACAGCGCAGGGCTGTGTCCTTCCAGGAATTCCTGGAGGATACACTCAGCACGTTCCAGGGGGCCGAACCCAGCCCCGAGCTGTGCTGTGCGGCCCCGGGCTTGTGTGTCACCCACCCCACCCAGCGCTGGGACCTCCCTGGGGTTGGGGTCCGGGCTGTTGGGACTCACACCTTGCTTGGCAGTTGGGATGTGAAGCCCGTTCCTATCAAATCCACGTGGGGAAGCTCCGGCTCCCAAAACCTTTGGCAACGGGACTGGGAAGGGCTGAAGCACAGGGAGGGGGATGCCTGTTGACCCCCTCTCCTGCCCTGGGACCCTCTGGCTGGCGGCTGTTGGGGGGTGATGTCTGTAGATCCTTCCCTTCCTCAGTGTTTTGGAGCCTCTCCTGGGAAAATCAGCCGCAGGATCCGGCCCCTCAGAGCGTTGAGTCACTCTCGGGTGTCCGTGACTCACAGCAGTGACCCAGATACGGCGGAGCTGCGTAACCGTGGGCTTCGGAGGATTCCTGCCGTCGGAAGGAGCTTTGTCCAGAGCCTGGAGTTTGCTAAGTGTCCCCAGCTGGGGCCAGGGCTGTGCCCTGCGTGGGGACAGGCCGGGCAGGGCGATGTCCGGCTGTGCCACCCGCAGCAGGGCAGCCCTGGGGTTGCCCCCCGGGCTGGGGTGGCTCCTGTCCCCCCAGGAGCATCCCTTTGCTGCGGGTCCCTTCCAGCTCCCGGCAGCTCCGTGCGTTTGGGTTTGGAGCTCCGTGCCTCGGGGCCAGGATTGGGATCAGACCCCCGGGGTCAGTGTGCTCGGAGCTGGGTGTGGGGGTCCGTGGGGGCTGCCCGGTGCCTCGCAGCACAAAGCTCTGCTTGTCGGCCCCCCGGGCTCAGGGCTGGGCACACACAACGGGGCCGTGTGTTTGTGACTGTTTGGGGTTTCCCGGGAGGGAAATGTTGGTTTTTCCAGCGGCACACAGCCCCACTCTGTTCCCAGCTGTGGGGCTGAATAAATCCCTGTTTCCCGGCCAGGGCTGGTGTTTCTCCATTGGCTCTGGGAGCATTTCAAGCCTTACCTTACTGATGTTGTCACCGGCGTGCAGCTGGCTGGGTCCCCGTTGTCTCAGGGGCTGAGTCCTGAGGGCTGTCCCGGGCTGTGGTCCGTGGGAATCCTGGGGGGATAATGCTGGCACGGCCCTGGCTCTGCTGCAGTGGGCAGAGGAGGGTCTCTCACCAGCTCTGGGACCCTCTGATGGCCGGGGCCATGGGCTGGGAGCTGCTGAGGTGTTTGGGGAAGGGATTGCCAGGATGACACCGCAATGGGAAGTGGCATCATCTCTAGCACTGCTGCTGGGAGAAGGGAGATCCTGAGCCTTTTTCCAACACCCCTTGTCCTGGGAGAGCCGGGCTCCCCCCTCTCCATGTCCCCCATCCCTGGGGGAATTCATCCGGGCATGGAGAGGCTGCCCATGGCCCGCTGAGCCTGCCAAGAGCCCCGGCTGTGGAAGAGGAGCTTGTTATGGAGCCATCCTGCTTTTAATTAACAAATTAAAATCCTAGTTAACAATCCAGCCCCAGGGCTGTTGGAGGCTGGGAGAAGCTGGAGCGTTTGTTATGGAAACAGCAGTTAATTAACAAATAAATAAATAAGTATGGGCCTGGAGACAGATGTGGGAGGAGGAAGGGGAGATGGCAGCGTGGTCGGCGTGTCCCACCGGCCTGGCCTGGCAGGATGCAGTGAGGAAAGACGTCCATCCGTCCATCCGTCCATCCATCCATCCGTTTGTCCTGGTGGATGCCGTCCACTCGGAGCCACTGGGTGGCCCGGGCTCGTGCTGGCAGTGCCAGGGCAGATGTGGCCACGCACTGTGCCAGGGCCACCTTGGCTGGGTTTGGGGCTCCCGGTCTCTGCCTGGGAGAGTGCCAGGCAGAGCGCCGCCGGCTCTGGAAACCACACCCGCTGCCTCTTCCCCCACCCCGAGGCCGGGAAGCGCCGCGGGAGATCTCCGGCAGAGATGGATGAGGTGTGACACCGGCGAAACTGCTGTGCAGCCCGCAGGTGACACCAGCGCCGTGCTGGGGACAGCGGGGGGGGGACAGCGCTCGCGGGGCATCGTTCAGGGGCTGCTCCGGCATCCCCGCGGCAGGGGCTGCCGTGGTCCCCCTCGGCATCACCTTTGGCCCGGGATAGGGCTGTGTAGGGGATTTGGGGAGTGCTGGGTGCTGCCAGGGAGCGGGTGCTGAGGCCGTGGCCCCTCTGCCGTGCCCTGCAGTGGTCAGCTTGGATTATCCACAGGGATGTCACCGAGGGCCCCGAGCGGTGTCTGCTGCCAGCGGGGATTATCGCCACGGGTGGTGGTGGGTGCTGACGGGGCCCTGCAGGGGTTTGGGGTCACCGTGCTGCTCCCCGAGGCACTGCGGGGTCACCTGGAGGTCTCACGGCCAGCGAGCAGGGCAGGGGTGGCTGTGGGGACCAGCGTGGGGACGTGACCCAGTGCCATGGCCAGGGGTGGCTGTGGGGACCGACGTGGGGACGTGACCCGGTGCCTCTGTGAGGACGTGGGTGGCTGTGGGGACGTGACCCCTCTGCCGGCCCACGCCGGGGCCCTGCAGGGTTTTTGCAGGGGTGAGGAGGGGGCAGAGCCTGTGTCCCTCCTGCAGCTTCACCCTTCCAAAGGCTTAAGGGAAGGAAATCAGTTTAAGCACCTGCTCTGCAAATCCTGCGGCGTCACACGGGCAGGAGCCGTGCTCTGCTGAGCAGCTCCTCCAGGTCTGCGTCTCCCTCAGCCTCCCACATAATCCAGTTACCACACCTCTGCAATCGGCTTATGGCATGTAGGAAACCCCAAATCCCCTCCAAGAGAGGTGCAGGGAGCGGGGCAGCAGTGCCAGAGCTCGGGGCTCTGCCGGGTCCAAGCCAGTTCCTTGCTGGGGTGGTAACACCGGCTCCTCCTCCCCTCCTGTTCCAGCCCTCTTGGGGTGATGGGCACATGTCCTTGCACCCTTGCTGGGAGGTGTCCCCTTGTCCCCAGGGTACCCACTACTGAAAAAGCCTTCTTCCCCTGTGAGGGAATTGCTAAAGCAGTTGCAGAGGGTTGGATGGACGTGAGGTGCCCGTGTCCAGCCGTGTCCCTCCAGGCGGGCAGGGGCTGTGATTGGAGCCCAAGGGACAGCGTGCCCACGGCCAGCAGCCCTCCAGCTGCCCGTGCCCCTTTCCCATGGCAGAGCAGCAGCCCCCAGTGCTGTGAGCAGCACGGCAGCTCAGTGAGGCATCCGAGCAAGGACGGGGATGTGTTTCGGCAGCAAGGTCGCCACAGGGCACGTGCTGGTGGCAGACGGCTGGAGGGCACTGGGTGCCAGCCCTTGGAGCCTCCCAGCTCTTCCCTCGTCATGGGCAGGACGGGCACAGCACCTGGCACAGCTCCAGGCTTTGCTGCTGGAAGGGATGTGGCTGCTCTGAGATGCCCCTGAACGCCAGCAGCGCATCCCTGCTCCAGCTGTGGCTCAGGGCTGTGGCCCCTCTCATGAGCACAAGGGTGGTTTCATTCCTGTGATCTGGGAATTCGGTGGGACCGGGGAACTGGCAGCTCGCAAGGGAGGGCAGGGCTGGGGGCTGCAACAGCCCCACTGGGCTCCTGGGATGGATGGACACACCCGTGGGGCAGGGGCTGCCCTGGGGTGGCACTGTGAGACCTCTGGGTCCCCCCCGTCATCCAGGGGATGCACCTGCCCTTGGGAAAGGGCAGCACTTGGGCACGCGTGGCTGGGGAGAAGGAAAACCTGGTGGGACAGGGATGGGGGACCAGGCTGGGGGACTGGAGGGATGACGTTCTCCGATGTGCTGCACAAACTGCGGCACAGGGAGCTCACAGGTCCAGGAGCATCATCTTAACTGGCCCCCCAAAAGCTGTGCCATGGCCCCGCTGCCTTCCTGCGCCCCCAGCTCCGGCAGGAGGATTCCCCGCCGTGGCTCTCACAGCCTCGGGGCACCGAACCCCTCGTAAATAATTCAGGAAGGCGAGAGCCGCCCGCAGGGGCTGCGGATAAACGCGGTAAATGGCTGAGAAATGGAGCGTGTCCTTCGGGAGCCACCTCCGCGCCGGTGGCCGGGCCCCTCTCCTCCCTCCTGGCCCAGGTGCTGATTCCAGGCAGGCACAGGTACAGGCGCCGGGGAGGAGGAGACGGAGCAGAGCTGCCGAGTCCACTGGAGCATTGGGAATTGCATTTCACGGCTGGGCAGGCTGGGATACCAACCCGGCCCCGCGCGCCGGGCGCTTGGAGAGGAGATAAGATTTGATTAAGAAGGCTGCTATTAATTTATGGCAAGTACACTCACGGCAGTGGAGAGGTTGCTTTTAATTAATAGCCAGAAGGAGAGTTTTAAAGCTCTTGGTCTCAGTGGGGGGAGAAGGGAGGGAGGGGAAAGCGGGGAAGGAAGGGAACAAAGTAAGTTGGGAGGATTAATGGTCACATCTGCAATTACAAGTCTTTTTCTTAGTAAAAAGGGCAAAAAAACCACATCAAAAGACATGCCATGGGTGGGGGAGTGCGGGACGGCCGGGCTGATCCCTAGGGATGAGATGGGTGGGATTGTGCTGGGTGCCTTTGGCACTGCTCCGTGTGCCAGTGGGGAGCGGGGCTGCCCCGTGGCACCAGCCCAGCCTGGGAGGGGAGCAAGGCACAGCTCGGTGTCCCTGTGGCAGCTCCAGGGCCAGCCCTGCTGGGATCAGGCCCGAGGGCTGATGCTGGGATAGATTTCATGGAAGAACTTCTTTATTGTGAGGGTGGTAAGACCTTGGCACAGGGTGCCCAGAGCAGCTGTGGCTGCCCCGTCCCTGGGAGTGTCCAAGGCCAGGCTGGACGGGGCTGGGAGCAACCTGGGGTAGTGGAAGGTGTCCCTGCCCACGGCAGGGGTGGCACTGGAAGGGTCCTAAGGTCTTTCCCAACCCAAACCACTCCGGAATTCTGTGATTCTGTGATTTTGGCTTTGGTGGGCGATGGCATGAGGAGGATGGAGCTGTCCTGCCTCACTGCCGGCCCTGTGGGATCCCCTTGGATGCTGCAGCGCGTGGCTCAGGTTGCTCTGTACCTGCCCAGGTGTTGGGAGGAGGGCGAGCAGGGCTCAGGGAAGGTTCCCAAACCACATTGACCAGTTCTTGGCTTCCTCCTTGGCACCCCCCGATGGTGCCTTGTCCCCGCCGGTCCCCTCCCGGAGGCACCGTCGCGCTCCGCGGCTCCCCAGGTGCCGGCGGCGTTCGGCATTTCAATTCCGTGTTTGCTTTTTATTAAGGGGAAGAAGCCTTGTCTCAGGAATACTAATGGCTCCGGCAGCGGCGGAGAGAACCACTAATCCCCCTGCACCTGCCACCCGCCCGCCGGGGACCGCCGCGAGGGCACTGCCTGGGGGCACCGGGGGCACCGGGGGCAGTGCCGGGGCGGCGCGGTGGCTCCGTGCCCGCGGGGACACGTGTGCCTTTGAATCAACCCGGTGACTTTACCAGCATCCTCTGAAAAATTGATGCTTCCCAACCACACGCTGGCATCCGACAAGCAGGGGATGTGACTTAGCCTGTGACTGGCTGCTTGGGCAGGGATTCGCTTGTCCCCAGGCCGCGGGGCCGCCGTGTCCCAATCGTCCCTTGGATGGCCAGGATGGATCCCCCGGGGCCACCTCTCCTTGCACCCAGCCAAGGCTGAGACCCCACCGGGGTGCTGGGGGACGTTGTGGTCCCCCGTGGGTGCTGTTTTTGGGGACCACGGGTTGCCCTGGTGATGTTGCCCCCCCGCCAAGCCCCCCAGATGTGGTGCGGCTGCTGCGGCGCCGGGGAACCGCGCCGCAAATATGTTCCACAAATGAATAATAAAAACAAAGGAAAATTACCCTCTTATTGAAACTCGTTTTATGAATAAAACAATTATTCTGGTAATTGAAAAAATGTGTCGTTAAATTAAATGCAGTGGTTCCTATTAAAATTTTAGTGGATTTCTTTTTCTCCTCTGTTTCTTTTTCCCCCTTTTTCCTTCCCTCCCTCCCTCCTGCCTCCGCTGGCGGCTAAAGGCTGGTAATTATAGCGGAGGGTTTCGCTTTCTCTTTATTGTTTTTTAATCTCTTCGTGCTGCGGAGCCAGCGAGAGTCTGATGCCGAAGAGATTTAGTTCCATCTCCCCGTGCTGGGGTGGGGACGGGGGGGCCGGAGCGGGAGCTGCTCGGTGGCAGTGCCAGGTGGCCGTGCCAGCGCTCCCGGAGGGTTGGCGTCTTCCTTACTGGGCTGACATCCTCCTTTCCAGGCTGTTGGGAAGGAGGGAGGGGATGGTGTTGTTTTCCCTGAGGCGGGTGCTGGTCCCCGGTGTTGGTTGGGCTCTGTTGGCTTCCTGGAGCCCGCAGGTGAAGGTGGGCTGGACTCGGGACATCCCGCTGGTGCTGGTGGGCTCTGTTGGGATGCCTGGTGCGTCCTGATTCATGGTAATTAGCAGGAATGGGCGCTGGACTGATCAGCTTCCGAAGGGGAGCTGGGGAGGGGAGTGGCTGGATGTGGCCCCGGTCCCTAAGGGGCAGCGGGGGGGTGACCCCGTGCCGAACACAGCAGGGAGGGGACTGTGTTGTCCCCGGGATCGTGGCGCCAGGCAGGAGGGGACCCGGCTGTCCCACGAGCTGCAGGCGCTGCGGGGGTGGCCGAGGGGACCTGTGGAATTGGATCTCCTTCCCCCATCCCCATCTCGCCTCTGAGGGGAAGGGGGAGAGGAGGGGGTTGCACCCTCCATCCCCACCCCCCACCTGCCAGCAGCTGCCAGGCAGAGCCCTGCCCTTGGCAGGCATTCCGGGATTCCTCCAGGCTTAAAACTCCCCGGCCCTTCCCATCAAGAGGGATTTGAAGCCGGGGAGAGGGGAGCTTAGTTCCCAGCTCGCCCATTAGGGCCGGGAATTAGGATCCATTACCGCTCTTTCGGGAGCCCTGCCCTACATCCGCGCCCGCTCCGGCTCTAATGCCCCGGGCTCAGCCGCGGCCCCGCCGGCCCTGATGTAACTAAAGTGCAGGGGCCAAGACTGTGATCCCATTAGGCAGGATTAGTGCCGTGCCAGGGCCTGGCATTAGAACGTCATCTGCAAGAGAGGGACAGAGCGGGATCGTCCCTGTCCCCGTCCCCCTTCCCTGCTGCCAGCTCTTGCAATCTCATCCATCACCGCCGGCAGCTCGGCTCGGAGCCGGGGTCACCGGTGTGGGCGGGATGGGGTCAGAGGGGTTTGGCGGCACATTTCGTGGTGGAGGGGACACTGCTGGCACGGCCTGGCACGGCCTGGCGTGGCACAGGAGCTCCGCACCGTCCCGTGCCGCCGGCAGATGTGCAGATGTTCCCGGAGACGCCCCTCGCTGCCGCCTGTGTTTGGAAAGTGATGAATTTCTGCACCAACTAATTAGCCTCTAATTAGCAAGTGAAGTGTAAACAGCCACAACAGATGGGGGAGAGGCGGAATGAGCAGTAATGACCCTTCGTTTGAGGGGGAACGTGGCTGTCACCCACCGGGAACCCTCCCGCTGGATCCGGGGCTGAGGGAATGGCAGCTCCCATCCGTGTGGCTCTGTGATGAGGTGGTGGGTGCTGCACACACCCTGGATTTGGTGGTGCCACGGCCTGCCACGGATGGTGGGAGAGAGGAGCTGTCCCCAGGGAGCAGAGCTGGGATGGCTGGTGCTGCTGGAGAGGGAAACTCGGACACGGAGGCTGCAGGAGGGGCTGGGGGCATCAGGGCCCCCCACCCTTCTCCCCTCCAAGAGCTGGCACGGGTGTCCACCGGGAAGCTGGTGGGCACGTGAACACCAGGAGCACCTTGTCTTTTTCCCAGAGGCCTCCCTGGAGATGCCAGAATTAACCAGCCACGTTCCCCTCCCTGGATTCCTCCTCTCCTCCAGCCGCCCCTGGCACTGGGCTGGGCTCCTTGGAGGGGCACGGGGCTCCCAGGAGGATGAGGAGGATTCCACATGAGGCCACCTGAGCTCGGTGCCACTTTCACCCCTCGCAGGGGACACCCAGGACCCCCATCCCCGCTGTCCCCTGCCGTGGCTGGGGTGGGTTTGACTTTCTGGGGGGACATGGGAGCCGCTGGGCGTGAGGCGGCCGCTGTGACCTTCGCGGGCGGATCACCACGGCGTGATCCACGTGGAATTAGGAGCTGCCTCTCCTCCTCTGCGCCGTTTTTCACCCCTTAATGCAGAACAGATGGCTCGGGCGCTTCAAAGCGTGATGAGCCTTAGCTGCTTAAAATCAAATTAGGATGGATGCAAACGGCGGGCGGGCCCAGGGGAAGGTGCGCCAGGAGCACCCGGCTTCCCAAACACTTCCCAAACGCTTCCCACACACTTCCCAAACAGCTCCCAGTCGCCTCCCAGGTGCCTCCCAGACACTGGGTACTGGCTGGGTGCGGGGGGTGCACTGGGCACACCAGGTCTCCGTCCCACTGCGCCATCGGAGCACTCGGCTGGAGCCTGGCAGCACAGCCCTGTGATCCCTTGGGATCAACATTCCCTGGGGATCAGGGGATTGTTGTGCCATGCATGGATCCTCCCTGCAGTGACGCAGCAGCTGCATCGTGCCCAGTGGACCCCGGTGTGGTCCATGGCTCATTTCCTGCCGGAGGTGTTGGGATCCAGAGCTGCCATCTGGCTGTGCCACGTCCCCATCTGGGCACTGCCATAATCCCAAAGTCTTCAGGGTGATGTGGGCGAAGCCCCGGCCTTGCAGATCCAGGGCACACGTGTGGCCGCCCCCGTGCACAGGTGACACAGATCCTACCCTGGGATGTTCCCGTGAGCCCCGTGGCTCCTGTGTCCCCACTTCAGGGGCACCCCAAAAGCTGCAGGGCCAGGGAAATGGGCGGCCATGGGTTGGGCTTGCGGTGGTGGTGCCGAACCCCACAGCCAGGGCACTGAGCTGCTGCCGTGGGGCTGGTGGGCACTACTCTGCCCCTGTGCCATGCTGGGCTGCCATGCCCCAATGCCCCGATGCCCGGATCCATCCTGGACCCGAGGCAGGGACACCAGGATGAGTGAGGGCTGCTCCCTCCAGCCAGCACTGCTGAAGGTCAGAGAGGAAGATTGAATTAACGAGCCACAAGCTGCTGCTTCCCTTCCTAATGACTCACTTGGCATCCAGCACCACTCTGCCCACCCCTTTGCCAGGCAGGACGGCGTAAATCCATTGGACATTTCCATGTGGGTGTGCAGGAGCCAGGACTGAGGAGAGGAGAGGGACCCCAGGGCAGTTCTGGGGGTGTCCCTGGGTGCCTCTGAGCTCCTACAAACTCCTGTCACACCCCAGGGCACTGCTTGGGTGCCGCTCACGGCGCAGAGATCCGCGACAGGAATTCAGCTTGCGCAGACAAGAAAGCAGAGCCCTACCCCAAAGAAAAAACCCAGAGCTGTGATTGAACGTGCACTTGAAAGCTGCTGGGGAATATGAATGTGCCTTTGAAGTAAAAGGGCTTCCATTTGTTAAGCAGAAAATGGAGCTGTGTGGTTCGATTTATAGTTTTACTTAGCAAATAAAACAGGAGAGGAGTAAGTGGTTCTGCCTCGCTCTGCTCGCAGCCCCTCCGCCCCTTCACCCCCCGAGTTAAAAGCTCGGAGATGCTACAAAGGGAGCTGGGAATAAAGCAAAGAAGCAGCTTAGCTAAACCTGCAGCAGGCTGAGCCCTCATCCATGGGCTGCTGGAATAGCTCAGGGAGGGACAAGGGACAGGGAAGGGGGCAGGGGGACAGGGAGGTGGCCGCTGGGTGTTGGTTATGCCAATGGAATCATGGAATGCTTTGGGTCGGAAGGGACCTTAAAAGACCATGGCGTCCCACCCCCAGCCCAGGGCAGGCGCAGCAGTGCTGAGTGGTCCGGGTGCGATGGGAATGGTGGGATGTGGCCCCTGATCCCTCTCCCTCCTCTCTCCGCAGACGATGTCTCCCCGTACTTCAAGACGGAGCCGGTGCGGAGCCAGGTGCACCTGGAGGGGAACCGGCTGGTGCTGACCTGCATGGCCGAGGGCAGCTGGCCCCTCGAGTTCAAGTGGCTGCACAACAGCCGGGAGCTCACCAAGTTCTCCCTGGAATACCGGTGAGTCCGGAAAGGGTGGCCAGGCACTGAAACAGGCTGCCCAGGGAGCGGAATCCCCATCCCTGGAGGTGTCCGAGGAACGCCCTGGATGTGGCGCTGGGGGCTCTGGGCTGGGAACGAGGCGGGGATTGTCACAGGTTGGACTCGATGACCTTGGAGGTCTTTTCCAAGCTCAGTGATTCTGGGATTCTGAGCCTTGCCGAGCATCTGGGGCAAATCCCGCCCGGCTCTCTGGTCCCTGGCAGGTGGCACTGCCAGGGCTGCCATCCTGGAAGGTGGCACAGAGGCAGCGCTTGGCAGTCCGGGAGCTGCCGGCTCTGTTTGCAGAGCAAACAGGGAATTGCAGCAGGTCAACACCGGGGAGGAGGTGTTTGCACAAGAGGATTAACACCTTCACACCAGGCTGCGGATCACAGCCGGCTCCTGGCTCCCTGGGAACAGCCAGACCGGGAAGCAGCAAGACAGGGTGCCCAGATCCCGTTATCCGGCCCCATGGGCCGACTGATCCTGGCACACTCCAGCCCCTTGGAGCTGGCCTTTAAATCAAGGCGAGCACCTCTCGCTGTCTCTTCTGAGTGTGTGTGTCATCCTCTCTGTTTTAATCAATAATTCAGGTCGAGACAAGCCGTTCCCCCTCCAAAGGCATCGAATCCAAAGGCTTCGCGTTGCCGTAGCAACGCGGGGCTGCTCCGGGATGCCGGGAACGCCGGGAGAGCGGCTGGGTGACGTCGTGTGCCGTGCTGGGATCCTGGAGCCCGCGCCATCCCTGGGGAGCCTGGGGGCTGTCCCCCTCTCAGCCGTGGTGGCTCTGCAATGCCCCCAGAGTCCTGGCTGGGGGCTGGGGACCCTGTGGGACGTCCCTTGTCCCTTGTCCCTCCCCCTGGTGTGGAAGTTCAGAGACCTGTTGAGCCCCACAGTTCCCACAGCTCGCTCCCGTCAGGAATGACAGCTCTTTGCCAGGCAGGAGGAAGGAGTCAGGACCCTGACCTTGGGCTCTGCTCTGTCCTGGGAGCGGATTGGGGTCCCTGGGAGGCACCTCCAAACCCAGAATGGGAATTCCCGACTTCCTGACTTTCTCCTGGTTTTGATCCGTGCCTCAGTTTACCCTTCTGTAGGAAAGGCGCCAGCACTGGTGTCTGTGCTCTGTGGAAGATCCACATCCCTGCATCCCTGCATCCCTGCTCCAAGGTTCCTCCCTTCCCCCGGAGCTCTCAGCCCCCACCTCCAGCTCCAGCATCCAGCCAGAAAGGATTAAGGAAGGAAGCAAGAAAACAAACAAACAAACACGTGGGGAAAACCCGAACAAACCCAGCGCAGCGAATGAAGCAAAGAAACCACTGTGCAAATCCCTGCCGGGCTCCCACGGAACCTGCCGGGATCCCTTGGCTCTGCCTGGGGCTCCGTGGGGATTTGGAGTGCCGAGATGAGAGTTTGGCTGTCTTGCCTGGCGTTGGAGGCTGCTGGTGAGAAGGCGAAGGACCAAAATTAGTTATGATGGGCAGAAATTGAATTTTAATAGAGCTGTTGGTGGCGCCGAGCCAGCCCGCTCAGGCAGTGGGAAGGTTGTAATTAAAAGTTAACGAGTTTAGAAACAGAGGAATCCTTGGAGAGGGGAGGCTGGTGCTGATGGCCAGGGAGGCTCCGGGTGAGGCTGTGCCGTGGGTGAGGGGTGTGGGGTGCACCAGTCCCTCCCAGCTCGGTGCTGCCGTGTGTCCCCCGGCGTGTCCCCACTCCAGGGACAGGAAGGACCGTCCCCAGGGCCTGGCCGTGCCCAGGAGGGAGGTTTTGGAGGAGGACGATGTGCTGAGGCTGTGCCCAGGGACTGGCTGGGCCTGGTGGCATCACCTCACGATTCCCAGCCAGGCTCGGTGGCATCACCTCGCAGTTCCCAGCCGGGTTTAGTGGCATCACCTCGTGGTTCCCAGCCACAGCAACGTGTCTCCAAGCATTTCATCCTCATCATCCTCACTGATGCTCCCCAGATCCCCTCCTGAGCAGAGCATCCCTCCGGCACCGCCGGCTGCAGTGGCCCTTGTGCACTTTCCCCCTTTTGGGGGGCTGTGGGCAGGGGCTCGCGGCCCCCCTCTCCACTCACCCCATCCTCCCTGGTGGTCGGAGGAGCCCACGCCGTGTTTCCAGGGAAGGAGCCGCTCTCCCAGTTTGGCAGCGCGTTTCCATGGCGACCGCCCTTTCCTTCCCGCAGCGGTGCCGGCGCCGCCGGAGCGGCTCTTGGCGTTTGGTGAGGGGCAGGTGGGCAACGGGCTCAGCAGGTCCCTGGCCCCGAGCCGGGCAGGGCCACGGCGGTGCCTCTGCGTGCAGGTGGAGCTGATCCCTCGGGAGCATCCCTGGGGACCACGGCGGGATCACTCGGCTCTATCTTCGTGTGGAGCCGACCTCCCTGAGGAGCATCCTGGGGGATGAAGGGTGATGAGGGACTCCAGAAGGACCAGGGACCAGCCCGGGGCTGTGTGTTCCCGGAGTCATCCCCCCTCGGGAGCTATCCCTAGGGACTGCGGGAGGTTGGGCACCAGCCTGGCTCTGTGTGTGAACATGAAGCCATTCCCCTGGAGCATCCCTGCGGATGGGAGCTTCCCTGGGGATGGGAGCATCCCAGCTTGGTGCCATGTGCATGCAGAGCTGTCTTCCCTCAGGAACATCCCAGGGGATCAAGCACGATGAGGGATCCCCGAGGGATTGAGCGCCAGCCTGGCTCTGTGTGTGTGTGCGTGCAGACATCCTCCCTTGGGAGCATCCCTGGGGACCACGGAGGGATCAGGGGCCAGCCTGGCTCTGTGTGTGCCCATGGATCTGTGTCCCCAGGAACATCCCTGGGGACAGCATGGGATCAGGGACCACCCTGCCTTCCCCTCTCCTTGCTACCTCCATTCCCTGCCGCTGGCACGGGATACGGGAGGCAGTTTTCCCATGGGATCCCTGCTGCCTCCCGCTCTGGGGACCCCGCAGTGACACCCCATTCCCTCCGATGCCCACTGAGGTGACAGCAGGCAGGGTGGCAGAGCCGTGCCCACACGCTCGGGTGCCCTGGCTCTGCTCTCCAGGGCCAGCTCTGTTTTTCCCTCCATGATCCCTGCGGAGCCGGGCTCTCCGTGAGCTCTCCGCAGCTCCTCGTACGAGGAATCATCACATGCAAATCAGGCAGCTTGATGTCTTTAATGAAATCCTCGGAAGGAAAGCGCTTCTCTGGTGAATTGAGGATATTTATTTCTCATACAAGAAATTTAACATGCAGATTAGTTGGGGCTGGTAATTTATCACATGAGATTGTCCTATTAAGGGCTGCATCGAGTCCTGCTGCCTTCGGAAATTACCTTACACATACATTACCTCTGGACAGAGTTCCCATCCGTAGGGATGCATCTTCCAGCTCCTAAATCAGCCCTCGTGCCTCGCCTCATGCCCCTCCACAGGAGTCCAGCAGCTACTAAAGAATTCCCCATCTTTTCTCAAGAGCCCAGATCCTCTTGGCTGGAGCTTGGAGCTTGGAAAAGTGTAATTCCATCTCCAACACCAGCTGGCTTTGCCCCAGCTCCCCTCAGCCAAGTGGGGCTGGCACGGCTGAGCCTCCGGGTGCCACCTCCCTGCCAGCCCTGGGGTGGATTTTCCAGCACGTGGTGCCTCTGATCCATTCTCATCTCCTTCCAGGAGTCTTTTTGCATGGGCTTGACAAGATCTGGGGCAGATTTGGGGCTCTTGCAACCTCCCACTCCTTGCTGGCCTGTTTTGGGATGTCCCCCAGGGATGCAGAGACACAACTGGCTGCACTCTCAGGACCCTGATGAGCTTCTGTGGCCTGTTGAGAACCCCAAATATTTGATGCCCAAAGTTTGTCCCCAAATTGTGTAAAATAGAGAGCCAGGAGCCTCTAAAAATCCCAGACCTGGGGACAAATGGGGTGGATCATCCCTGGATTCCTGCTGGAACCCTGATTTGTGCTGCTGTTCACCAGGAGCTCATCCCTGCTCTGGTGGGACCAACTCTTTGCCAGCTGTCTTAGTTTGAAAGGCCAAGGAAAGTGGGAACCCTCCTGGGCTGGAAGGAATCTCCCCCTCCCCCGAATTTTTGTAGTTTTGAAAATTACGAGGCTTTTGAGATCAAATGCGGGAAAAGGAATAACAGTTCTTTACTAAAATGTGTAGATAGATAGATAGATTCATAAAACCCAAGAGAACAAACAA
>WBMZ01011238.1:0-13713 GCA_013400975.1 Atrichornis clamosus
TGGGACCTGGATTAGGTGGGACCCGGGTCAGGTGGGACCCGGCCGGAATTGCCGGGGCTATTTTGGGGTGGAAATGATAGGGAAGGGCAGGATCAGGTCCCGGAACCCGTTTGGGGACGTGCGGGAGCGGCCGGGCTTGGCCAGGGATGAATCAGGACAACGTCCACAAAGGGAGGCTCCTCTGCAGAGCCCCGCCAAGGACCCTATAAAAGCTCCCCAATCCTCCCCTGGCTCCCCACGGCTTCCCGGGAATCCCACCCCATCCCGCCGGTGACTTGGGTGAGTGGATCCTTCCGGGGAGCGCTCCCCCTTTTTGTTGTTGTTGTTCCTCTGGGATTTGTGCCGGGTGGGCGAGAGGCGTTCCCGGCGCTGTTTTGGGAATCTGGCGGGGGTTTCTCCCCGTTGGAATTGTTGGTTCGTAGGACGGGGAATGCGGGAGAAGTTTGGGCTTCAGGACTGGGAATGCGGGAGAAGTTTGGGCTTCAGGACTGGGAATGCGGGAGAAGTTTGGGCTTCAGGACTGGGAATGCGGGAGAAGTTTGGGCTTCAGGACTGGGAATGCGGGAGAAGTTTGGGCTTTAGGACAGGGAATATGGGAAAAGTTTGGGTTTTAGGACTGGGAATATGGGAAAAGTTTGGGGTTTAGGACTGGGAATATGGGAGAAGTTTTGGCTTTAGGACAGGGAATGTCAGAGAAGTTCAGGTTTTAGGACAGGGAACACGAGAGGAAGTTCGGGTTTTAGGATGGGGAATGTGGGAGAAGTTCAGGTTTTAGGACAGGGAATATGGGACAAGTTCAGGTTTTAGGACAGGGAATATGGGAGAAGTTCAGGTTGTAGGACAGGGAATGTGGGAGAAGTTTGGGTTTTAGGACTGGGAAAGTGGGAGAAGTTCAGGTTTTAGGACAGGGAATACGAGAGAAGTTCAGGTTTTAGGACTGGGAATGTGGGAGAAGTTTGGGTTTTAGGACTGGGAATATGGGAAAAGTTTTGGCTTTGGGACAGGGAATGTGGGAGAAGTTCAGGTTTTAGGACTGGGAATGTGGGAGAAATTCAGGTTTTAGGACTGGGAATGTGGGAGAAGTTCACGTTTTAGGACTGGGAACGTGGGAGAAGTTCGGGGATTGACTTCGGTGTGGGGTCGGCTCCTGGCTGGAATGAACCCACTGGAGGAGCGGCTGGTTTTCCATGGGTATTCCCAGGATTCCGAGGGCAGGGCGTGCTCGTGAGCCCGGGCACGTTCCAGGGGCAGGGCTGGCCCAGCTTTCCCGGGATCAGATCCCGGCACTGCTGTCCCTGGTCGGGGCATCCCAGAGGGAGGAAGGAAGGGACGGAGGAGCCTTGGGAGGTTCCCGACCCCAGATCTTGTCTCGGGCTGGGTTAAAATTCCTGGGGCCGGGATCCCGGGCACGGATCTGGGAGCATCCCAAGGACGTGGAGCTGCGGGAAGGAGCCCGGGGGAGGCCGTGGAGATGCTCCAAGAGCCGCTCCGGAGAGGCTGGGAGAGCTGGGAGCGTCCACCTGGAGAAGGGAAGCTCCAGGGAGACCTCAGGGCCCTTCCAGGTGTCCCACGGGATGACCTTCGGGGGCCGTTCCAAGGAAATATTCCATGGTTTCCACGGCTCACCCCACGGGGAGGGTCCTTGGGGCCCCTCCTGAGTCACGGCCGCAGGCATCCCGCCACCATTCCCAACCCAGCGTCACCCAAACACCGCGGTGGGAACGCTGGAGGACACTCCCCATCCCACAAAAACCCCGGAGCACCGGGATGAGCTTTGGGAACACGCTGGGGACGCCCAGCGCAGGGACCCAGCCAAATCCCGGCGGCTCCTCCTCCTCTTCCCAAGGAAATCTCCCGTCCCTTTGGCCTGCTCCTGTCCTTCCAGGTTTTCTTGGATCTGCAGGAGGATGTCTCCCTTCTTGGACAGCATCTCCACCATCGTCAGCGTTTTCCAGCGGTATTCCCAGGGAGATGGGGACAGCTCCGGCCTCACGGCGAGGAGGATGAAGGAGCTGATCCAGGGGGAGTTTGCCGATGTCCTCGGGGTGAGTGCGGCTGGAAAGGGGAGCCCGGGAATGGGAAAATCTCCCTCCGGAGAGGGGGCGGCTCCTGCGGCAGAGGGGTGGGGAGGGCTCCCTCCAGCTGGGGAAGGGTCTGGAGAGCTCCTGGGGGAGCTGAGGGGGCTCATCCCGGAGAAAAGGAGGCTCCAGGAGGGATTTTTTCACTCCACGAATCCCTGACAGGAGGGGGCAGCCGGGGGGTCGGGATTTCTCCCAGGGAACAGGGACAGGAGGAGAGGGAACGGCCTCGAGCTGTGCCAGGCTCAGGTTGGACACAGCGGGAATTTCCTCCTGGAAAGGGAGGTCAGGCCTTGGAATGAGCTCAGGGAGGTTGGGATGCCCATCCCTGGAGGCGTCCAAGGAATTCGGGTGACCGGCTGGGGATCGGCCACAGCTTGGACTCAATGCTCTTGGAATTCTTTTCCAACCTCGGTGATCCTGGGATTCTGTGCCTGCTTCCACGGCTGTGGGAGGTGTGGTTTCCTCTCCCGAGTAGGAAGGGAATGGATCCCGGAGCAGGAGACAGCTCATCCCAAAAGGAAAGAGCTGCAGCCAGGGAAGAACCAGGAGGAGGGGGAACAAAACCCCGGAGCTGCTGCTGAGCTCCGGAAGCGAAGGCGTGAGGGATGGAAGGAGAATTTCCCGCCGTTCTTCCCGTCTTTGCAGTTCTCCCACGAGGAGCAGGAAGCCCAAAAATCCCTTTTATTTTTCCCGGTGTGTGTTTTTCCCGCAGAAGCCGCGCGACCCCCAGACCCTCGGGAAGATCCTGCAGTTCCTGGAGTGGGACGAGGATGGGGAAATCGATTTTAACGAGTTCCTGGTCCTGGTGTTCCGGGTGGCCAAGTGCTGCTACAGCTGCCTGCCCAGGGCACCCTTCCTGCTGCAGAGGACGAGGCTCATTCCCGCCGGGAAATCCCTCCGGGAGCCGGGAATCAAAACCAGAGGGAGCCGCCGGCAGCTCCAGGAGGAGGAGGAGGAACGAGAAACGCGGGAGAGGAATCGTGAGCTGCAACGAGACCCCCGGGTGGGCGAGCTGGAAATCTTGGAGGAGGCGGGAAGGGATCGGCGGGAACGTCGGACGCGGAGCGGGGAAAGCAGGGAGCCGATCCCTCGGGAATTCGAGGAACGGAGCGGCCGGAACCGGAGGCAGCCCCCGGGGCCGGAAGGACGGGGAGAAACTCCCGGGAGGAGACATCGGGAGGAGCCTCGGGAAGAAGAAGAAGAAGAAGAAGAAGAAGCGGCAGAGGTGAGGATTCGCAGCCGGAGCCGGGAATTCCAATCCCGGCCGGAGCCGGAACGCGCCGGGGATGAGGAAGGAGAGGAAGCACCAGGAGCGGATGGAGGAGGTGACAACCGGGAGCCCGAATTCCTCAGGGCAGAGAGGAGCCGCTCCCGCCGACGGGAGCTGGAGCAGAGAGGGCTGGAAGGGAGGAGAAGGCGCCGGGAAGCTGAGCAGGAATTCCCGGAGTCCGGACTCCCGCACCAGTCCCAGCTGGAGGAACCTTTGGAACCAGAGCTCGGGGACTGGGACAGGGAAGAGCCACAGGGACGGGTCTGTGGGGAAGGAAGAACCCGGGAACGGCAGCTGGGAAGGGAAGGGGAGACCCGCGAGGAGCGGGAGGAAAGAGACGGCCCGAGAAGGAAAGGGAGAATGAGGGAGAGGAGGGAGGACCCGGAGCGGGAGGGCTCTGAGCGCCGCAGGCTCCGGGCACGGGAAAGGGAGGAGGGAGAGGCCACGATCACCCGGAGAGAGACACGGGAGAGACGAGAAATTCGTGACATTGAAGCCGAGGGAAGGAGGAGAGAAACCCTGAGGTACGAAAGAACAAGAGAGAGCTCAGGGGCAGCAGCGGAGGAAGATGTGAAAGTGCGCAGAGAGATCAGGGAACGGGAACGAGGGGAGGAGCTGGGAAGGAGGGAACGACCCCGTGAGCGTGAGGAGGAAGAGGAGAGGAGGATTTCCCGTGTAAGAGAGAGGGAAGAGCCCCCGAGGCAGAGGAGGACAGATCGTCAAAGGGAGCTGGAGATCTCTGAGCGCCGCCAGACGCGGGACAGGGACAGGGAGGAAGAAGAGATCAGGGTCAGTCAGAGAGAGACACGGGAGAGACGAGAAATCCGTGAGGTTGAAGCCGAGGGAAGGAGAAGGGAAACCCTGAGGTACGAAAGAACAAGAGAGAGCTCAGGGGCAGCAGCGGAGGAAGATGTGAAAGTGCGCAGAGAGGTCAGAGAGGTGGAGCCACGTGAGGAGCTGAGAAGGAGGGAACGACCCCGTGAGCGTGAGGAGGAAGAGCAGAGGAGGATTTCCCGTGCAAGAGAGAGGGAAGCGCCCCCGAGGCAGAGGAGAATCGATTGGGAGCTGGAGGACTCGGAGCGCCGCGAGACGCGGGACAGGGACAGGGAGGAAGAAGGGATCAGGGTCAGTCAGAGAGAGACACGGGAGAGACGAGAAATCCGTGAGGTTGAAGCCGAGGGAAGGAGAAGGGAAACCCTGAGGTACGAAAGAACAAGAGAGAGCTCAGGGGCAGCAGCGGAGGAAGATGTGAAAGTGCGCAGAGAGGTCAGAGAGGTGGAGCCACGTGAGGAGCTGAGAAGGAGGGAACGACCCCGTGAGCGTGAGGAGGAAGAGCAGAGGAGGATTTCCCGTGCAAGAGAGAGGGAAGAGCCCCCGAGGGAGAGGAGAATCCATCGGGACCTGGAGCTGGACTTGGAGATCTCTGAGCGCCGCCAGACGCGGGACAGGGACAGGGGGGACAGAGGAGCCACCACCAAGCAGAGAGAAGAAGAAGAAATCGAAGAAGAAGAAGAAATCAGACTGGAGGTCGTGGAGGTTGAGCAGGAGGTTGAGCAGGGCCGGAGCCGGCACCAGAGCCTGGCCCTGTGCCCCCCGGGACAGGAGGTGACCGTCAGTGACCTCAGGGTCCGCTACGGCCCCGCTGACCCCGGGCCCTGTGGGCCCCACACCGTGGCCTACCTGGTCCACGTGATCCAGAGCCTGGACGATCCCAACTCCAGCACCTACGAGATCCTCTGCCAGCAGCCGGACACCCCCGGCCAGCCCAGGACCTGCTGGGTGTCCCCGAGGCCACCCCGAGCGACCGCGGGGGCTGAGGTGCCACCTCCCAGCTCCCAGGAAAAGGAGGAGCCCCAGGAGAGCTCTGGAGCGGGGCTGAAGGAAGGGGCTCTCCAGGGTGGGGCCTCGGAGCCGGTTCAAGGGGAGCGGGCGAAATCCAGGGAAAACCGGAGGCATCCCGAGGTGCCCGGTACGGAACGGGATCAGGGAGAGGGATCCAAGATCCCACGGGAGCCTGGATCCAGCAGCCAGGTGGGAGAGAGGCAGGACAGGGAGGCCAAGAGCTGCCCAGCCCCGCTCCAGGCTCCGGAGCCGCGGGAAGAGGGGAGCGGGATCCCGGAGGATGGAGAAATTCCTCCTCTGGAAAACAGCCCCCAGCAGGAACCCAGCAAGAGGAGCCCCCGGGAAGGGAGGGATTCCCAGGTTTCCCGGGAAGAGGAGCCGCGTTTGGGCACCAAGCAGGGCCCGCAGGAGACTCCGAGTCGTCCCAGCAGGGAGGAATCCAAAGAATCCAAGGCATCCTAAGGGGGAGCTGCCTCCTCCTCCCCGGAGCTTCTCCAGGTCTTTGGAGGGTCCCTTCCGCCCCCTGTCCCAGGAGGGGGTGGCTCGGGAGCGATGGGCTCAAAGGGATTTGGGATCTGGGGTTTTCCACGGAGCAAATCCCCGGCAGAGAGGCAGGAGGAGAGATCCCCCCGGGATCTGCGGCTCCCACCTCCCTGCCCGGCGCCTCCCCCCCTGAATCCAATATTTAATCACTTTTCCTGCTCTAATTGGAGTCCTGGGGTCCCTCTGTCCTCTTTTGTCCCTGTGGTGTCACCGCTCGGGTCCCCCCTGCCCCGTGGCGGGGTCTGCTCTCGGCTTCCGCTGTGCAGCTCCAAAAAAATCCCAAAAACCTCCAAAAAAATCCTCATTTTGGGGGGCCTGAAAATCCTCGAGGCTGGGGAAAAAAAAAGAAAAAAATTCCAGCAGAATCCCAGCTCCAACCTCGGGGGGGTTTGGAGCAGCTGCAGGGTCCTGGTGGTGGGTGGGGGCTTCTCCTTCTCCTTCTCCTTCTTCCCACGGATGTATTGCATGAAAAATGGGAATAAACAGCTGGTGACTGCACCGAGTCCTTGCATCCCATTCCAGAGGGCTGGGAGGGTCGGGAGGGGGTCCCAGTTCGGGTCACGCAATCCCAGTTTGGAACTCCCAGTTGGGATCACCCATTCCCAGTCGGGATCACACTCTCCCAGTTGGGATCACACATTCGCAGTCGGGATCACACATTCCCAGTCGGAATCACACCCTCCCAGTCGGGATCGCACACCCCCAGTCGGGATCACACACTCGCAGTCGGCATCACACACTCCCAGTCGGGAGCACACATTCTCAGTTGGGAGCACACACTCCCAGTTGGGAGCACACAGTCCCAGTTGGGATCACGCAGTCTCAGTTGAGATCACACATTCTCAGTTTGGAACTCCCAGTTGGGATCACACATTCCCCGTTGGGATCACGCAGTCCCAGTTGAGATCACACATTCTCAGTTTGGAACTCCCAGTTGGGATCACGCATTCCCAGTTGGGATCACACATTCGCAGTCGGGATCACACACTCCCAGTCGGGATCACACATTCCCAGTCGGGATCACGCACTCCCAGTTGGGATCACACATTCCCAGTCGGGATCACACATTCCCAGTTGGGATCACACACTCCCAGTCAGGATCACACATTCCCAGTCGGGATCACACATTCCCAGTTGGGATCACATACTCCCAGTTTAGGTCACACACTCCCAGCTCAGCTCACAAACTCCTCCTAATCCCAGACCCACAGAAATCCCCCCAAACCCCCAATCCCGAGCCCCGCTTCCCCTTCCCAGCTGCTTCCAGAGGCTTTCCCGGGGTTCTGTCCCAGCCGGGAGCCGCTCCCGGCGGTGTCCCCGCGACAGCGACCGCGACAGCCGTGGTGACAAACGCGCGGCAGCACAGATGGCCCGGGCTGCAAACACCCCCGGGAGCAGCCGGGAACATCCCAAAATCCCGCCCCCGGGCAGCCGGGATGGGGCCTGGCCACGGATCCCGGCGGGATTTGCTCTTGCGAAAGGGAAAAATGAACTTTCCCCGCCCCCAGCGCAGCCCAGGTTTTGTTGAGGTGGGTTTGGAAAATCCAGGTGGGAGCTGGAAAATGCAGGAGCTCCCCGGGTTGGAAAATTCGCTTTGGGAGGGTTGCGTTGGGTGGGGGGAAACAAGGAGAGTTTGGGGGCGGAAAATTGGGAAGAGAAAGGAAAATATCCCGGGGCTGTTCCCTTTGTCCTGCTCCGGGCTGAGTCACGGCCTCCAGCGGGAATTCCCAAGGAGCGCCGTCCCTGGAAGCCGTCCCGGATCCCAAGAACTCGCCCTGATTCCCGAGGTATCCCCTTACGGAAGCTTTTTTTGGGGAGATTTCCCCGCGATCCCCAGAGCTCCGCGCTGAGGAGGAAGCGCAGGGAGGCACCGGGAAGGTTCCAAGGGAGAAAACTCGAGTGGAATGAACGGCAAAGACCGAAATCCGGGAGGGGACGGCCCGGGAAGGGCCCGGCACATTCCAGAGGCGGAGGGAGGAGCGCGGGCGGGTCCGGATTCGCCGAAGGAGCCGGGAATTGCCCAATTCCGCCGCGGCTGAGTCAGCCCGGGCAGGGCGCGGCTCCCCGGGGACGTTCCCAGCGCTCCCGGATCCATCAGATCCAAGGCAGCCGTGCCCGGAGCCGCCTCCTGCCCCAGCCATGGTGAGAGCGCCGGGAAGGCCCGGGAATGGGAGCCAGAGGTGCTTCCAGAGGGGTGGAAGGGCGAGCGCGGAGGAGATTTTCCTACAGGAGTCGGAGCGGGATGCGCCCGGCTCGGGAGAGAGGGAATGGTGCCAAGGGAAGGGGCTCTGGGAACGGGAAAAGGGGGCAGGAAAAGAGGGAAAAGGGTCACAGGAGGTGTGGGAAGAGAGGTGGTTCCAGAGGGGTGGAAGGGCGAGCACGGAGGAGATTTTCCCGCAAGAAGTCCCGGAGCGGGATGCGCCCGGCTCGGGAGAGAGGGGAAGGAGCCAGGGAAGGGTTCTGCTGGGAAGGGGCTCTGGGAATGGGAAAAGGGGCAGAAAAAGAGGGAAGAGGGTCCCAGGAAGTGTGGGAAGACAGGGGTGGAAGGGCAAGACCAGAGGAACTTTTCCCACAGGAGGCCCCGGAGTGGGACGGAGACAGGGATGGTCCCAAGGGAAAGCTTTTCCAGGGATGGGCTCTGGGAATGGGGAAAAAAGGGAGGGCGGAGGGTCCCTGCAGGTGTGGGGGGGTTAAGGGGCGGAATTTGTGCCGTTTTCCCCCCAAAATCCCTCCTGTTTCCCACTGTTGGGGTGTCCACAGCCACACCCGGCCTCCGCCCCCGTCACTGCCGCGGGGGGAAACGGAACCGAGGGATGAGGGAAGAGGGAATTTGGGACAGAGGGAAGAGGGAAGTTGGGACAGAGGGAAGAGGGAATTTGGGACAGAGGGAAGAGGGAAGTTGGGACAGAGGGAAGAGGGAAGTTGGGACCTCTCGGATGAACCCAAAAAAGGCTGGATTAGGCCTCGGGAAGGGCAGGATGAGGCAGGGACGCCCCTGGAATGCCGAGGCTGGGCAGGGAAAAGTGGGATCCCCCCAACTCCTCCTGATGCCGGAGCCACGGGGAAGGGAAAAAACCCCCAAATTCCCCCTCTCCTCCCAAATCCCCACCTTCCCTGTCCACCCCCGCGGGAGGAGCCCCCGGGCTCCAGCAGGAGCTGGAATTTGCAGTTTCCCCTGGAAAAGGAGGGCAGGGAGCGGGAAAAGAGCGGGAGAAGGGGATTATCCCTCCGGCACGGCAGCCTGATCCAAAGCCCGGATCCCGCAGGAGCCTCCCCCGCTCCCGGGACGCTCCTCCCAGGGGAGCTGCGATCCCCCCGGGGGATGTTCCAGGAGCCGCTCCCCGCTCCGGGGAAGCGAAACGCAGGGAAAAAAATGCGGCCGGACGGGTCGGGCAGGGGGGAGGCTCCTCCAGCCCTTCCCTGATCCCGAAAAAAAAGCCGGGATTGCTCTGACCGTGCCCCTGCCCCGGCAGCCCACGGAGACCGAGCGCTGCATCGAGTCCCTGCTGGCCGTGTTCCAGCGCTACGCCGGCAAGGACGGAGATTCCCAAACCCTCTCCAAGAGGGAATTCCTGGCTTTCATGAACACCGAGCTGGCCGCCTTCACCAAGGTGAGCGGGTCCGGGACGCGGGGGGGATGGTCCAGGTGGATCCCTGGGAATGTCCCAGGTGGAGTTGGAGAGAGTTTGGAGGGTTTGGGATAGTGGGAAATGTGGATGTTTAAGGTCCCTTCCGATCTAAATAATTCCAGGATTCCACGGGCTGGGTTAGATGGGATGTGAGGGATAAATTCTTCCCTCTCTGCCCCGTCCCTGGGAGCGTCCAAGGATTTCCTGGCCCTGGGAGCATCCAAGGATTTCCCATCCCTGGGAGCGTCCAAGGCCAGGCTGGAGCAACCTGGGACAGTGGGAAGTGTCCCTTCCAACCCAAACCATTCCGGGATTCCATGGGCTGGTTTTTATGGGATATCAGGGATAAATTCTTCCCTCTCTGCCCCATCCCTGGGAGTGTCCAAAGCCAGGCCGGAGCACCCTGGGATAGTGCTGAGATTGGATGATTTTTAAGGTCCTTCCATCCCAAACCATTCCGGGATTCCATGGGCTGGGTTAGATGGGATATCAGGGATAAATCCTTCCCTGTGAGGGTGGGGAGGCCCTGGCACAGGTAATTCCATGGATGCCCCATCCCTGGGAGTGCCCAATGCCAGGCTGGAGCACCCTGGGATAGTGGGAATGTCCCTGCCCATGGATCTTTAAGGACCTTTAAGGTCCCTTCCAACCCAAGCCATTCCAGAATTCCATGTGCTGCTTTAGTTGGGATATTTGGGATAAATCCTTCCCTGTGAGGGTGGGGAGGAGCTGGGATGGAATTCCCAGAGCAGCCGTGGCTGCCCCATCCCTGGGAGCGCCCAAGGCCGGGCTGGAGCCCCCAGGGACAGCGGGAATGGGATGATCCCAAAGCTCCCTTCCCACCCAAACCATTCCATGGCTCCCGGAGCTCCGCGGCTGCCGATCCCCCCCGGGGCTGGGATCCACCCTGGGGACAGGGATCAATTCCCAGGATCAATCCCCACCCTGGGGACAGGGATCAATTCCCAGGATCAATCCCCAGTCCTGGGGACAGGGATCAATTCCCGGCTGTGCCGCAGAACCAGAAGGATCCGGGCGTGGTGGACAGGATGATGAAGAAGCTGGATCTGAACAGCGACGGACAGCTGGACTTCCAGGAATTCCTGAACCTCATCGGGGGCATCGCCGTGGCCTGTCACAACAGCCTGCCGGGCGCCCGGCCCTGAGCGCTCCGGGAAATCCCACGGAAAACGGGAATGGCGCCGGCTCCGCCCTTTGCTGTGTGAAATAAAAAGGTTTCCAATCCCACCCCGCCAAGGTTTGGTTTTGGCACCGGGAAAAGGGCCCAGATCCAGAGGGAGAAGGGGCAGTGAGGGTGGGAAAGAATTCCAAGGTGATGCCGGTCCAAGCTGTTCCCGATCCCCACCCGGTCACCCATCCCAGTGTCCAGGAATTCCTTGGACACCTGCAGGGATGGGGATCCCAACCTCCCTGAGCCCCTTCCAAGGCCTGGCCGCCCTTTCCAGGGGGGAATTTTCCCCAAGGACCAACCCAAAGCTCTCCTGGTGCAACTCCAGGAGTCTCCCCTTGTCCTGTCGCTGTTCCCTGGGAGAAATCCCGACCCCTCTGTTCCCACCCTCCTCTCCTGCAGAGCCAGAGGGTCCCTCCCGATCCTCCTTTTCCCCGGGATGAGCCCCCCCGGCTCCCTCGGGAATTCTCTGGCCCCTTCCCCTTCCCTGCACACGCTCCAGCCCCCACGGGGCCGCTCCAGGATCCACAAATCCCGGGATCCCCGAGCTTGGGAAAGAGCTCCGGGATCACCAGACCCGACCTGTGACGGATCAACAACCTTTCCCCCATCCCAACGTCCAGGAATTCCCTGGACACCTCCAGGGATGGGCATCCCGACCTCCCCGAGCCCCTCCCAGTGCTGAACATCCCTTTCCATGGAAAAATTCCCGCTGTGTCCAACCTTCCCCTCCAGAAGGCCCCTCCCGATCCCTCTTTTCTCTGGGATGAGCCCCTCCAGCTCCTTTGGGAATTCTCCAGCCCCTCCTCCTGCTGCTCCAGCCCCTCTTCCCATGGAAGACCTGGACACAGCCCTGGCCATTCCCAGCGTCCGGCGCAGGGAACAACCCCTGCTCTTGGATCCTCCGTATCCTCCTCTTTGTGGGAACATTTTCATTCCCACCCTGGAGATTTGGGAATGCTGGAGCCTTTTCCATGCCCGGGGGCCAGGCCCGGGAGCGCCCAAGGGCCCAACTCGAGCAGCAGAACGGCTGAGGGTTAATTGGAGCAGTAATTACCCCGCTCTAATTAGCAGCTCCTGCCTCCAGCCGCGATTATTCCAGGCCTGCAGATTCCCATTTCCAAGCCTTCCAAGGAGTGGGAAACGGGGAAGGCGGAATGCAGTCCCCTTGCGGGTGTCCTGCTGAAACCAGCCGAGCTGCCAAACGGGAAAATCCGGGCGGATTCATTAATTACCTTTATTCATCAGGGGAGCTCATTAATTGGGCAGGAGCTGCCGGGGTGCCGGAGCCGGGAGTCGACGCTTCCGAAGGGAGGGAGCACTTCCCTGGAGCTGGGACGGGTTCCCGGAGCCAATCCCGCAATTCCCAGCAGCTCTTTGGGAGCTGAAGGGGGGCAGAGGAGTTTCTGAGGAGCCGGGGTGGACACCGGGGCTCGGGAAGCGCCGGCCCTTCCCCTCTGGAATTGGGCTCGGGAAAATGCGGGACGGGAAAATGCGGGACGGGAACGCGAGGGAAAGAATTCCAACTAAATGGAAAAAAAAAAAAAAAGCCTCACTCCAGCATTCCAGGGAGGGAGAGAGCAGCGAGGAGAGCACAGGGATGGCCTGGAGAAGGGATGGGGCTGAAAGCCGGGATGCGGGAGCGGGGTTTTCCCTCTCCAGGACAATTCCTAACGGAACTGGAGCGGGCTGATGCGGAGCCCCAGGACGTCCTTCCCGATCTCCGTCACCTGAGGGGGAAAAAGGAGAGGATTCAGGGATCACAACATCCCAAAAACACAGCCCCGGGGAGTGCTGGGAGCCCTGGATGCTCCAGGGAACGGAATCCCGGGATTTGGGGTGGGAAGGGAGCTCGGGAAAGGGCCCAGGGCCCTGAAATCCTGGGAGACTTGGGGGGATGTTGGAGAGATTTCCATGGATATCGGAGACATTTCAATGGATATTGAAGAGATTTCCATGGATTTTGGAGACATTTCTATGGATTGATATTTCTATGGATACTGGAAATATTCCTAGGGATATTTGAGACATTTCTATGGATATTGAAGAGATTTCCATGGATTTTGGAGACATTTCTATAAATATTGGAGACATTTCTATGGATTGATATTTCTATGGATACTGGAGACATTTCTATGGATATTGAAGAGATTTCCATGGATATTGGAGAGATTTCCATAGATATTGGAGACATTTCATTGGATTGATATTTCTATGGATACTGGAGACATTTCTATGGATATTGGAGAGATTTCAATGGATATTTAAGAGATTTCCATGGATTTTAGAGACATTTCCATGGATATTGGAGACATTTCTTTGCATTTTGGAGACATTTCTATGGATTGATATTTCTATGGATACTGGAGACATTTCTATGGATATTGGAGAGATTTCTATGGATATTGGAGACATTTCTTTGGATTTTGGAGACATTTCTCTGGATCGGTATTTCCATGGACACTGGATATATTTCCATGGATACTGGAGACATTTCTATGGATATTGAAGAGATCTCCATTGATATTGGAGAGATTTCTATGGATATTGGAGACATTTCTATGGATATTGAAGAGATCTCCATTGATATTGGAGAGATTTCTATGGATATTGGAGACATTTCTATGGATATTGAAGAGATCTCCATTGATATTGGAGAGATTTCTATGGATATTGGAGACATTTCTATGGATATTGAAGAGATCTCCATTGATATTGGAGAGATTTCTATGGATATTGGAGACATTTCTATGGATATTGAAGAGATCTCCATTGATATTGGAGAGATTTCTATGGATATTGGAGACATTTCTATGGATATTGAAGAGATCTCCATTGATATTGGAGAGATTTCTATGGATATTGGAGACATTTCTATGGATATTGAAGAGATCTCCATTGATATTGGAGAGATTTCTATGGATATTGGAGACATTTCTATGGATATTGAAGAGATCTCCATTGATATTGGAGAGATTTCTATGGATATTGGAGACATTTCTATGGATATTGGAGACATTTCTATGGATTGATATTTCTATGGATACTGGAGATACTTCCATGGACACTGGAGACATTTCCACGGATACTGGAGACATTCCCATGGATATTGGAGACCCTCCCATGGACGGACAGAACCCCCTCCCCACCTCCCCCCAA
>WBMZ01011245.1:0-17461 GCA_013400975.1 Atrichornis clamosus
TGCTATGGGGAAAGGCTGAGGGATCTGGGCTCATTCAGGCTTGAGGAGATGACTGAGAGGCGACCTCATCAATTATGCCTATAAGAATCTGAAAAGAGGGTGTCAAGAGGATGTTTCCAGGCTCTTCTTGGTGGTGTTGAGCAATAGAACAAGAGGAACAGGCAGAAACTGATGCACAGGAAGTTTCACCTAAATATGAGGAAGAAATTCTTTAGTATGCAGGTGACCAAGCACTGGAACAGATTTTTCAGAGAAGTTGTGTACTCTCACTAGAGGTATTCAAGAACTGTCTGCATGTTATCCTGTGCCATCTGCTCTAGGATGACCCTGCCTGAGCAAGGAGGTTGGACCAGCATGGTCCCTTCCAACCTGATCCCTTCTGCAATTCTGTGTCAGCCGATTTGTAGAAAAAGACTGGAGACTCAGAAAGACATCCAGTTGAACATGGCACAGTAATGTGCCCTTGCAGTAAAAGCTAACCATATCCTTTGCCACATCAGGAAGGGTGTTGTCAGCAGGTTAAGGGAGGTGATCCTTCTCTCTACGGCCACACATGATTGTGAGAATGATGATGGGATGGGAGTGCCTCTCATATAAGGAAAGACCAAGAAGTCTGAGATTGTTCAGCCGACATCAGAGAAGGCTCAAGAGGGATCTTTACCCATACATACACATATCTCCTGAATGGGAGTAAAGAAGACAAGGCCACTGTCTTTTCCCCTGGTATGCATCAATAGAGCAGGAGGCAACTGGAATTAAAAAAAAAAAAGGTTCCTTCTAAACACAGATAATCCTTTTTTCACTGTGAGAGTGACTGAGTACTGGCACAGATTGCTGAGAGACATTGTAGAGTCTCCAACCTTGGAGATATGCAAAAGCTGTCTGAGCACAATCCTGGACAGCCTGATCACAGTGACCCTGCTTCAACAGGGGCTGGACTATGCAGCGACCAGTACTGTCTACAGTCTCAGCCATTCTGTGAACATATGATTCTGTTCTGATGATCTGAGCATTCGCAGACAGAATTTGTAGTTCAGGTCTTTACTTGTTATTTGATGGTCAAGCACAGCATACTATTACCTAGTTATGTTTTTAATAATTTAAATTTATAGTCATGTAAAATTTTATGAAAAATTCTGGGGTTTATTCTCCCTCTACTTACCCTAAGCTGTAAAGAGATGTCTCAGATTTAGACTCCACAAAGATTTACTTGTGCAGGGATCTTTTTGAAGAAACAGGTCTATGGGTAGAGTGAACCCATTCAGGGCCTTCTGAGTATGACTAGGAGGAAACAACCCTAACTCAGCAATAGTATTGAAACAGCAGAGCTTTTCTGAAGTAGACAGAATTCTGAACACATTCCTACTTTTCTTATTCTTCTGTGGAATGTCACCTATGTGAATGGCGGCAACCCCAGATTTTTTATCCCTCTACAAGTTGGACAGGTCAATTTTGTGGAAAGTTAAATGGGGCAAGAGCACACAGAGGTCCTGCATGAAAAATATTAAGGATGTCTGTTTAAGAAATCATAGTGGGATAACTGGTAATGGCAAAGTATTTGCAGATCCTTAAAATCACAAAAAAGTAGTGCAGAAATTGTATACTAAACATAATGCTCCTTTGGGGTTCAACATATTTATGTCTAACCAATATTTGACTTTGCCCTAATTCTGCATTACCTATAAGCATTTTAATTTCACGTAATTGTTAGCAGCAGCATTTTTTAGAAATATGCATCAAAAAATCATTTAAAACTCAAGTTATACACCTATTTGCTCTTGGGACTTATGGAAAGACTTCTAGACTTCATTAGCAGAATCAGCTCTCCAAAACAGATCTTCAACTAAAATAAACATAACATTTCTGTAATTTCTGTCTGTGAGTTAAGCACACAATATTTTATGCTAAGAGTTATTCTTACCTCTGTTCATGAATTTAACAGTTTTGCTAATATTTCTGCTTTGACATCTGACATCTTCACATATTCCTTTGGAGTTTAATTAATATTGCTTTAGTAGAAGATTTTACAAAATTCCATTAAGTAGTAAGTGGAAAAAGAACCTTTTCAATGTGAAGGTATTGTTCATTTTTCAGATAAACATTAGTTCTTGTAGTTTGAGGACACCCCTCCTGCCTTCAGAAACACCCACAAAATTAGTCAGCAGAGTGGAGAATCTCGTCTTCTTTTTAAGGAGAGAGAGTGGTGAGTATTTGAATATTTCAGCTTTTATTTTTATCTAACTGAGCTTTGTAAGATCACAGAATCAGAGAATCATGGAATCACGGAATCATACAGATTGGAAAAGGCCTCTGAGATCATTGAGTCCAACCACTGATCATCACCTTGTCAACTGGATCATGGCACTAAGTGCCAAATCCAGTCACTTTTTTAACACCTCCAGGGATGGTCCACCACCTCCCTCAGCACTCCAGATTTTAACAACCCTTTTTGTAAAGAAATTCCTTCAGATGACCAAACAGAACCTCAGCTGGCACAGCTTGAGGCTATGTCCTCTCATCCTTGCTACAACCTCCTTTCAGGTAATTGCAGAGAGCAAGTTGTAGACAGGCCTGTGAAAACAGTTTCACAGCTTTTTTGGGGAGAGGGCATGTAAAAGAGGTAGAAATTATTAAGACAGTATCTCATATCTCCAGAAAAAAAGAAGAAAATAAAAGTATTTGATGATAAATCTATACTGTGCTTTAAACTACCATGTCATGAATATGTGGGAAGGAAAGATAGTACCACAGTCTAAATATTGCTAAAAAAGCAACAGTACAACGATATAAAGGCCTATGAAGACTGTAGCAAAGCAGCAGTGTAAGTATATATGTTATAAACATTGTACTATACTAATTCATTTGCAGGATGTAAAGTTCAGCAAGCACTAAAAGCAAGCAGGAGAAAACAATTATAGAATGGAGTCATAGAATTGTTACAATTTAGAAGACTTCCAGGAGAAAGAAACATGACCAATACTTTAAAACAAACAAACAAACAAACAAAACAAAAATAAAAACAAAACTAGACACAAACAAACAACAAACAACAAATTAAAAAACCCCACCCAAAACAAACTTCCCAATCCAAAAAAACCCAAAAAACAAAAAACCCTCCAAAAAATCCAAAAAAACACAAGCAAAAAACCCACCACCCTACTCAGGTTTGTTATGGTTTTAAAATCAGGGGATTTTTTTCCAAAAGAAATATGTATCTATGTCCAGGCAGCATTCCCCATGTGGGGGAAATTGATCTTCAACAAGTGTTATTTGTTATGTAGTTCATAACTGAACATGACAGTTAAATATATCACAAGCAATGCATCTGAGAGATACAAGTAGGAGCTGAAAAGTGTAGAAGAGAGAGCAGCAAGAAGGTTTATCTTCCATATGGGGATAATTTTCCTTATTGAGGGAATTTCTCTATTAAGGATATTATTTTGTCTGCTCGAAGAAGATATTTGCAATGTACTCTCTAACATTTGAAGACTGAAAACTTGGCACTGTGTTTCCAGACCAAAACCACGTGTTCTCCAAAGACAATCAGATACTGCTCAGTTTGAACAGAATAAAATCCGTGTTTTGTTTGTCTGTTCATCTTTTTATGTCTGTTTGAATCCCTGTTCCTTGAGAAGTTACTGTTCAAAACATAAGCTGCTGATTCAGTGCTATAACAGAGTAAGACAGAGAGAGTAATGAAATCCAGGGCCTCCATCAATGGAAGCAAATGAAACTGAGATGATCTGACTTCATCAACCATCAGGACAAGGATGATCTACAATGGTTGCAATTTTGTAGCTGAGCAATAACTATCTGACAAGACAGCAAGAGACAGCAAAATATCTTTCTATTGGTCTGCTTTATAAATTGTCACGTAAACTGTTATGCTTTTCTGTTAGTAAAAATTACTTTGCAAGCTATAAGTTAAGGTTAAGTTATAGTCCTAATTTTATGGTCGTAATTTTAAGTTATGATGCTAACTCCAGGCTAGGAGCAAGCAGAGGAATTCTTTGCAATCAAGGTCTATAAGAAAGAAATATTTAAATAGATTGAAGGTCTTTTCACATGAAAGGCACAAACAGAAATAAAGGCCTGAAATGACAGGAGGGAATGAGGCACTCAGAAAAGGAAGGAATGCTTAGTTTGAGACCAGAACTTGTTGACCCAAATAAAGCTGCAAACTGTTCTCAAAAATTATCCCAGAATCACTCTCTCTAACAGTCTATATACCAAGGCCTGTGGAAAGAGAAAAGTCAAGCTGTTTGGTTGCAGGACATGCAGCCAAACAAAAACATCTTAATGACTATTGATGGTGTAGTCAGAAATAAAGAAATATAACAAACAGGAACAAAAATTCTCGTGGCAACTTCCATGAAGAAATCATTTAAAAAACAGCATAAATTCATGTCTCTCAATAGTATTAAGGGACAAAAGTGGACAGCAAATACAAAAGTCAAAAGGCGGCAGGGCCTTGGCATTCATGGGCTGGGTGGTAAATATGTTATTCCAAAGGCTCTCTGTCACTGCTGTATTTCCATGGTTTCTTATGCCTTGTACCAGAGAAGCAAAGCATCATCATCCTGATACACATTGGAAATCAAGGGTTAAAAAAGACTGAGGTGTTAAATATTGGTTTTCTCTTGGTTAACAGTTTTGTGCAAATGGTGGAAAGTTATATACCCAACACCTGGGTGCCCTCTACCCCTTGCTCAGGTATATTCTGCTTAATAGAAAAGGTGAATGATGGTTAATGATCTGCTCTCTGTTTATCCTCAATATGGAATAGGAGGTATTTATGAACAGATACTGATACAATATTTTCAGAGGTATAGAGACTATGTGTGCCATAGCCATATTAAAGAAAGTATACGTGAAACAAATTGTGTAAAATATAGTACCTGTCAGAGAGACTAAAATCTATAGAGACAAAGATGCAGAAGAGAGAATTTGCTGTCTCTAGACGTCAAAGAAGTAACAATAGTATAAAGAGGTTGTCAAAACAGTATAGGCAAAAATTAACTGGTCTATTCTTGTTTTGTTCACTAAGCTTCCAGATCCCATATCAATGTTCAAAACCAAACTCATGTCTGACAGCTGATATGGGTCTCTGTTTTATATTTGTGTTGAAAACAGTCCTTTTTGGCACCTGATGTGGGGCTCACGGGGTTCAAGATAGTGACAGGTTTGGTTGGGGTGTGCTGGGTTGAATATATATCTGTAACTGCTGTTTAGCAGTAAATCAGCAAGCTCCTGTGCTTGCCATGGCTGTACATTGGAGTCTGGTGCTTGTTAGTGGCTGCTGTTTGCTTNGTTTGCTTTCTCGCTGCAGTGCTGTGCTGCTGATCACCTCCCTCTGCTGTGCCTGGGAACGTTCTGATAACAGCCACAGTGACGTGCCTGGGCTGGCAGGTGGCCAGGGCATCGCTACTGTACTGGACAGGCTGGAACGCCAGTGTGAATTTCAGTTGAAGGGACTGTGACCTCTGGGTAATTCCACGGTGGAGTAGGACATCCCAAAACATCTGTGGCTGTGGATAAGTCCGTACCAGAACAGGTACATCTCAAAGCGCCTTTGGATGTTGTTGTGTCTGTGTGGCCGCAGGTATAGCTTTGCAATGATTCTGGCTCAAGAGTAAGTCCATGCTTGTTGCGCTGACCGCTTGACCACCCGGAGGCCAAGCAGGCGACCTGCTTCGAGTGTCCTGGTAGCAGAACGGCTTGACGGCCGAGTGTTGGCTCACTAGAGAGCAATCTGCTCCAAGCCTTTTCAAGGAGCTGGCAGCAGTCAGATGATACAATTGCAACAGGTGGAGACAAAGAAGGAGAGAGGGACTCCTTGCAGCAGCAATCCGAGTCTTTATTCCCCGACTCAGGGGCTGGGAGAACAGGGAGGCAGAGAAGGCAGGCAGCAAAGAGCAAGGGATGGCAGTTACAGTGCCTTATAAGGTGCAGCCAAAAGGGGAGGAACAAAGGGGATAAACCAATAGGAAAAAGTTATGGGGTAACAGGTACCCAATAACAGGATCTCAGGGGAGGGTTTAATTTAAACAAACCAATGGCGATAACAATAAAGAAGAACTTTGCAGAGCTTAATTGAATATACAATAACCTTATACATAATCATGAAAGCAATGTCCAATGGATAACTGAAGAACAAAGAAGTCTCTGGAACAGGGGAGGAATCTTTGTCTAAGGTGACACCCAGTGGGATGTGGCTTAAACTTCAGTGCCACCCTCTGGGTCATCCTCTGATTCGTTCTCAGACCCACTGTCCCGGGCGGGAAAATCCACCCACTGGATGCCCTGGTCGATGCGGGGCCCACAGGTGGGCTGGGCCACCGCAACATGTAGCGGTGAGGGCAAGGGTGGTCAGAAGCCGCGACCTTCTGAAAGCGTCCCCAGCTGAGTCAGGATCGCTCCGGAGGCCACTTCCCCGAGGCACACGCTCGCACGCACACATGCTCACAGGATTTTCTTAGGGCAAGTAGGTGGTAAAGGAATGAGGGAGAGGCCTTCTCATGGGTTCCGCAGGGAGGGCTTTATTGCCAGCAGCCACGCGAAGAGTCCAGAGGAAAAGACGGGGAGAGCACGCAGGGCTCAAGGTGAAATATGGGGGCAGAGAGAGCATCAGGGCCAATAGGGTGAGGGCGCAGGGGCAATACAGAGGTGATGTGAGGGCCGGGGGATCAATGAAGGAACCCCAAGGGAGGGACTACAAGATAAAGGCAAAGGGAGGAACAGGGAGAGGAGAAGGTTCTGGCAAGGAACACATATAAGGGAGAAAAGGGGCAGGGAGGCCAACGGGCCAATAAGAGAACCGAACTGGGGTACATTTGCAGAAGCAGGCAAAGGATCCTAGGAGAGGCACTTTTCCTCACCCTAATTGGGGAGGTGAACTAGGAGGCTTCCCTCCAAGGGGCAAGTGTGGCTGAAGTGATTGGCCTTGCAGCCTCCACTGCAACACGTGCTAAAGAAGGTTCATCTCACAACATCAGTGGCTGTGGATGTCCATGCTACATCAGGTTCAGTGGTTGTGCGTGACATTATGCTGGAACACTTCACAGTGTGTGGCCATGGATAAGCCCACAAAAGAGCATGTACAAGCCTGGATGGATTACAACCAGGGATAATTCCATGTTGGAGCAGGTGTATCTCTGCCACAGAGAAGGCCACGCTGGAACAGGTGCACCTCAAACTGATTGTGGCTGTGAAAATCTATTCCTGAAGAGACTGTGGCTCATAGATAAGGCTCCACTTGGAGCAAGTACACCCCTAGGGGACTGTAGTCTATGGTTAAGTCCAAGCCAGAACAGGGGCAAGGAGAGGAGTTCATTACAGTGTTAAACTGAGGTGTCTGGTCCAAATGCACCACGGGTGATTGTAATGGAAATACCTTTAAATTGTTGTAACCTGGGATTGGGATTGCATGTTATGTGGACTGTTACAGCAGAAATCCCTTGTTAGTAGCCAGACTAGGAGCAAGGGGAGGAGTTCATTACAATGCCAAATGTTGGTTTGTTCCAAAGGGACCAGGGTGGAGATAATAGTGGATATACTTTTAAATTATTGCAACCCATGATTTGACTTGCATGTTATAGGAATTACCATAGGAATTACCATAGAAATGAACAAGTAGACAAGAAACCTTACAAGAAGCAGTGCAAACACAGCAGTAACCTCACCTGAACTGGCTTTGATGCCCAGCAAGTTCACGTGGCACATCAGCTCTCCTGTCCAGAGTGACCATCATAATAGATGGAGCCTGAAGTCATGGACTAAATTAACTCAGCGGACATTTTGTGGACACATATTGACATTTTACTGATATTTCACAGGGCTGGTCCATAGATTAGGGTATTCTACCAAAGTATGTGAAGGAGGATGATGGTTATTGGAGAGAATGGGACATGAGCATGATGAAAGTGGTATAGGATAAGGGTTGGAGAATGTGTTGCTTTTGGCTGAGATAGAGTTATTTTTCTCCATAGTAGCTAGTATGGATCTAGGGTTTTGATTTGTGCTGGAAACAAGGTTTATAACACAGGGATGGTTGTGTTATTGCTGAGCAGGGCTTACACAGAACCAAGGCCTTTTCTGTTTCTCACCCCACCCCAGCAGGGAGGAGACTAAGGGTGCACAAGATGCTGGGAGAGGACACATGAGGGACAGCTGGCCCCAGCTGATCCAAGGGATTTCATCACCACAGGATCATAGAATCATTAAGGTTGGAAAAGATCTCTAATATCATCAAGACCAAACATTAACCTAGCACATCCATGTTCACCACTGAAGTATATCCCAGATCCCACAAACACATATTTTTTTAACACTTCCAGGATGATTCTACCACTTCCCTGGGCAGACTGTTCCATTGTTCCAAGCCTGGCCATTGTTTCAGTGAAGAAAAAGTAGGCCCAGTGGAGATCATCTCTCATGTTCACAGTCAACACTGGTACCACTCCAGAGCTCAAATAACCCATTAGCATACTGCTATGACTGTTAATACTGTAGGCTTTGGAAGAATGCAAAGAGTCTAAACTGGCCTATTTTTCTAATATTCTTTCATGTTTCATTTCTTTTCTACATCACTTATCCATCTGATTTTTGTCAATAATATAAGTCTTCTAACGCCAATTTCTTTCCTCTTAGAGAATATTAATTTTTTTTTAAGAATTAAATTTCTGATCTTCACATGTTTATCTACTTTCTCTTAGCAACTTACATTTGTTTAAGATAACCTTTAGTCATGTGTGCTCCAGTTTGTCAGTGAAGCCTTTGGTTCTTGCAAGTATTCAATATTAATAGCTTTGTAGTTTCAAAACAAGGCATGCATATGACAAAGTAGGTTATAGAAAACCACCGCAATGCAATTAGAAGGAGAGCAAATACAACTCTGGTTGAACAGAGAGAGTGAGGAAGATTGAGGATATAAATAGATGTTCCAAAGACCAAGTAGTCATGTATTAAAAAAAGATAATTGCATGTGTTCCCTTTCTGTTCAATGCACTCAAGCACCAAGGCAAGATAAATGTTTTAAGTACTGTTTTTTGTTGAATAATAAGGAATCACAGCTAAAGTCATTATGTATCCCAGGGAGAAAGCAATATTTTATCAAAGCCAGTCTGATATCTAGCAGCAATTTTCAACTTTTGTGCTTTTGCTTGCATTCTTACATGAATCCTTTTCCTCACAACAATTGAAATAACCTTGCCTTTGTTTTCTCCACTGGTAGAAGTTATTCATCAGTAAGATTATCTGGGACACAGTTCTGAGGGTACATAACACATATGCCTAGTTCAAAGCAAAATACTCTTTGAGGTTTTGACGGTGTAAATGAGTCAGCAAAAAAACTTCTGCTATTTACTCCAAGCTTTAAGACAGCAATGCTGTATTTTGGCAGGTAAAAGGTACTAATCTCTGAATACTTGAATTGTTATCTTGTCACAAAGGGAAGTCTAAATACATGCAAGGAGATCAAGAAGTGGAAAATCTGGAAAAACACTTTAGATAATCTACAAAATTTGGAGTAAAAAAATTCATTCACTCTGCCCTTTTCTTCACATATGAGACTGGACAAAACACACAAAATCCCAAGTGCACAACTATCATAATTAACTAAGAATAGACAAAATTTGATTTAATGCAAGTTATTAATCTAGCAGCAATAAAAAAAGGAAGAAGGTGAATATATAGAGTTTGTTTTTGTTGTGCATTTCGGGTGGTTTTCTTTTATCCTTGTGGTTTTGAAAGGAAATATTTTTGAATGTCAATGAATTATGTATTCTCTTTCTTTTCAGACTGTTTGACACCAAACGGACTCACACACAAAAGTGCTTTGAGAGGCAACCAGTGGAAACTATTCCTTCAAAACAGAAAATCTGAACATATTGCACGGGTAAAAAAAAAGGGAAATAATAACACCAAATTTAACCCCCTCAGTAACTAATATGCCTGAGCATGTAAACTGCAGAAGGACTATTCATCTGAAATTAGAATTGCACTCCACAGAGCAAGAAAAAAAAAAACCAATCAAAAAATCAGTAAAGTTTTTTGGTATCTATGGGCCCAAGAAAGTGTATACTAAGCAAGACCTAAGCCTTGAAAGCAGAGTTAGACCACAATCTATGGAATGATGAAGTAGAAAATGTAACAAATCTTTGTGAGAGGAAAAGGTAATAATGATGCAGAAAAGCAGTGGCAAAGTCATTTGTGAAATGTGTTCTCCATATGGGAAGAATCTAGTTTTTCTCTTAGTCACAAACAATTCCCATTTCTGGTGAGTCCCTGAAGCTTACACTGCTGTTCTTCTCCAGAAAGAAACTCCTTATTTTAGGTGGCAAAGGACAGAAAAGTCCTGAAGAAGCAATATCAGAGCCACTGAAAAACTGTTCCAATATTCCTTGTCATTTACGTGTTTCTTCAGATTCTTAAGGGAATTTGATCCATACCCTTCTATTCCTACAGCTCATTTTACTTTTTCAGTCAACATGCTGTCTTAGGTAGGAAGGATTTGAAACAGCTGCTTTTTAACATCTTGAATCTGTAGCCCAAGTGTTTGTCTCCCAGACTGAGCAAATAATAGCTGTCTGACCTGAATAGATCTGTATATATTAGGTTACAAAATCTATTTTGCTTTTGTAAACTGTGTCCATAAAGATTTACTCAAGTAATTTTGCCTACTAGGAGCCTGAAAATCAGCTCTATCAGTCTATGCTGGCATGCTTCTAACGTCCAACTGAACTTCCCACACAAGTTTATTTTACCATCTACACCAACAACAATGCCAATCTGATATTAAAGATCAAGCCTCTGAGTTTTCCTAAAAACATTAACCTAAAAAATCCCTGAAACCTCAAACTAAACAGCTTTCCTATAAACATTGCCTATTTAGCATTCTGCCACCTAGTAGTGCATTTCCTGGTAGTGACCAGTTATTTTTACATCTGCAGGAGTTTCTAATGTGTACAGTAATAATGATATTGTTAGAGAAAGAAAGTTGTGTGACATAGCTGAGTAATGCAGAGCAATAAAATATCACAAACTCTATATTTGTGGAATATTTCAAGACATTCATGAATCTAGAGTTCTGAAATTAAAAGGAAACAGGAAAAAATAATTATGTCAATGTTGTAGACCAGCAGCTTGATAGCCAGTTTTCAGAAATTGAAAAGTACACTTATCCTGTGGAGAACAAAGTATTTAATCTGGACAGTCTGTTTCTTTCTCTATATTAAATTGCTTTTTACCTTCCTGTTAAAATATTTTTCTATGAATCTATTAATATGGGTACATGACTCCTGTCAGTGTGACTCTAATCAGATGTAGAATTAAAGAAATTATGTAATTTTTCATATTTTCGTATTTCTGTTTGATTGCTTGTTGTGAGGGTTTTTCCCCCCAAACTGTATTTGAACATCCAGTCACTCATTTTCATAAATTTCAGTTTTGCATTTAAGTTAAGGCTCTCCCATATTATTTCTCCCATAGAGTATTTCAATTTTTAAGGATCAATGTTTTTTGTGGGTAAACCCTAGTAGTCATCTAAGCACCCCAAAGCCACTCAGTCATGTCTCCCTCTGTATCAAGTAGGTTGAGGAAAACGAAAGGAAGAATAACAGCAAGTCAATATTAAACAAACTAACCAGCATGTTATGAAGAAAATTAATTCTATGGTAACCAAGTCCAGTATGGTGTTATAATCAGATTTTAAGCTATTAATTTCTCTACCTGAACTCGCATGATAGAGAAAGGATTTTTTGGTTCAGGATAAATGCCAACACTGTGTGAAATTCTACAGGCTTAAAGGAAACTCAACAGTCTAAATAACATATATATGGTACAAAAATAAGCTATTGAATAAAGCATATATACTCTTCTTGCTCACTAGTTTAACATATATTTAATGACATCATAAGGTAGGGAGTATCCCTGTGATGAGTTAGGTTCAGCTGTCTCAGCTGTGTCCCCTCCGAACCTCCAGTGTCTTTCCAGTCTGTACATTGCAGGTGGAGAGCGTGTAAAATTCAAATCTCAACACTGTACGTGCACAGGTCACCAATAACCAATACTTCATTGTGTTACGAGCACTGTTTCAGTCACAAACCCAAACCACAACACCATACAGGCTGCTATGAAGAAAATTAGCTCTATCTCAGCCAGAGCATAGGAGGAAAAATAAAATCTTGGAAGGAAAAGTCCACGTGATTTTATGACACTTATGTACTTAAGATTCCTCATCCATATCAAAGTGCCCTTGACATTTAAAGACATTACTCTGACATAGGGATTAATTTTGCTAGTTCTGCTATAAACATTACAGCAATGAGTTGCCCCTAGCAACCGTGTGTCTTCTAGGTCTTGATCTTAACACTGTAGTACAAAGGAAGAAAAAAATCAGTGCCACAAAGCCACATCTTCATGAAGGGGGATGACTGTAACTGAAGTTTTAAACTTAAATTTCTTTCTACAATACTGTTTTTGTGCTGCCATGCCTTTCAACATTAAAACAATTGCAAAAACTGGCACCACTAAGACTTCAGTTCTAAATATTTTTTATCATTTAAAATGGGGAAAAACTTTTCAATTGAAAATCGAGAGTGTAAACATCATTTAAACTCCTTAATTACCAGGTAGTCTACATCTCTTGTATTATCCAGGTTTTTCTCTGGTGAAAAAAACGATTCTTATTACTTTCAGGAGGTAATATCCAAATTAGGGTAAACGTTTTGTGGCATTGGGTCTAACACGAAATGAAAGGTGCTATGATGCAAAGTCTTTCTCTTTTTCTTTTTTTTAAATTCCAGTTAAGAAAAGGGTTGCTATCATAAAGACTTTCAGTACCTTTGCAAAACTGAGGTTCTTGAAAAAAACAACTAGACAAAAAACTCTGTAAAAAAAAATTTAAAAATCGGAGTATTGAGCTCAGTTCTGTTTCCAAGTACTCTGTTTTAGCTACCACGTGTTTTGTCAGCCCTGGAGTGTTTTTTATGGCAAATGCTTGGACCTGGGCGAACTTAAATTGCTTCAATGAATTATTTCATCATGGGAAGCTATAGGTAAATTATTAAAATCACACAGAGAAATAATTACAGGTAGAAAAGTCCATTCAGTAACTAAACCTGGACACTCCCAAATAAATACTTCTTAGCGTTAATTTCTGAATTATATTATAATAGTATTCAAAAGAGAAATTTTAGAATATGAATTATGTTTTTTATAAAATTTTGGATGAGAGGGGTCACAACCTTGATCCAAATAAATCCAGTAGTGTTTTCATGGGTGAAAACCTATAATTTCCATAAGTTTTAAACTAGCAGCAAAACCCTGAACAGAAATGTGTCTAGGAGCTGACACAAGAAAATCTTGTTTTGAACAGTGCCTTCGCAAGCCTGCATAATATTAAAATCCAAAGTATTTTTAGTACTTCAGATTCACAGTATAATTACATAATACCCAGACCTGAGTATTAATAATACATGAGAAATCATAGAGCTGTATGGGATTTTCTTCTTTGAGCTATATTATATGTGCTGTCTCTACAGTACCTATGAAATACTTGTTTCTCAGTCGGTATCCTTTTAACATCTGAAAAAGAAACATTTTAAATGTGGGATTTTTTGTGGGTTTTTTCCCCTTTTTATATTGGCATTTGTGGTCATGAAAGGCAACAATTTATTTTCAAATACAGGTAAAGTCTGATGGCAACTCTCCAAAGCAGCTGTTTCTTGACATATGCTTGTCAGTAAAAGTCAGAACATGAGGCATCCAGAAACAACCTCTCAGACACTATAATGGAAAATCTGACTCAAGGAAACAAAACAAAATCAACCTGCATGCAAGATATTAACGGAGCAAATGTCAGCACACATGCATAAACTTTCAACACGACACCAACATACAATTAAGTCGATACAATAACCCAAACACAATGTTCGTTGTTGTACTATTGATATGAACAAAACAAAGATACCTGGAAAACTTTAATATGATGAATTTTTTTTTTAATTAATCATTGTAGAGTTGAAAAAGTTAGATGTCTTATGATTGACAAGATCTTGGAGTGAGATACCCGTACCATAGTAACACCATTATGTCACTATTCATTATAATAGCACAGCATCTTTGATCATTTTTAACTCTGCCTTTGAGTGCATTCTGTATTTATGAAATGTGAGTTACTCACATAGAAAATAAATCATTCAAATGTATATCCTGAATTTAAAAAAACCCCAAATCATAGTTTATCAAAACTATCATACCAGCTCCTGCTCTTACTCCCTTTACAGTCCCATTATTTCTGTAGATTTTTTTCTAAACTTCTAGAGATGTTTCCTTCCAAGGGAAGACCAGTGATTTTAAGGTATACCTTATCGTTCAGGAAATTAGTCTAAAAAAGGCAGATAGAAATTAAAAAAAAAAAAATCAACCTATCAGAGAAGGAGAGCTTTTGTCAAATTTGTCTCCTCTAAGGAACCTGAAATTCATGTTCTACATGTGTACATGGGTCTGCCTCCCAATCAAACGGTGCTTTTTCCGTGATCATATTATCCCCATCTGCCTCAAACGTAGATTGCATTAAACGAATAAATTATTCTAAAACATAGCTTTCACATATGTTATGCTACAAGTTACACTACAAGTAAAGTGTCAGCAATGTAAGATAGGCCATAAATGTATGAGATATATATGGAAGCTATGGAGATCAATTGCAGAAGAAATCATCATACTGCAGAAAAATGCTAAACGCAAACAAAAGAGCAAACAAAGCAGACAAAATCCCTAAAAATCCAAAAGTGCCCTGTTGACTCTGAATATGCCTTTGTAGGGAGCATATGAAAAAATGTAATGCACAAGCACCCAGATAAGACGAAATCAAGTACAGTGTCACAGTCAGACAAGTCCAAATAATGCTTTTCTCTCTCATTTAAAGCAGTTTCTGTAATTTCAATCATATGTTTTGACAACAGAAGATTTGTACTCTTAAAAGCCTATATGTTTAGTGTCTTTTACATATGTATACATATATATTTAATTTATCATCTCTAATGAGATTTATTACAGTCACAATTGATGAATTTCTAGAAGACCTATAGCCTAAAGACTAAACATTTTCCCAAAGGAGATTAAAAAAAAAAAGGAAAGGCTTGACTAATTTCTGACAGAATTTTCATTGCTTTTCAGATACTAATTTAAGTAGCAAGCTAAGGATTAATATTTTTAAGAAAAAAAATTCACATCACTATAAGGAAGAAAATCCATTTTGGAAATTTGGAGGCAACCCATTGAGTTGTTTAGAGCAAATTTTGCACACTGTTAAAAAAAAAAAGGATTTTAGGACTATGATCACTTTTTAAATAAATTCTCCTCTTTCTCTCCCTCTCTTTTCTCTCCTTCTCCCATCATTTGTCCTAAATCTGTCCTAAGCACAGTCTCATTGATGATTTTCCTGTACTGCTCATCTACCAGAGTATCCCTCACTCTTCTCTATTTGCTTTTCTAATTACTTTCTGGCTGAGGTCTTTTTATATTAAAAGAGTAGGGAACTGCAGGTGTTGATGATAATACCTAACTTTAGTGTAATGCATGTTTGATTGCTCTGTAGAGGTTAGAGAACAGATGTTGAGAGTTGTTATGTCAGCCTAGGTACTTTATTAATTATTGTGCTTAATAAAAAAAGAAGAACTATACTAAAATAATCTCCTGTTTCTTTAGGGAGTAGTCTGTGCACTGTTATATCTTCTGCTAGTGAGAGATATATAGAAGCTCACTGGAGACATGCAGCTCTATTTACTTTCAGTAAGCAGCATGATGTGTTTTACAGGGCAACAATCCACCACAAAATTGATGACTACTAGCACTCCTAATCTGTTATTGCACAATTTACTGAGACTTGATTAATTTCCTCCTGGACAGACCTGTTAAACTACTTCCATTCCAAGCTTCCTTTGAACGAATACTTGTAATCCTGTTGCAGTAACAATGTGGACATGTGCTGAATATTTAGCAATCATAACAAATATCTCTTCTGAAATCATAATGCTCTGGAAACTATTTCAAAAATACCAGCTAATTTGTCTTCCTACTGCCTGAATCCAGCAAAGGTTTTTGATTTTTTTAGTGTGGTTGGAGTGAGGAAAGTGGAAAGATTTTAATAGAAAGATGCAAGTAGATATGGTATCTGAGTCAGGATCAAAGCTTAAGGGTATCTGAAATTTGTAACTACTGGTGAAAGATTACTCACATTAAGTTATTTTTCTTTTCTGGAGCAGCTGCACAAGTCACAGAGGCTGTACTACTTTTCCTCTCCACATGGCACTGATTGCACAGTGCAGAAAGTTTCCAAACAACCGCGCATGATATCCTGTGTATATCCAAGCAGTTCACCTGCCTGCGGGCTTTGCATTCTGGAGCACTTCAAAAAGCTTCAGTAATGGGTGTTAAGGAAACCTAATAGCTCTGAAATGGTACAAAAGATCACCGCATTATTCCCGCGAAAATTCTGGATATTCTAGTTATTTTGCTTTGACATTTCTGCTGCTCAAAGTCTCAGGATCGAAATATTTAATTTCTGCAGGTGACTTTTTGTATTGTTCACATCCCAGAGAATAGGAGAGGGAGTGTGTGGTGGGCAAGAGAGTTTAAATACAGCAGATAATCCCGTGTTGTCCATGACTAGTGGTTTCATCCAGCGTAGTTTGAGGCAGTCACTTGGGAAGTTGTGTACACCAGTGCCTCATGACCATAGATGGCCCATGCTTTCCACAAGTATAAAAGAGTTTCAAAAAGCACAGTACAATAAAAGTTTGGAACTTGTTGATCAAAAATCTTATGTTTTATAAAATACCACTCTTCTAAAGGCCATAGGCCTGTTCTCATGGCATAACAAAAAAGAGAGAAATAATGGCATGTTTGTGGGCCTTAATCACCTTTTTGGCCTACTTATTACTGAGTTCATCAAATGGCAAACTTTGTTGTACATAAAATGCTGCTTACTTTAAAGTCTCAGACAACAACTGAAATGCACCCTGAAAGCACCAGAAGAATTTGATTCTGTTTCTAGGACTAATTAAGTTATAGTTTTCTATCTAATTCCCATAACCTTGAGAAATTATATCTTCAATAAATAACAAATTTAATTAATACTTTATAGAGCATACATCTCTGGAAAATAAATTGGTTTTAATGGGGTTTTCAGGCAAAGCCCAAGATGTTTTTGTTTCTGGGGACTGCTGACCAAACGTTCTTCATCTCCAACTCCACCTCTCTGTCTCTACCCTGTCTATAAATACCCATGAAAAGGAACAAATGCAAGGATTTCTTCTACCATATTTGAAGTATACCATCATTCATTCCATAACTGACACATCAATTACATTGCCTAGCATTATAAGTGCTGCTTAAAAAGTAAAGTCCTCTTAGGTGCAATGGTTAAAATACCATGTCTGTTGTGGTGGTTGAAACT
>WBMZ01011246.1:0-44620 GCA_013400975.1 Atrichornis clamosus
TGACCTCAGAGCCCTCTGTGACCCTCCCAGGTTTGCAGGTGACACCAAGCTGAGGGTGTGGTGACACACCTGAAGGACAGAGCCATCTAGAGGCACCTGGACAAGCCTGAGAAGTGGCCATGGGAACCTCACATTGTTCAACAAGTCCATGTGCAAGGTGCTGCTCTTGAGCCAGGGCAATGGCTGATATTAATGCAGGCTGGGGAATGAAGGGATTGAGAGCAGCTCCACTGAGAAGGACTTGGGGGTGCTCTGGTTGATGCAAACATGGACACGAGTCAGCCATGTGCACGCACTGCCCAGAAAGCCATGCTTATCCTGGGCTGCATCCAAAGGAGTGTGCCCAGCATGTTGTAGAAGGTCATTCTGCCCCCCTGCTCTGCTCTGGTGAGACCCCACCTGGAGCACTGCATCCAGCCCTGGACTCTCAAAACAAAAACGTCATGGCCTGTTGGAGCAAGTCCAGAGAAGGGGCAGAAAAGTACTCCAAGGGCTGGTCTCCTCTGCTCTGGTCCCAGGCTGGGAGAGCTGGGGCTGTTCACCTGGAGAAGAAAAGGTTCCAGGGAGACCTTAGAACCCCTTCCAGTGCCTAAAGCAGCTTCAGGAGAGCTGGAGAGTGACTTGGGACAAGGCCTGGGGTGATAGGACAAGGGAGAATGCCTTCCCACTGCCAGAGGGAAGGGTTAGATGCGATATTGGGAAGAAATTCTTCCCTGTGAAGGTGGTGAGGCACTGGCACGGGTTGCCCAGAGAAGCTGTGGCTGTCACATCCCTGGAAGTGTCCAAGGCCAGGTTGGACAGGGCTTGGAGCAACCTGGGATAGCAGAAGATGTCCCTGCCCATGGCAGGGGGTGGCACTGGATGGTCCTGAAAGTCCCTTCTAACCCAAGCCATTGTGTGATTCAACCAAACCAGCTGAGCTGATGCTGTTGCTTGGTGCTTACTCTGTACTATGTACCACAGGGGGGTCCTGGTTTATGGCTCAGGTTCCAAGGTAATACCACATAATTTTTTTTCCCTTGTGCATTTCTTTCTTTTTGAGAGTTATCCCTAAATGTATTAGTGGTTGAGAAACATGCTGCTCGTAGCAAACCATGTGTAAGTTAGTCGGATTTGTCTATGCACTGTTTTCAGTATGTGGATTGATTGCACAGCTGATACCTGCTTTTACCTACTCAACTGAAATAAATACATGATATTATGTTTCTCACCGCTGTTATGTGGTCCAAGAGTGATCTTTCTAGTGTAGGAATTTCCTTGGGAGCAGGAGGCAGCCTATCACAGAAGGCAAGTGCTTGCATCTTTCTCTGATGCATGGTAACAGGACCTTTAAGTACTGCCATGTATTGTTGAAAGATTTATTTCAAGAGTACAAACTGGGATTCTGCCTCCTCCTGCTGTTTCAGTACCTCTCTGTATCTCCTGCCAGACAGTGCAAGGTGGAAGTGGTGGTAACGTGAATAACCTGCAGGTGAGCCAGTGGGGTCCAGCTGCCTTGTAGGTCCCCAGTCCTGCAGGAATCATCTCACAGCAGTTCTGTGCTATGGGCATAGGGGATAGAGCAGAACAGCAAAAAAAGGCACCTCCATAATCATCTCCCCTGCTCAGCCCACTTGGAATAGAGAGGAAAGATTTCCAAGGGTGTTTGTGCTGTGTTTTTCCCTGCTCGAAGTACTGGAGGCTGCGGAGGGCCGGGTGATTTCTCCCACCTCTCACACTCCTCGCTCACAGGTGTTGCTGGGGAGGGCTGTGAGGATGCTGAAGGTGACCCCTCTGACCCTGAATCGCAGGCTGGCTGCGCGCCCTGCACACAGCTTGCCCTGCAAAGGGCTCCCGGAGCAGCTGTGACCATTAGTTTACTCCCCTGTCTCCATACTGGCGCTTTTACACACAACAGCTTGCTGTCCTGCGGGCCTGGTAATGGAAAGAAAACACCCTGCTCCACTGCTGTTTGCTTTCTTTTGGCTTGGCTACAGGGGCACGGGAGGGAGGGAGGGTCTGCAGCCCCTGGGGGCAGCTGCTCGCTGGCCATCGCCCGAGGCGATTCCTCTCAGCAACCAGAGCTGGGCAGGGAGAGCCCTGCAGGGCAGGTGCCCAGCTGGCAGAGAGCAGCACGGCCACCACTGCTCAAACACCCACTCAGGGCCTCTCTTCCTGGCGGAGATCGTTCTGTGCTCTCCTGCTCCTCCTGGCCTGGCCTGAGGCTGGGCTGGCTCAGCACATGTGGCTGCTGAGGCCAAACTCCTCCTGCTCACCTTGCGGAGCTGAGAGAATCCAGAATTGCTGCATGTGGCTGCTGCCTCCCCAGGAGGCTCCTGGTGCAGGCACCTCTGCAGCATCCTTCCTGAACAGCCTTCTGGTCTTGTGTTTGGGAGATGGGATCCCACAGCAGGGCTCTGTTCCTGGCTAACTCCAGGATCTCTCCCAGGCCTCCTCCCTGCGCGCCATCCCATGGCTCAGCACCAAGGGCCAGATGGATATCAGGAATTTCACAGCCTACCACTGGTGACTCATAGACAGAATGCACAGGAAAACTGGAGCTGTTTTTCAAAATATCAGATGCTGTGTTGTTTCCTTCCCACTGTGGATTTTCCATCACCCCAGTCTCAGCCTACCAGCAGCCTACCTGGATGTTCCCCCTGTGCCACTTCTGCAATCCCACCTGTCCAGGTCCTCCTGATTCTATGGGCAGCCCTTTAGGCCACTGAGGCTCTGTTCCTCCTTTTCTGGGAGCATGTCCAGTGAGAGGTGATTCACTGACTCAGCACAAAGACATCCAGCAGCAGCAGTCGGTTCCCAAGTGCCCTCAATGTCCACAGGCAGTTGCGGCCAGGGGTGCGGAAGGGAGGCCGTGAGGGGAGCAGCCCCCCTGCCCTAGGCCTGCAGCCGTGGGTGTGGAGCAGCAGGTCCTGGTGTGGCAGAGGCAGCAGCTGGGCAGCGCAGCACAGACTGCACACATCTACTGCAGGGATATGTTTGCAAGATTTGTGTGTACATACACTGCAAATTGAAAAAGGTCGGGAGAAGTGTGGCTTAATTTCAAAGGCATTGGGGAAGAATTTTTACCACTGCTTTCCTGGCTTATTTTTGGTACAGGAAGATTCTACTTCTCTTTTGTTATTACCTTATACAAACCACCTCTGAGTCTGGGGTTTGCCTGGATGCCCATGGGGCCCTGGGGACCACCTGAGCCCAGCTAGAGCCCCTCTTTGGAGGTGAATGGTATGGCCTGAACAATGTTGTATCTCTCTGCAATTTACCTTCATGGAGTTTCTGCCCCTCTGCACCTCCCTTTACACTGTTTGCCAAACCCCCTCTCCAGGAGGGTGTCAGTGCCACTGAAACCACTGCACACTGATCCCAGGCAAGGAGCTGGGTGAGGGTTTCTTGCAGCCGCTTCCTGCTACTGCTCTGAAGGATGCTGGTGCCAGGTGTGGGAGAGGGCAAGGTGGGAAGAGGGAAGGCAGAGGAGGGGAGTGAGCTCCTCCAGACAGGAGCCAACTGTGGTTGGTAAGAGAATGAGACCTACAATGAACTGACACTTCTGTCTCCTGTCTTCTTGCTGACTGAATGACTGGAGTGCTTCAAACCCGGTTCTAACTAAATTTAACAGTTTATTGTGTAATTAAAAGGTATGGAAGGCTAAATGGACAACTAAGTAAGGATTTTAAAAGGCTGCTTCTTCCTATAGCCCATGAATATACTGGAAAAGGAGTTTTTCAATCACAAGGGTTCTTTCTCCACTCCAGGAAAACTCTAATTCAGTGCACCAGGGAGATTTTCCCTTAAAACATTGCTGATGTTCTCATGCTGCCATGCTTTAGTAGAGATGGAATAATTTTTCACTATTTATGTTTGATTTTTGTTTGGAAACAGTAGGAAAAAAAATGTGCCCACTGTGAAGATTTGGTTCACGCAGGTCAGTTGTTATTTCAGCTGCAAAAGTTGCACCAGGAATTCGCAGAGGTTTTCCCAGCTGGAACCTGGTGTGGCCACTGGGGGCCGGGGTGAGCCCTCCTCTAGCACGAGTCACCATGCCCAGCTCCTGGGCACCTTTGGTTTGTCGTATGGGTTTTACCGACTAAGAGCAGCCACCCAGACTGCCAGGCATCAGAGGCCATGGTTTAAAAAAGCAGATTTATTGGTTACTCTGAATCAAATCAAACCAAACTGTGGGTGTTCAGCCCGGAGGAAAGGAGGCTCAGGGGGGATCTTCTGGGTCTCCACAACTCCCTGACAGGAGGGTGCAGCCAGTGGGGGGGATCAGGCTCTGCTCCCAGGGAACAAGGGACAGGACAAGAAGAAATGGCCTCAAGTTGCACCGTGGAGGTTTAGATTGGAAATGTTAAAAAAACATGTGGATGTGGCACTTGAGGATACGGTTTAGTGGTGAACATGGTGGTGGTGATGCTGGCTGACAGTTGGACTTGATGATCGTAAAGGTCTTTTCCAACTGTAACGATTCTGTGATTCTGTGATTCTAAACAACCCAGTGATAACATAACNGGTGATGCTGGCTGACAGTTGGACTTGATGATCGTAAAGGTCTTTTCCAACTGTAACGATTCTGTGATTCTGTGATTCTAAACAACCCAGTGATAACATAACCTGCGTAAGGAAGCAGCATTGAAAGAGTTCTGCCATGCAGAGCGGAGTGCTACTAACGAAACTGATGTCCAGCTCCAGCAAAGCAGTGTGTTTTCCGTGCTTTTTGATTCATATCTCTCTGCTGTTCCCTGGTGGTGATGTTTTTTCTCCCCTCTGCTGAATAACCTTTGAGCCACTGCTTAGTCAGCATGTCGTCGGTGGGTGGTGCAGAGCCTCTCCCCTGCGAGAGACAGAAAAAAGGACTGAGGAGCTGAAGTAGTGGCACAGGTATCAGGGAGAAAAAGTAAGAGGCGAGAGCAATGATTTGTGGCTATGAATTGCAGGGCAGGCAGAGGACACTAGTGACTCAGAACAGTTCGGCACCTTGTGGCCATTAGGCAGCTGGCCCCAAAAGTTCACCTCTGCTCAAAGGGCATCCACAGCCTGGCTCACCCAGCACAGGAAAGCATAAAGGGAGGTAAGTGTAAAAAATTACCAAAATATCATCATGTGTTTGCAGCAGGTTTTGCAGCCTGCACTGGTTTTATGCTGTTCCCACACACCAACATATTAGATCAGAGGGAGCTGATTTAATCAGCAGGTTAAAATAGTCAAATCAGTTGATTAAAATGGTAGAGACCATTTTAATCCTGCTGCTGCTGCTGCTCAGAAGTCAGAGGGTCCAGCTGGAGACATTGCTTTTGAGGAACAGCCAGAGAACGACAGACCCAGGGAACGATAACGTGGCACTACCTCCGTTTGGGAAGAATTATTTGCCCAGCAGGAGCCCAGCTCCAGAGCAGGATCCCTGGAACCTTTGCAACACAAATAGTAGGAAGTTCATTCATACACCAAAAGATTTCCTGACCTTATTTACCCTCCCACATTCACTGCACCTCCTCATTTCAAAAGGCACCACGGGAGCACTCTGTCCGTGCCGGAAGGGCTGTCCTTCCCCCGCTCCTGCTCTGCACGAAGCTGTTCTCTTGTTCTGCTGCTGTTCAGTGCGTCTCCTGGGTCCCTACCACTGAAGGAAAATAAATCTGTTTACAAGAAACAAACAGCTTTGTGTAAACTACAGCCACAAGCTGCCAGTTCCGTGTTGTCGCGGCCCAGAAACGCCTCCTTCCCCCAGCACAGCGGCTCCGCTCGCAGCTCCGGGGGTGTGCTGCTGTGAGCTCACGGCACCGGGGACTGCAAAGCGCCAGACTGTGCCCTGTGTCTTGTAAATACAGACGGGAGATCATTATCTCACGATGGCCATCAGAGGTCCTGCTGTAATGATACTGCTGATAGTTCAGCCTTCAGGAATTCTTAGGTTGGGATCAGCCTGTGCTCGGAGCTGGAGCAAACCCCGCACTCAGGGTTTGCTGTGTGCAACAGCCACTGAACGCCTGGTGCTGCCTGTTCCCTGAAACGATGGAACTGTTACATTTTCCTGAGTCCACGTGATGGGTGTAACCAGAGAGTTGGATAATTTCTAGCTGGGATGGTGGATAGCAAACCACTAAATATGGTTGCATGAGATTAAATAAGAATACCCTTGCTGTCAACCACATTTATTTTTCCTATTACCAGATTATATACTTCTTTCCTTATATACCAGGTTATATACTTCTTTCCTTGATCACCTTGGAGGGCTGCAGCTGCAGCAGGAGTGGAAGCACCCGGGGAACTGACTCACCTCCCACGGGCCAGACATGGATTTTGACCCAGCAAACCAGAGAAACACTGACATAAAGGTGGAGCATTGTGTTGTTCAGGGAACAAAACATCACAGCAAATAACTGCTTTGAGTTTGGTCTGTTCCTTAATAGACTTGTGAAGTAAGTATGAATAAAATGTCCTTATTGCTTCATCACAAAAGGTCAAGTGTACAAACACCTCCAGCTGCAGATTATTTTAAGGATGCTGTGGTTACCCCAGCCTGTGCCCCATTCTCTGCTGCTGGGAGGCTCTAGCCCCAAAACGAGCTGGTTCAAGCTGGGTGAGGTTTCAAGAGACAGCAAGAGGCTCCCTTTTTCTTTATGCTTCTTAAAAATTCCTCCCCTCCTCCCACTAAATGTCCCGTACAAGCACTGTTGCATGTAGCTTCCAGTTGCACGATTTCTTCTTCCAGTACTAGTGCTTAAATAGCAGGGCCCTGCAGGAAGGACCTCTGTGAGCAATGGGATTTGCAGTCATGTCCCAGTAAAGTCCTGGCACTACAAACACGTTTTTCCTCTGCAGTTTGCAATAACAGGAGCATCCAAACTCATCCAAAGCAAAGCTTGTTTAAAGGATGGGTTTAGTCTCTCTGGGTTTCCAAGGAATCCTCCTTTGAAGCTGCTCTGGGGGCTGCAGCATATGCAGAGGGGTGTGAAGTGTCCCTGTACCCTCTGAGTTTTAGACTGAGCTTGGAAAACAAGTATCCCTGCCCCAATCGTCCCTGACATCAGACAAGCCGCCCTCTCCCTTCCCTGCAGCTGGGAGGTGGAAGGAGGAAGGAGGAGGCCGGGAATGGCAGTGCAGGGAGGTTTTGTCTCTGTTTCACCTCCAGCAGTCTTTGCCTTCCCCCACTGCCCTTCCAGGAGCTCTACAGCTTCTCCCCATTAAAATACCCCATGGAAAACTCTCTGGCCCTGTAGAATTCAGAAGTAATGCAAAGTCTCTCCCCCACTCTCCCCTTCCCAGAAGTCAGGCTCTGTGTGTGTGTTTGCACATGTGCACATGCCAAGTTTCAGCCCAAAGAGAGTTTTATACCTGACTTACAGCCCGCTGAAATAATTTTATTATGGAAGCAGTGACATAACTTGATGGTAATGCACACACACCACTGTAACGCCTGCGGTTTATAGGAGCTTTACGAGGTGTGTGTACAGGAGGTGACATCCCCAGCACAGGCAGAGCTGGCAGTACCTGGCTGGGACCCTTCAAGCAAGGGGCTGGTGGCCCCAGGGTGTCTGGCATGGAGATGGAGCGTTTCTCACACAGCAGACGTGGGACGGGGCCAAGGATGAGTTGAAATAGCTCATGGCAATGGTTGGCAGCAGCTCCTCCACCTCAGGAGTTCTTCTCCTTAGCCCTGATGCAGCAACAACAAAACCAATTTTGTAGATGCTGCTGTTGTTCAGCTTCAGGTGAGGTTATCAGGCAGAACTCCCTCTCCTCCATCCCCTGGCAAGCAAAATCCATAGCAAAGGAGGAAAAGGGAGGGTCTACGCTGGAGTGTGGCCCACTGGCATCAGAGCCTTGCAGCAAGGGGTTTCTGCTGTCATGAGCATAAGATGAGGTGTCCTGGCTGGTGCAGTCGTGTTTGAGGGAGCTGGGACTCCTCTGAACAGTCAGTTGACTCTGGAGCATCCCTGGGGACCAGGTATTAATTAGAATGTAAGGCTGTATCTGCAATGACCTTGCATTACTGCTGTTAAGGGGATAAAATCTTCCATAACCCTGTGATTTCTGAGTGTGCAGAGTCATGGCCAAAGCTGGCTTGGAGACAAGAAAGAGATGTTTTGGCTAATTGGTCACTACTTAACGTGTAGGTGGCATTCAGCACCCAATTTACTTTGCAGAATCAGTAAAAATTAGGGGCTATTGTTAACCTGAAAAAATGTGTTTGTGCTGCAGCACTTGATTCCAAAATTGTCCTAGAAAAGAACAAATATGCCTTTGTAAAAAAATTATGTGGTTTCTATTGCACACCCCACTACTGTGTGAGAAGCTGCCTGGATAGCAGTGTTTTTTCAGTTGATGTTCTGAAGGGATTGATTCAGAAACCATGGCCCAAATGTCAGTAGAAGCAGAGCAGCAAGCTTCAATTATATAGAGCCACAGAATCACTAAGGCTGGAGAAGATCTCCCAGGTCAGAGAGTCCCATCTTTCAGCTGATATCTGCCCTTATCTGCAGGGATCTCTGCTGCATGGACTAGTCACTCCCCATACACAGGCACCGTGTCCAGCACAGTGGTGCATCTGCAGCAGCACCTGATTTCTCTGAAAATGTGAGCAAAGAAACTGAAAACTTGTGCTCTTGGGCACTGAATGATATTCCTGGAGAGTGTGGTGGCTCTGGAGGATCAGGATGTCCCAGAAGAGTGAGAGGAAATAGCCATTTTTAGCGAGTTCACTTCTGGAATTTATAGGGTGAGCACAGGAAACAGAGCCCAGATTTGACACATGAACAAAATAGATGGGATTTAAAACCCTCTGTGAGCCTTTGATCCTGTCTTCCATGACTGCCCTGATGTTCTTCTGAGCTGGTGAAACCATGGAACACAGCTGGGTGGGAACAGACAACAAACACAGCAGTAGTTTGGCCCCAGGTATAATAACTTCAATTCTTTAGTGTTTTAATATTATAGACAAGCAGCACCTGTAAAGTTTGTTTAAAAGTTACATATTAGTTAGCTGAGATGGGTGTATTGTACAAATCCAATCTATTATTTTTTACTTGCTACTGTTAATTAGAATGGCAAGGTATGAAATTGCCTGAGTAGATTAATGAAGAATTTATTACTGTTTTTTAATCCCACAAGTTTGTTTTTTTTTTTTTAAACAGAAATTTGCAACATGAATACAAACAGCTAATTAGAGAGAGGTGCTGGCCCTTTGAGGGGGATTTGAAGAATGTAGACCTGTTTTCATGCTTTGAGTGAAGCAGTGAGTTTTGAGAAGGGATGTTGATGCCATCTTGGGATGTTCAGTCAAGGAAGGTTCATCCTGTACACCCCTTTTCTGGGCTGGTATCCGTGTCACTGTGCCCTGGGGAGGTAGGAGCAGAGATGAGCAGAAGTTTGTCACAATGCAGAGGACTTCGGGGCTGCTGTTACTGCAAATGCCAAAGCATGATTAGCTCTGTGCCACATAATGGAACTGTTCTTCTGATATTTTCCCAATTGCTGGTTATTGTAGTAAAAATGAATAGTCTGAAAGGTGGAAAGAGAAATGAAAGGAAACTGTGGGAACTGTTTCATGTTGAGATGGTGTTTTTCTTCAAGACACCTGAATGAATCACGTAGCAATGGTGACAAAGGCATAAGAAGATGTGTTTGATAAAGGGCGCAAAGAGGCCTGTGGAAGCCCTTGGTGAGTGCAGGAGAAGATGGAGGAGTCCCAGCAGCAGCTCCTGTGCAGCCCTTTTCTTGCCTGTGCTCTTGGAAAACCTTGAGGGTGCTGTGGGATGCTCTTTGGGAGTGTTTTATATGCAGCCTTCAGTAAGCACAATAATTGATGCTGTGGTTTCAGGCCCATCACAAAGCAGCATTTCCCATTTATTCAGCCCCTTTAAGGCACGTGGAGCAGAAGCTGATTGAACTCTGCCCCAGCTCCCACCAAATCAGTGAGGACCACAGGACTGGGGAACACAGAGCCTCAGGCCCCAGCTCTGCATCCTCTGTGGTGCCTGTAAACTGCAGGGACAAGAAAACCCAAGAGAAACAACCAAGCAAAGGCCAAAGCAACAAAAGACACCTTATGGGGTATCCAGCATTCTCAGAGATGATGTCAAGCCTTCATGTGAGTTCAATTGAATGCCATATGTATGTTTCTCTCCCCTAAAGTATTTCAGTAAATCTCTAGCGACCTCCTTGCTATAGAAAATCTTTAACTCCTGCCACAGCATTGTCTGAACCATGTTTGGACACATACGTTGGCACAAAACACTGTGTTTGAGAACAGTTGTATATGAAACAAGCTTTGCATCTTTTACGGCAGCTTCTTGGGCCTGTTTACCTCAGTCTCACCATATGGGGAAGAATAACACTGTACATGTGCATCATGGCATTACAAATATTTATTCCTTTACCTGCATTTCTCTTATGACTTCCTTCCCTGCAGTGGTGCCAGCAGTTCATGTGTTGCCAGGATGATGCAATGGCATATTCTCCATTTATTTTAAAATGAAAATCTCCTGAGATTCAACAAGCACATGCAGCATTATACATCTGCTGGCAGAGTTGTGCTCTGTCTGTGCACAGAGTAGACAGTATGGCCTGGTACACTCTGCTCTCCTTCCCAGCTAAGGTGCCTCAGCTGTTCAGGAAGAGGGGAAAGGCAAGGGGAGAGACTGAGATCTCTCACAGATCTCAGTAAACTATAAATTTTTCATAGCAGCAACACAAATATTTTACAGTGAATCCCCAAAGCTTTCTTTCAGAGAATATTTCTCCTAGCAAAAATACCAAAGTGGGAAGTGATGGGATCTTATCCTCCCTGCTCTGCCCCTGACTCTGTCGTAGCCTTGCCTGGTGGTGTCAGTCCTTGCCTGTGTTTTATTGAGTTCACTGACCCTCCCTGGTCAGAGACCCTCTCACACTGCTCAGGGATGTGCTGCCCTTGGGCTCCATGCTTAGTCATTGGATTTCTGCCTTAATTCTCTTTTTTATTTTTTCCCCAGAATATCTCCTGTTGCTTTCTATAGCTTCTTTACTGATCCTGAATAATTTGTTCTCCTTATTTTTTAAATTTTGTGTCATTACTGCTGACTTCCCTGGCTATTTGATAAGTCCACTGGCCTCAAGTCCACTTTGCCATCACTAGTGGACTTGCATCATGCAGCCTTCAGTAATCACAATAATTGATGCTGTGGTTTCAGGCCCATCACAAAGCTGGTGTGAGACTCCTAAACATTATGGCCCCTGGGCTGTTATAGGCCATGGCATCCTTCCTTTGGATGGATCCTTCCTTAGGATCCTTTCTGTGCTTCTAACTTGACCATCTTTCCTGGTCTCCTTGAAAGTATCTCCCTCTCTTTCTCAGACACATCTCTGTTTCTCTACTGCCTCCCTCACATCCCTCCTGAAGACCTGAATTTTTCAAGACAGTAGATACTAGCAGATATTTCAAGCCAGCAAACATTAGCCTGAAACCTCAAAATTAAAAGATTAAGAACCCAAAAAGTAGCTCTGGGTGGGCCACACTTAAATTATCTCATAGCACACACAGCCCTATGGCTGAGGTTCCTGGGGTCACCTGGGAGCAGCTGCTGTGAACACCCCAGAGACATAGGATTTTAGCTGCCAAAGAGCTCTGTTGGTTTGACTCCCTCATCTGCATGTCAGAAGGCCCAGAAAATCAAGAGGTAAGAATAGAAGAGGTGGACAGCAAAGTCCAGCTTCATCCTTTCTAGTAAGATCAGATGAAAATGATGAGAAATTATTTTGTTTAACATGAGAATAGGGAATACTTTTAATATTCAATATGATTAATTTACAACAACATCTAAGTAGATTAATTATACATACATCATGTTTCTTGTCCCAGGTGATCATTTATCCAGATAACTCTGCAAACCAATAATTAGAGCAGCATTCCCAGTGCTCTGATAATATTCTCTGGTGTTCCCAACCTCGGCCTGCTCAGCTGAAGGATAGATGGGCTGTGCAGCAGCTGAGCACAGAAAACCTAGCTTTAACAGCATCGTGAAATGATAACGCATCATGCAGGAAAGCCTGGGGCTCCTGTGCCGAAGGAATTTCAGAGCAAAGCTTCCAGCAAACTGGTGTTTTCTTGCTTTCAGTTTCTTCCTCGTGGCTCTTAAACAAGGGCCAGAGGGTGAGGTTGGTTGTGGCCTGGTTTATCTGCAGTTCCCCAGGAGCTCATCACTCCACAATCTTGTGAGGGAAGCCTTTGGTATCTTTCCAGTTTAGTTTTTCTCAATTATTAATCTGAGGGTTGCTTAATTACTAAGTCTTCTACTTTTAGATCATGTTGGGAGGGGGGATGTGTGCAAGATTTCTGCTGGGCTCCTTGATGCCTGTAGGTCTTGAGTTTAGTGAGCTTTTGCAGAGCTGTGCTTGTGTTGGAAGTTAAACTTGGCCTTTAAGGAGTCTGCAAGACCAGCAAGGAGGATCCCAAGCTCCTCCCGGCAGGAGCTGTGTCCTTTTGGCACCTACAGCCATTCCAGGGCAGACTGTGAAGTCTCCACAACAGTTTGACAAGACAGTGTTAAAACAACTCTCTGCCAATACTCTCTGCCAATACCCTCTCTGCCAAGGGGATCCTGCCTTGGCTTGGCTGAACTACCTAGAGCTAAAGAACCACGTATGAGTCTGCATTTTCAGAGGGGATGTGCTGTGAAGTCTGGATGCACTTTTTTAGCCTGTTCAACGCTGCCTTGGCTCACCTGAAGCATTCTTGGCTTTCACTGAATGTCCTCGTTCACCTTGTGGCTGTTGAAAAGTTATCAGAGAAGCTGCTCCATGTTTTCCAAGAAGCTGTTTTGAATTCTCCACTAAATACTAAGCAGAGCTCTGCTGTGCTGCCATTTTTGGTGAGGTTTCAGATGGCTTGTTTTTGTGCTATGATGAATTTTAATAATTGCTATAAGTATGCTATTAGTCAAAATGAAGGAGAAAGAAACCCAATTATTAAACTAGACTGCTGTGACTGGAATCTATAGCTGATATATTAAAGCCCAACTGTCATGCTTAATAATTAACTCAACCCACTGGCAATTCTGGAAAAGAAAATGAACATTAATAATGAGTTAACTGATCATTATTTCTTTTCCCTCCTACCATTTGAGCAATATTCTACACTATATCAATTAAACAATACAATAATTTTACATCACATGCACTGTGTGCTTTTGCCTGTACTTTGCTACCTTCTGCTTTCCCAACACCACTTTTATGTAATTAATGCTTCTTTCCAAGTCTCCCTTTGCTACCTTGGGCTGTGTAAGGACTGAAGGAACCAGCACGGTGTGCAAATGTTGTTCGAAATGCCCCATTTGAAGCAAAGAGGAATGATCCACATCCACACTGACTTGTGAGGACTTTCTGTGCACTCTGAGACTTCTGATTCAGATCCTCATTCAGCACAGCTCACCCACCTGCTGCAGTCCAAATCTTGACTTTGCTGTGGAGTAAATGCAGCCCAGGCTCTGTGCTCCTCTGTCAGTGGGCTGGGAGCCAGTTCTCTGTGCAGGAAGGCACCTGCCCATCCTGGAAGGTGTGCTGGTGTCATCTGGAAAGCCCCGCCTTTGGTGGAGTTGCTCCATGACCATGATTTTCCCCAAATTATTTCAGAAACTTGTTGGTTTTTTCAGTGATAAATATTGCATGGAGGATGGATAGGCTCTGGTTAAGCATCGTCCTCAGTCACATGTGGGAGCAACCTCAAGGGACTAACTTTAATTTGGATCTTATCTCTGCATCTAGGCGAGCTCTGCTAGCTGCTTCTTGCAAAAACCACCCTTTGGGCTCTGACCCTGCTGATATTTGCAGGGGAGTCTGAGAAACAGCAGGAACATCGCACGAGTTCGGAGCACTACCTGGAGTTATTGATGTTTCCCTGTGTGTGTGGCAGAGGAGAGTTCCCCTCTGAAATATTCCGAGGTCTTCAGTGCCCACCAGAGACCTCGGGATGTGCCAGATCCCTTTGTACATTTACCTTTCTGTTTGATTTTGGTTTTTATTTGAGGAGAAGCCTGAACTCTCCAAACAGAAATCTGGACTTAATGACATCAGGGAGAGCTTATCAAAGACAGGGCAGTGCCCACAGCGTGTTCCCAGTGGGCTGGAGGATTGATTTCTTTTGCCCTTGCTGTTCCTGATTAGAGGGCTGGCTTTAGATACAGCTGTGTTTGGGGGGTGGCTGAACTTGAAAACATCTTTGTTTTTTGCCATCCTCCACAAAGGCAGCGCTTGGGCAAGTGTTCCCTCCCCACTGTTTGCCTTTGTATTTCTTCATCTGCTGTCCCCTGCTCCCCTGCAGCCAGGGGGAATGTGGCACCCTTGGGTGGGAAGCAGGGGCACAGAGAGGTGGAGCAGCTCCTCAGGGTCAGGTGTCAGCAGGATGGAGAGCTCAGCCCTGTTTGGGGGGTCCCTCTCATCCCTCACCCCCTGCCCTACCCCAGGACTGAGGGGGATCCAGTCTGGCAGCAGGGCTGAAGGCACAGCCTGGAGCCTTCCCCTCCTGGAATTGCAGCTCATTTTCTAGGCTATCTCCAACCTCTTTGGGTTCACCCAGCCAGGGTCCTCCATAGGCTCAGGTGACAGGGGCCAGCCTGGCTCAGAGAGAGGAGAAAGTTCATGTTGAATACCAGGAAAATGTCTTCACTGCTGGAGTGGTCAAGTACTGGCACAGACTGCCCAGGGCAGTGCTGGAGTCACCTGGAAGTGCTCAGAAAACGAGCACATGTGGCACTTTGTGGTATGGTTTAGTGGGTATGGGAATATTGGGCCAAAGGTTGAACTCAGTGATTTCAGAGGTGTTTTCCAGCCTTAATGATTCTATGAAGGCTTTGTGGGGTGGAGACTTACGCTTATTTTTGCCTTTTTTTGTAAGATAATTTACCTTGAAGTGGTTCAAGCAGCAGTTCTAACATAAGTGCTTCTTGAAAGTGTTGCTTAAAGAGGGGTATGCAGGCAAAGATGAGATTAAAAGGACTTTACCAGTACCTTTGTTAGTTAGAACAGTAATCACAATGCAACCATAGAATATTGTTTTTAAAAAGGAGAGGAGAATAAGCAAAAACCACAATCCTCAAAGAATCCACAATTCAGTTATAGTTCATGGAAGGGAAATACTGGGAAATGTTTTCTAGGGTGCTGATGCCTGGCCCTTCACCCTGCCCACATTCATGGATGGGGTAGGGATGGATGCAAGGAAATTGTTTCCCTGTAGCACTAATGACAGAAGTGCAATTCCACAGGTGTAAGATTATTTTTTCCAGATCTGGATTTATGTTTTAAGCTGTGTACATATTTTAATTTTGTATTCCTGATTTGAATTTTGCTTTCCGTGGTGTTTTCTAGGACTTGCTGCTGCTGCAGTCCTTGTTCAGACTGATCATTTTGAATGTGGTGTATTTAAGGGTGCAGAGATGGGACTTGTAAAGAGAATTTTCTGCATGGCAGCACTATCATTCCAAATGTTTATTGAAAAAGCTTATTTATGCTATGCATTAAGAATGCAAGGCTTTCAAGGACTATAGTATATCACATCCTTTAATACATAAAGAAATAGAAGATGATTTTAGATCACACATTGCTAGTCTGTGCAAAAGGTTTAAATAAGATTTGCTCCAGTTCACATACATTCTTGCACTGCATGGGGAAAACACATGGAAAAGCATCTATTTTTTGTCAGTATGTCCATGTGGGATGTGCTGAGCCAGACCATGCCCTGAGGTCAGTGGAGGGGTGGCAGGGACTCAGCTTGGAACCTCCTCTCCACCAGGGACACAAAGGTGTGGTTCATTGTTTTATGTTATATGCATTTAGCCCTTTGCATGGTCACTGATGGAGAAATTGTGTTTTGGTTCGTCTCCTACCTCACAAGGTCCTGAGCTTCCTTCTCTGCCTTTTTCAGCTTTCCTTGGGTCTGCCTAAAGAGAAAGGAAGGTATTGGAGGTAGCCAAGGAGGAAAAAAAATTAACTTTGGATCTAGCATTTAGAGAGACAGCTACATAAAAATTTCTGTCTTTTCTGGAGCTTCTGTCTCAGTATTACCCTGTGTATTTTGTGGTACATTGGTTACCTCCTTGCTACACATTTTAGCTGGCAAAATGAAAAGCTGCCCAGGGAAGCTCCTGCTGTGCTGAACATACACGTGCAGGATGCCCTTTCTCTCCTCTGCTTCCCTCTCCTTCCTTTAAGGTTTGTGTTGAATGTTTCCTGCTTTAGGACCAAATGATTTCCAGCCTGAGGTGCAAGGGGGTAGCAGGCACAGGAGAAGGGATGTGTTGGGCACGTGCAGGGGACAGCCACCTCTACCTGGTGACACCCACTGGGTGCAGAACGATGGGACAGGGGACCCTCCTCCAGTCTGAGAGGTGGCAGGAGTGTGTCATGCCCAGGGCCACACCCAGGAGCACATCCTTGCACACGGCCGTGGCCCCACTCCAGTCCCTGGTGCCTGTTCTGTCCCTGTGTATGGCAGGAGCTGATCTGGCATCGGGTCATTTCTGGGCCTTGCAAATGGCTTTTCTCCGTTGGTGGGGAGCAGGTCTGTACCCCCCTAACAGCCCTGCACTGCTCTGTCAGGCACTGGGGCAGCAGCTTGTAACATTCCATCCTGGAAAATACACTCTGGAGAAGACAGTATTCCCTACTTTGGGAGAAAACACTGCAATTCTGTCCCTCCTTGGGGTGGGTGTTATGGATCAGCCTGTGAAGGTTGCTCTGATCCTGGAGATGGATGTCATCCCTTTCTGGCCCCACTGTAATGCTCTGGAGGGATGGAGATCGGGATCCTGTACAAGGGCTGGAACATCTCTGCTCTGCAGACGGGCTTAGATATTTGGGGTTGTTCAGCCTGGGGAGGAGAAGGCTCTGGGGAGACCTCAGAGCCCCTTCCAGTGCCTAAAGGGGCTCCAAGAGAGCTGGAGAGGGACTTTGGGCAAGGACCTGGAGTGACAGGACATGGGGAATGGCTTCCCAATGCCAGAGGGCAGTGTTAGATGGGATACTGGGAAGGAATTCTTCCCTGTGAGGGTGGGGAGGCCCTGGCACAGGGTGCCCAGAGAAGCTGTGGCTGCCCCATCCCTGGAAGTGTCCAAGGCTGGGTTGGATGGGGCTTGGAGCACCCTGGGATAGTGGGAGGGGTCCCTGCCCATGGCAGGGGGTGGCACTGGACAGTCCTGAAGGTCCCTTTCAACCCAAACCATTCTGTGATTCCATAATTCTATGATTCCCACTGTGATCCAAATTCCCTCCTGGTCTCACAGTCCTGCTGGGAGCCACTGACAGCTCAGATGGCAGGAGTGTGACCAGCTCCAGGCCGGCCTGGGAAAGCCCCAGGGCTGGGGATGTTGTGCCTCCAGGAGGGCAGAGCTGACCTGGTGCGGGAGCCACAGCAGCTCCTGTTTCGCTGGGGGCAATTGAATCCATTTTCTGAAGGACGTTAAGCTATAGCTCGGAGTTTCAGATTATTCAAGGAGATCTCCCTGTGAGTTTGCCCCAGAGGTTGGCTGCTCCTGAGCACAAAAGCGGCAGGAAAACGACTTCCAGCCCTCACCTTGGTGCTGGCAATAAATTAAGCGATGAAATACCCGAAAAGCACCTACAAAAGAAGTTGTCCTGTAACTTGAGAAAGAAAAATGAAGGAAATCCCTGGACTTACAAGTTGGTTGTAGGGCTGAGGAAGGAAGGAGTTCTGCCTTTGGATGTGGAAGAGACATCAAAGTATCTTTAGAATGAAAAGGGATAAACATTCCTGGTAGAGAAGCCTTTCCTTAAATCTGAATTTAGCTGTAGCCATGGCCCGGGCAGTTTGGAGCGGTGACTCACTGCACGGAGGGGATTTGCTCACCCAGTGGCTTCAGATAAATCCCCCTGATGCCGACGTTATCTGACACTTTTCATTTTTCTATATTTAACAGGAACCAAAGTACAAGTCTCTACTCCAGGAGCCATTGCCAAGGAGGTGATTATTCATTAACTCTGGGTAAGGAAAAATGGGCTTAGCAACATCTAAGATCTCTGGGGGGAGTCTCTACATTAATTTCCTGTCAAATTCCTGTTAGTATTCTGTGTAAGCATTACTCCAAATTAATAATGCAAAATAACTAGAAAGTAGCAGAAACCCCAAGGCAAATATTGCAATTTTTAGCCAGAATGGGTTTAATTGATATTGTTTGATGCATCCTTTGCCCCTGAAATGTGCTGAATTATTTCTGGTGCTGGTGCCTGAATAATTTACTGTGCACTTTCTACAGAAACTATAGCTAAAGGACATTTTAGCTCTCAATTAGAAATGGTGGAATAATAATTGCTAATAATGTGTTTGATTGATTTTTACAACCATTGTTGATCATATTTCATATGAATAAATGCTTTCATTAATAGATTGGTGTCGTAGAATATAAATAAATTATTTTGGAATACTTCCCCCTCCCATCAGTCACTGCATACATTATTCTTGACTATTTCTATTCATTAAGCCAGCTGCATTCCATTAACAAAACAATATAAACCCCAGTTCAGGGAAAGACTCTATAATGCTTTAAAAATCTGCAGGGAATATTTCTCTCATATCAGTGTTTTTATAGATATAATCTTTTAACCTGGAAACACTGTGCTCTGAGTCTAATTTGCGGAAATCACCAGAACTTCAGGGATAAACAGCCTTGTGTGTCTGGAGCCCAGGGACACAGGGTCTGCCGAGGCCCTGGGACACAGCACAGACTGCACGAGGGAGGGACGCTGACCTTGCCCGGGGTTTCCATGGGCTGAGGGGTCTAAAATAAGCCCTTGGCTCCATGGGGCCACGCTGAAGTGCCTTCAAGTGCAGCAGAATGTGAGCACATCCTTTTCTGAGGGGAGATTGTGGAAACTTGGGCCATTGGGAAATGCAGGGGGGCTGGTGCTGCTGTCTCTGCCTGCCCCAGAGCTGGACTTCATCATCCATTTACACTGAAATTCTCCCCTAATAACTGTACTAATTAACGACTATTTGGCAATAAGAGTTGAATGCAATTCATGGTCATTGCTAAAATCCTGGGAGAATGTCTCACACTGGCAGCGGTCTGATAACACCCACCAAAGCACCCGCTACCATTTTTCCCACGATTAAGTGGGAAACCTTTGAGCCTTTGACATCATCTCCTATAAATTCTTCACCTAATCATCTAAAGAGGAGCCAGTATCATTTTGATGTTTAAACAGTAATAATCGCCTTTTCATTTCAAGGGTCTACTCCCTCATTTGTATTCCGGTGACTAATTGTTCATCCATTCCTTGCTGATAAATGCCATTTAGTGTGGTTGGTGGCAGGAATTAATGAAACCATAAATTGCATCTCGTCCCTGGCGGTTCTTCCCTTTGCAGTCTGTCTGGGAGACGAAATTCCTTGGCAGTGCAGTGTCAGGGGATGAGAATGCCTTTGTTCTGGGCAGAGCTGCAGCATCACAACCACTTCAAAGGTGTGTAGAGAGTGCAGGGGGGATGAAAGCCCTGATCTGGTGTGACACAGCACTGGTGAGTGCTGAGCCTCCCTAGCAGTGTGTGCAGGATGCAGTGGTAGAGGTAGGTGAGAAAGAAAAGGGTCAAATACCATCCATAAAACAACCCCAAACCACATGCCTCCAGTATAATCTAAATTCAGCTTAATTAGTTTAACTTGGTTGGAGATGATGGAAAAGGAGTAATAGCCCCATTAAAGAACAATCCCCCTTATCTTACACCCACAGTTAGCAGGAGCAGAGATGAGATGAGCATCATCCCTGGAAGTGTCCAAGGCCAGGCTGGACATGGCTTGGAGCAACCTGGTCTAGTGGAAGGTGTCCCTGCCCATGGCAGGGGGTGGAATGAGATGAGTGTTAAGGTCCCTTCCAACCCAAACCATTCCACAGTTCTTGATTCATTCCTGAGGTTTATCCAGGTTTAATGCATTGACATTTTGCTGCTCCTGGTTGCTGCAGCTGCTCCCTGGCAGCTCCAAGAACCCCAGCACTTGAAACAACTTGCAGGGAAACCCCTCTTGGCCTTCTAATCATGAGAGCAAACAGTACAACAGTAATTCCCTGTGAAATACCCTCCTGCTGATAGCTGCTGTTCGGCTGGATGTGCCTGGAGCAAACCTCACCTCCCAGGCTCCTTATCAGGCTTGTCAAAAGCTACAGAAGAGCTGGTTGCTGATATAAATAGATAAAGAGATTCCCACGTGCTTCCTTGCCAAAGCAGCCCCAGGCTGCTGCCAGCACTGCTGCAGCACATCGTGGTCTTCAGCTGCAGTCAGAAGGGCCTGGTGGATGGAGCATTGTGCAGCTCCCCTGTGCCCTGGGGCAGCTGCAGGCCAGCCAGGAGGGTCTGCAGAGCACAGGATCCCAGGGCTGTGAGGGGAAAGCCAGAAAGAACAAGAGGAGAAAGAATAAAACAGAAAGGCCAAATCCACTCTTGCCTGTAAGTGCTGTCTTGAGATCTCTAACACCACTTGGGGCTCTACAGGGTGTTGGCTGCATGAACTTCCAGCCTTGTATCACAGAATTGAAGTCAAGATCCTGAAGGCATTTCCTAAACTACTAACCAAAAGAAAGAATATAACTTTTTTTTTAAATCATCAAGATTTTTCTCTTACATCTTTCTCATCCCCTAGGTGCAATCTATCTAATGTAAAATTTGTCAGGAACATGTAATATTGCCCAAAGGCAGTGGCTAGTGATGAATTACCATCTTGTGCCTTTTTCTCCCCCAAGATTTGCAGGTTAGACTGGTACACATGTACACAATGTTCTCTTACAAACTGTTGTGCTGGTTGGGGCATATGTAGTAATGCTGGTTTTGCATTAAATTTTTAATGTGCTCTCTATGTAATTATGCTCTATGGTATCTTGTTATTTCCAACTTGGATTGCTTCAATCATTCAATGAACATACTGAGTAAATTCTATTTACAACAGTCTTGAAAAATTTTAGAGAGGTTTTTGCTCATACTAATAGATCCTGGTATAATATCACATATGAGACACAAATTCTATCTCTAGGCCAAAGTTACAAGTCAGTGACCAAATCAATGGGTGTTTAAAAAAGAGGTTATTCTGAGTTTATGTCTCAGGAGTATCAAATGACATTTCATAAACAGACAGCATTTCTAATTATGAGTTTATCCTGGGTCACTGCTTGTTTAAGGACCTTTACTGGAATTGACAAACCAGGGAAAAGAGCAGCCAGCTACCCAGAAAGAGCTGAGAGCTGGCTTTGCCAATCTGCTCACCTTGGGGAGGACACCTTTACTGAGTGCTTTATAGGGGCTCAGGATATGCAATTATTCATTAATTTTTTTTTTTCCTGCTAAGGTTTTATAAGTTAAAATGGGAATGTTTTCCCAAATTTACCAAACCAGAATCAAAACTTAAATTCTAATTGCTGGGAGAAGGGAGGTCCTGTCAGTCAGCTTTGAAGGTGGCTGCCACCCAAAGGACTCTGTGATCCAGAGACAACTTGTGAGTGAGGGAGGAAAATCAACCCCTCAAATATCTCTACTGTAATTACATGAAATTATTCTGAAAAGTGGAAGATATTCAGGAAAAAAAAAGAAATCAGTTAAAACAAAACCCTTGAGCTCTATAGGAATGCAGTGGAACTGCACAGCCCTCACTTTTTAAGGCCCTAGGAGGATTAGGAGGCACAGCTTCTGCTTTATACAAACCATTTTGCATTTCAGTCTTGTGGAAGAGGGTGTGGAAAAAGGAATCACCTGCAAGATATCATGGGTTAGACTAAGCTGGGGACTGCTTAGATAATGATACCATGGTTTGGACCTGCTGAGCATCACTCCTGCCTCCCTCCTCTGCAGTGAGCGAGTACATCTGTGAGGGTGGTGAGGCCCTGGCACAGGGTGCCCAGAGAAGCTGTGGCTGCCCCATCCCTGGAAGTGTCCAAGGCCAGGTTGGACAGGGCTTGGAGCACCATGGGATAGTGGGAGGTGTCCCTGCCCAGGGCAGGGGGTGGAACTGGGTGATCTGTAAGGTCCCTTCCCACCCAGACCAGTCTAGGGTTCTGTGATCACTCCTGCCCTGCACTCAGTGTAACCTTCACACCTGAGCAGAAGTGGGGAGGGTGAATTTCAGGCAGGTGCTGTGGGTCTGCTGCAATCCTCAGTTATTTTTGGGTAATGCCTGACAGAGGACCTTGTTGACATGTTCGTGTGATGATGATAACTCTTAGATGAGTTCCCCAAGCAACAAGGCAATGGCTGTGCTGCTTCCCACTCTTGCTAAAAGTAAACTGGATACTTAAAGGATGACTAAAAAGGAGCAAATATTTAAAATTTGTAAATACCAGGGAGAAAAAAAGCATTACGTAAAGTAAAAAGGCAAATTAGCATGACATTAAGGAAAAAGGAAGTGTAAATTTTGTATCAGAAACATCTTCACAGATGGACTTATCAGGCTGTGACAAACACCAGTCAGAAGTCAGCACTTTCCATGCTGGGGAGGCTGCAGAGCTCTACGTTCTGGTTTAGAGCAATTAGCACATTTTTTAATATTTCTGCTTTGACAGGAAAATACCAAAAATACCCAAAGCATTTAAATTTCAAAACTGTAAAGGAAGATGTGGTTCCCAGGATTGGGCTCCCATTGAAACTCCATTCCCAGCGTGTCTCGACTGGGGACTTCCTGTCCATCCCTCCCATCTGGTGGGAAATAGGTTGGAAGCAATGGGAGTTTGCAGCTGGTGAGGCAGGAGCTGCAGCAGCCTCAGGTCAGGAGCAGTCCATGACACACGGGTGCCCCAGAACTGAGTGACCTGGGAAGTCCCAGGTGCAAGCATGGCTGGCAACAGCCAGCTTCCCAAATCCGGTCCCCTGGCCATTCCATGCTGTGACCACAGAGCCAGCCTGCTCTTGCAGTGAGTGAAAGACGGGTCTGAGTGCTGGTCCTCCCCGTGCAGCTCACAGCCAGGCTGGCAGCTCTCTCTTGGAGGCGTGGGGTGGTTCTGTCTGCCTGTTAAGTATGGCTTCACTTCTGCCTTTGACAATGTCATTATCTCAGATTCCAACAGATGAAATGCTGCATTAGTTGTTAGGAGCCAACACTTGAGAGCTAGTATGGGAATTTGGAAGACAAAACTAGGGATACAATATCAGCCCATTGTAGTGCTGGACTAAAAGGGCTCTTGATAGTTTTTTCTCAAAGTGAATAAAAGTGGGAGGCAAACTGGCTTGCCAAGAGGAATAGTTAGCAATTAATGAAAAATAGCTTTGCTCTTTGTAGGCTTTACAGATGCAAGGATGGGACAAACATTTCTTTGGTCCTGATTCAGCAGGTTCACGGGGGTCACACAATTCACAGCACAAAGCTCTGGCCTGACCTGCAGAGAGCGATCTGCTGGAGAGCCGCGGACCACAGGAAAGCCTTTGATCTCTGTGTGTGCCTGCCAGTTGGCCACTGCTGTGTCAGAAATGCCTCTGCTGTTAGTGGGAAATGTGAGTGTGATAAAGGAGAATTTCAGTGCATGCTGTATGCAAAGCCTCAGCTTCCTCCTGCCTCCAGAATGTTCTGTGGCTCCAGAACCAGCTGCATGGTAACACTTCTCTGTAGCCACCTCACTCCTCCAGACACCACATGGAGAAACAGGCAAAGCCAAGCCCAAAGACTCTCAGACATGTGGTATTAAATCATTTGTGGCCTCAGAACATTTCCTCTGGCTGCATGAACAGAGTAAGGAGACTCTCATTATTTCCAGGTCTTCCTCAGCTGCCAGAGGTGACAGTGGTGGCCGTGTTGTCTCATTACTGCCCAGGACAGAGTCCAGCTTGCAAGGATGGACACCATGCAGTCAACCTGCAGCAAGAAAAAGACAGGAACGTGAGTGTGCCCAGGATTTGCAGGGAGACATAGGCCAAATACCCTGAGTGCCCAAAACACATGTAAAAACAGCTTATTTTGCTGAGTTGGCCATACAGAACTTCTCTAAAGAGCTGAGCAGTGAGGAAAAATAGGTGCAAAATTGAAGCCCAAGAGGCTGCAGATCTAATGAGGTCCCAGCATCCTCCACAGGGCTGGAGCCTGGAAGCAGGAACAGGAGATCACAGGGATGTGCTCCCTGCCTGCAGCCAGGGAGGGTGTGGGAACTTGTGTGTGCTGCTGGAGGGGGATTGCACTGAGGGGCACGGAGTGGGAGGAGAGGGATTGTTCTGGGGAAAGGAGAACTCTCCTGCGGGCTGGAAGGGGTCCCAGAACAGCACTTCTCAGCTGGATGTGGAAATGTAGGGTGAGGAACACAGCCCATGTCACAGTGCTGGGGTGGGACGGCAGGAGCAGCTCGGGAATGGGATTGTTGAACCGACTACAGTGGCTTGTTCTTTGCCTTACAACAACTTCTCTCCAGTTTGCTCCAAGCCTGATTTCTGAGACCTTGCAGAGAGCTCATTCCTTGGAAATGAGAACTAGACCTGACAGCTCTGGGCTTAATCGAAGCCGTGAGTATTCTGGTCAAGTACAACACCTTAAGGACGAGTGAAAAAGTGTTGGGGTTTATTTATTTCTTTCTTTATTGTGAGTAGTTACTCTGTTTGCTAAACTGCCTCCAACTCTAAATTGGTCTTTTGACCCTTTGTGACTGGTTACACCAAGGGATAGACAAGAAGACCACTGCTGCCTCTTGAGAAAACCCACTGGTGTTTGCAGTGAGGCACAAAATATCCTTACAGCAGTGGGGGTGAGATGAGGACTGTGCCTCTGAGCCTTGCTTCCAGCAGGAGCTGCCCAGTCAGGCAGGAGCAGGACAGTGGGGACAGATGTCGAGGGCTGTGGAATGGGCACCTCTGGCTACCCAAGATTTATGTACATGGAGAGCAGAATGATTGTCCATGTCTCCATGGTTAGGTCCCACTTAACAAGTCTCCCAGGAGTTTCTCCTCACCTCCAAGTGAAAGGTAGAGTGTGTATGTGTGTGATATAACAAATACTGCACCACATCTTTCCTGTGCAAAGGCCTCTGGGCTGTGAAGCCAGCAAGGCTTTGATATCAGCAAACACTGTTCTTTTTTTGCATAACAGCAGCATTAACCATGAAGGAAAAACCCAGCATTTTTGAAATCCAGTCCCAAGTTTACACTCTGCTGGAATGTCTTTCCATTGCACAACAGCACGGTAAGCTGCTCTGGGATAGAGATGCAGCAATTTTTTGTGTAGCTCTCCAGGAGCAGGATAAACCACATTTATTTTTCACACCACATAAGGTTTTATGGGAAATGTTGACATGGTTGTGTCTGTCTATCAAGGGTGTAACAGCAGCTTCAGCATTTTTTTTGGCACAGCTCTTTAAAATCCAACTGTTTACTGACTTGCCATATTTGTCTTACAGTAAAAAAGGGTAATTTTGTTTTGCACTTCAGGGATCTATTCAGATAATCTCATCTTCTTAGTTATGAATAAAATGAGGTGTGATTTTTACATGTATATATTCAAACTGCAGCTACCAGCCTGTCCCTCATCTTACAGGAGCAAAGCCTCCAGCTCATACATTGATTTAATATTTTTATGGGTTTTTATAGCAATTTTCTTTCCGTAACAGGTACAAAAATGTGAGCATACATTCCTTTATAATGTGTATTGCATTATAAACAGGAACTCATTTCTCTGGGCATTAAATTCAGTTTGCAAAACAATGTTCTTACTGCAGCCAGGACTGCCAAGCAAAATATTTGTGTATTTACTGCTCTGACAGCCTGGCAGGTGGAGTAGGGTGGGTGGTAGCAGAGCCACAGCATCACCTTTGTTAAGTAGCAAGGGTTTGAAAGAGGATTTTATATATTAAATGCCTAGAAAGGGTCGAGAAGAGAGGGCTGAGGCTCAGGGTGAAAAATGTCTGAGAGACTTACTATGGGAACAGGTAGAATTAGAGAAAAAACCAAAAATTTAGATCAGCCAGTGAGATAAAATCCTTGGGGAGTGGTGCAGAGGCTGGAGAGAGAGACTGAGGCTAAAGCAGGGAAATGAGAGAACCAAATGAAGCCTTTGGTTTTGCTCTGTCAAAGCTTTTGCCTTTTATCCAGTCAGTCTAAATAACTGTGGAGAATCTAAAAGAAATGCTGCCATTCTAATAATCACCTGGATTTTCATATGAAGCAGTTTCTGGTTTTCATGCCGAAAAAAACCTTTATTAAAAATATTTAGGTTTATTTAAAGCCCTGCCTGGTTTCTGAAGGTGCATATTCAGTGAAGGCACAATTCCAGTCTATGGGCATTGCTCTGCCCTCACCCTGTCCTCTCCTCCCTCCCAACAGCTGAGCCCCAAAAGCTTCAGGAGACAGAGCTCTCGGGATGGTTTTCATTAAGCAGAGGGGCTAAGGGAGGTTTTTCTACAGTTCTTTACAGCTAGGGTATGTCAAGGGAGGAATTCAGGTTGCCTTTCAGATCCCAGATTTGGGTCTGAAGTCTTAGCAATACATTTAAAAAAAAAGAAAAGAAAAAAATCCCCCAGTGAACTGAGCATACATTATCCTTTCCTATGATTCCCAGGGCACTGTGAAACCCCACCAGGCCAGCTTGTCAGTGTCCAACTGGAACTGCACTAGGAAAACGTGGTCAGCAGCAGTTTTGGAGTTGAACCAAAGGGTCCACACCTGACAGGCCGTGCAGAATCAGGGGCTGTGCAGCCCCATCTTCATGTCTTCCACCACTATTGCCGGGCAGAGTCAGGTTGTAAGTATTGCATGAAAAGCTTCTTAGAAAGTCACTAGTGCTTTTGAAAAGGCCCAAATTTATCCATTCTTTTGGAAATACACATGCAAATTCAGACAGTCACTGCTGGTGTCCTCAGCACAGAATGTCAATAATTACTGACACCACAGTGATGGTCGTGAAGGGAAAGAGAAGTGCAGATAAACTGAGGAGTGTTCAGTCATTGACTGCCTGGGTGGTGACTCCTGCCAAGTAATGACTCTTTTTTCTGCTTAATTCAGCAAGAAAGCACATCAGACCCTAAAAGTCAAGTACCTGCAGCCATCCTTCTGGTGAGAAACCTCCGGCTGGATGGCAGCTGCCTGTATTGTAACACGAGCACATGAACACCTTGGTGAGTGCACAGCCCAGCTGACAGACTCTGTGAGTGAGGCAGACTGAGGAGTGTCATCTTACCAAAAATCAGCTTGCAGAAGCAAGACAAAACATGCAATTCATTAAATAACCCCATATGATCTTTTGAGTTCCAAAACCCCTTCAAGTCTGAGAAATTCCGATTAGGAGGAGGGTTTGAGTTAAAAGGAATCCTGTGGTTTGACAGAGCAGAAGCAGGCAGGGCTGGAAGTTCCCAGGCAGTGCAGGCAGGGCTGTACTGCAGTCAGCCAGTGCCTGGAGATGCTGCTGCAGAGACGGTGTCAATGTGCCTGTGGACAGCTTTCTGGGAACAGTTTCTTTGCAAATTCTAGAGTAATGCACATAACTTGTTTGAGGGAGTTTCAGAAGCTGTACAGCCTCCCATGAGTGTGTGTTACAGATGCCTGGTGAGGATCCTCTCTCTTAAGATCCGGGTGAGCCCAGCAGGGACCGGAGCAGCCTTGGCTCAAATCACAGCCACTGCTTCCTCAGATGGGCACCACTCACTTCCAGTATTCTGTGGGTATTCGTGAAATTAGGTGTCTGGAAAAACCTGATAATATGAGAGTATACTTTTAATATTCTTGGATCAAGCTGCTGCATTACTCATGCATCATTAATTCTCCAAATATTGAGGGAACATTTCTTAATATTGGGCCATAGTCCGTTAAAGAGATACAGAACAGCTTGCTTAGGTTAAACCATGATGTCAAACACACCCTTGGCCAAGCAGCTCCACTGCAGGAGGGCAGGGGGGAGCCCAAAGTGGGGCTGCTCAGACAGAGCACTCCAGGATCCTGGGCTGTACCTGTACATGTGTTACCAGCCCCCAACTGCAGTATCTCACTGTTACTGCTCACATTGCTTCACCTCGAGGCAGGATCCTCTGCTGTCACAGCAGACCAATTCAGTGCTCTTTTTGGCATTCCATCTATAACTAAAACCACTGCTAAACTTTGCCTGCAAGCCTGAGCTTGAAGAGAACGCAGCCACAGCACTGATGGCATTGGGACTGCAGAGTCATTACCTCTGGTTTTTAGTTTCTGCCATTCCAGCGAGATTCTCCTCTTTTCTGCGCTTAGAGCTGCCCTGGCACTTTCACTGCATTTGTTACTGCCATGCCAGAAGCACAAACAGAATGTCAAGTGAGCCTCATTTCCTCTCTTCTCTATGTTGGTCCATAAGTTGCTACCCACTGTTTTACTGCTTGTGTCCCAGCTCCTGTGAAACTGATAGTTGTGCATAACACTTCAGAACTGAGGAAAGTGGGGAGTGTGTCAGCAACAAACTGCTTTATTATGTTATTCTTCTGGACGAGTGATGCTATCCCCTGCATTTTAAGGTGGTCTATTAAGATGGAGTGTGGAATTGGTAAAGGACTGAAGAAGGGACCCAGGGAGAGGCTGCTCCGAGTTCAGCATGGGTTCCCACTGCCAGAACTGTGTTTCATGGCTTTCTCCATTTTTTTAGATGCTTTGTAGGTAGACACCTATTAAATTACAGCCCTAGATGGACATGGAAAGCAAAAACAATGGCAAGGGCCATGGATGCAATGAGGGGAGATCAGCTAAAGATGACTTGCAGTGCCCGGGATGTTGGAGGCCTGCAGCACATGTGGCCTGCCAGGAGCTGCCTGTCTTCCTGCTGGGCCCCTGGGAAAAGTGGAATGCTTCTGCCTTTGGGATGCACTTAGGATGGAACCAGTGCTGCATGCAAACCCAGCCGTGCCTGCAAGGAAATGCTCAGAATTCTGCATTGTCTTCCTGAGCTAAATGGAAATAGGTCTCTGAGCAGCCCCCAATTCCCATGGGACTGCAAACTCCTGTGAGCTCGAGCCCCCTGAGCACTGGTGGGGCCTCTGGTGTGGAAAATGCAGGAGCAGGAGGGAGTGAGGAATAGGACAGGTTGGATAAGCCGTGTAATCCCTGGGCCCCGGGGACATTCCTTCTGCAGCAGAGTGATTTGTGCTGTAAAAACTTATCATCTTCACTTGCCCTTGCACATAGAAGACTTCAGCTTGGAGAGTGCTTTTCTTCTTTTTTCTTTTTTTAATATATTTTAGTGGAATTACTTATTATAGATATCCCTGCTGGCTATATGCAGAAATTTGAAAGGAAACAATATCTCTGCTTTTGGGAGCTGATGGCTCTTTGTCATGGCACTGATTACTTGAAACACAACCAATTTTCTATTTAATCCTTCTCATGTGTTATTTATCTTTCTTTATGCTGCAAACTTGTTCTTTACAGAAATGATGCTCTTGAGTATCGTGTAAAAAGTAGACTTTAAATCAGAAGATAATTTTAGTGGCTTACAAGATGGAATTTGCTAAGGGGAGCTCTGGGGAGTGACTGTTTTGGGAGGCACAATGAGGGCAGGGGAGCCAAACAGTCCATCTTTCCAGTGCCCCTGCTGGAAAACCACAGTGGCAGGGGGTTCGTGGGAGCTTTGGAACCAACTCTCCATCACTACAACCTGCTGCACATTTAAAACTTGTCAACAGTGATGGAATTACAGAAAGATAAAGTGAGAGACTTCAGTGTGAAATCTGAAGTGGGGGGAAAGGCTGTTCAGCCCCACTTGATGAGCCAGGAAATTCAATTGCTGTAGTTTTCAACAATTTTCTCATCTCTGGCATGTCAGGTGGGTGTTAATGCTTCCAAGTTGTTACCACCACAGGGATTTGCTATGAAAAAGAAGAAGTCTAAGTGTGACAGCAGCCACAGCCAGGCATCAGGCAACTGTGAGGGACAGTGAGCGCTGGACAGTGCAGGATGGTGCTGGAAGGGAGCCTGGGATCCTGCATCCTGATCCATCATCGCCCAAGCTGGAGGAGAGGTGAGAAGAGAAATACAAATAGAGATGGAAGCAGTAACATAAACATTTTACATGGGAGGTCAAAGCTGCTTTATTGTTTTTATCAGCTGGATGGGAGTGAAAAATGAGATATGCTCGGAGTATTCCTGCAAGTATCATGCAGGTCTGTGGTTGTGAACTGCAGCACAACACCAAGGCTGCCAGAGCTCCAGGGGCATTTGGACAATGGTCTCAGGCACAGGGTGGGAATCTTGGAGGTCCTGTGCAGGGCCAGGAGTTGGACTTGACATTCTTTGTGGGTCCCTTCCTGGTTGCGATATTTTATGACTCTGTGACTTGGTAAGTGGTGAATTACCCACGTATTTCCTGGGCATGTGGGCTCAGCCTGGAGTGTTAAATGGCTGTGGCAGAACTTCCTTAGCAAAGGCAGCTGCTTTGTTTCCTCAGTAGCTTTTCCAAGCAGCACTTCTTCCATTCCCACCATCTCTCTGTGGGCTCTGAGTCTGTTAACAACTCTAAGCACATAGTTTTTTTCTGTGTCCCAGGAGCTGGCTTAGTCATTTAATGATTTTATGTATCTATATCTCTTTTCCTTCAGGGAAGCGAAGAGGTAAAAGATCTGCTATTCTGTCATTATTAGAGGCATGCTCCTGTGGAACGCACCCAGGGGATCAGGGAACCTGCAGAGACTTTGAGGGAAAACTGTCATGGAGCTTAAACCAAAGCTAGAGGTGGCCATAGGACCTACATAGTAACTGCCCTGGGGGTTGCCCTGGGCTCCAGGGAAGCATCAGTGACACCCCGGTGTCACCTGGGGTAGTTACCAGCCCACATGATGCCTGTGTTAGCCTGGGAACTCCCAGCACCTGTGGAGGGTGCTCCTTCCCTCCTGTGCTTTGCCCAGTTGCTCAGCAGGACGTGTGATCTCATCGAGCAGGAGGGATATTTGTACTTGGTTTCTCTGTGGCAGCATTGGGCCCGAGACAGCCTCCTCAAAGCATGAATACCTGGGGGCTACAAGTCCTGAGTCACCTTCAGGAAACACCTCCAGCTGTCTTTGATGGCCTTCCCTCTCCAAAGCCTGTGCTGGGCAGGAAGGCACCACATCTTACCTGGAAAGAGGAAAACCAAGACGATCATCAGCTAAAATTTCCTTGGAATCAATGAGTTGCCAATCAGTTTAGCTATGATATGGATAATTCTGAATATCAGCACAGTTCACCTAACACTCTCCCTGTCCCACAGTTAAAAAGTGCCAGCAAGGATGAAGAATAAAATAAGCGCGTCATTAAGCTAATGAGACCCATATGCTTGTGCAGTCAAAGAAAAGTGAACTAAATGTATGCAAGAGCCAAAGAGCAGATGAATGAACCACGACAGACATCCTGAAATCATGTTTAAAATGCAAATATTGATATTTCTCATGCTTTTCCCCCGTTATGTAAATCACATCTAAATAAGGAGTCTGGTAGAAGAGAACACATTTTTGCCTTTGAGCTCAGACGCAAATGAAGTAAACCCAACTTGAGAGAATACCTACAGGCTGCTGTGATTACTGGAGACCACAGACAGTTGGGAGTCACAAACCAGACTTGCCATCGTGATGGATGCTGAGCCTGAAAGTCATTTATATGCAAATCTGCACAAATTAATCTGAGGGGGTTTTTTTCCTAAAAATGCAAACCACATACTTTTCTCCTAGGATCAAACTGCAAATGTTGGGTTTGGGGAATCCAAAAATAGTTGCAGTCAGAAAGAACTTCAATACCAGAGAAATTATCCTCTCTCTTCTGTTTCCATGTTACTTGCATAGAAGAGGAGTAAAAAGAAAAGAGAAACAAACCACCAGCATTAATGAGCTTGCTATTATTTTTCAGTAAAGGTGCATCTCAGGAAGAATTTCCCTTCCTTTGCTACTTTTGGGCTACTCGTTGCTATGCACTTGCTCTCTTGTTGCTGCTAGAACTGACATTTACTGCTTTGCAGGTCTGACAGATCAGCCCACCTTTCTCCACCAGTGACATAATTTAATTGGGCAAATTATGTCCTAGACATACTGCTGGCAGAGGGCTAAAAACTTCAGGGTTCTTCCTGGGAAAAATGTGCCAAAATTCCTCTCCTTCCCTTTGAAGGTGCCACTGTGAATCTGTGGAGCTCCCAACTGAATTTGTGTGGGGTGGACCAGGCACTCTGCATGTGAAGAGGCAGGGGATGGAGCTTGCCATTACACCGAGTATGTTATTATAGCACAGGCTCATGGGTGCTGCCGTTTATGCTTAAGAGCAGAGTGGCTGAATTGTGAATTTGGGGCCAATTGAAAAGGAGACTGGGGAGGAAGCTCTTGTGTGCTGGTGGCTGCTTGGGCTGAGAAGAGCTCTTGGTCCGTGCTATATCCACATGCTTGTGTAATGGATGCATCTTCCCAGGACACCAGGGCCTGCACTGGAAGACTGCATGGGCATAAGGTAGTCTTCTTGTGACACACTTTATGTATCATGACATATGCGTAGGCATATGACATATGCGTAAGGTACCAGCAACTGTCCAAGGCCAAGTTGGACAGGGCTTGGAGCAACCTCGGCTAGTTAAAGGTGTCCTTGCCCGTGGCAGGGGGGGTGGAATAGACAGGCTTTAAGATCTTGCCCAACCCAAACCATTCTGCGATTCCATGATTCTATAATATATCACATGCCAGGGTCATAGGAGCAAGCCTGTGATATGAAATAGTGTTTGGCTCAAGGGCAGTCCGATGTGTTTGCTTACCTGCTTTTCCTGTCATATTTTTGCCTTTTGCTGATATTCTTATTTTTCTGACCATCCTTTCAGGGAACAGAAAGAAAAAATACACTCTTTTCCTTGGCTTCCTTTTGGACTATCTTCCTGAAAGCCAATAATCTGTGAATACTGATCAGATTCAGTTAAATTGCTAATGCCCTCTCAGCTGGAGGGCTAAACTAGCCAGCAGGTAGGGACACACTGTCAGAAACAGACTCTACACCTGTCCAAACTGTGTGCATCCACAGCAGTGAAAGATGTACATGTTTGGAAAAGACACTTACGGGTTTTAACCAAGCAGAGATTTTCACAAAACACAGTTGCAGACCAGTAGCCCAGAGTTTATAGACTTTCTGCACTATGAGGTGGGAAGGTAGAGCTTAAAAGCTATGAAATAATGATAACTGAGCCCAAAAGGGAGAAACTCAGTGTGGAAAGAGCTGCGCTAGTTAACACCAGCTAAGGACTTGGCTCTCAGCTTCTCTGTATTATCTGATTACACAAGTTGTTGTTGTGGTTTTGGTTTGTTTTGTTTCTATCTCTGCTGTCCTGGGGATTTGACCACATTGCAACATCTCCAGCTCAATGCCTGTCGAGGGCCTGCTGCAAAGGGTTCCTCTGTGGTCCACAGCACTGAAATATGACCCAGCACTTGGGATGAGGAAGGGTGCCTGAAGTGTGACGTAAGTGTTGATTATCAGCCACTTCTCCAGGCCAAGTGTGGCACTACCCTGTGCTGGCATCAGCTGACAGGCCATTACAAGCCACTAATGACAATTTCCTTCCCTCATATAATATTGTAAATGCATTAATAGATCACAACTGTTGCTCATATCTTGCTTAGAAGGTGAAAGGAAATCCCCCTCCTCCAGATTAAGTGAATTAAGGTGGGAGTGTCATTCCTGCTTCACCAGGACTACAGCAAAGGCTTCTTTTATGGTTCAAGATAGAGGAGAATAGCTGCATTTTCCTGTTGCTTCTCAGGCACCAAAAAGGTTCAGTTTGGGAGCTCATACTAACCAGCCTCATGAAGTGCACCATATGTTTTAGTCTTTTTTAATTACTGTAGCCTTTACAGCCTCAGCTAAATATCATACTTAGTGCTTTGTTTTACAATTAAATCTCTCCTTTGGGGAGATCCTAAAATCTTTTTCTCTTGTCATCTGTGAAGTGTAAAGGAGAACTTCAAATTTACATTTCTCTGGGCAAACAACAGTTTTGTTTGGAAAACAAACTTTATACTACTATTATATCAAGATGCTTTTAATTAAGTGCTGTGTTGATGCCACATAACAAGAATGTAGGTGATGAAGGACATTTTCTTTCCCTCTTCAGCAGTGCCTTGCGTAAGGCAAAGCATTGGTTTATTATTTGAAGATAAAGGTCTACACAAAATTTTAAAAAAGCCAGTATCAGCTCAGGTCTCCACACGTTTTTACAATCTCAGTGCTAAAAGGATGAATTTACATCTGAGGAGACTGTTGGTAATTGCTGAAGGACTTGAATTTATTCACAGCTCTCTCCCACTCCTCAGACCCACACACACTTTCTGCGAAGTGCTTTGCATACAGATAAGTCTCATTAAAAAAAAATAAAATTCTTAACTAACAGCAAGGTTAAATGCAGCCCTTCTGAGCCTCATGTGGAGACTGCTGAAGTTCTGCTGGAAAACTTCTGACTGCAAAACGATTCCTAGGTGCAGAGATGGGAACGTGACTTTCCTTGGCTCTGGAGCATCCCCAAGCTGTTCCTAAGCACTGATTAAACATCAGGGCTCCCTGTAGGGTAGAGAAGGGATTTATCCACACCCAGAGCATCCCCTTGACAGGGGCTGTGGGGTGCTGGCTCTGGGACAGCTTTGTCTGGGACCATGAGGAGCTGTGGCCACTCTCATCACAAATGTAATCAGGCTGTCTACTTGTGACAGTAATTCCTAACTACATTTTGTGCTACTTAATGTAGCTGATGAGGGAAATATTCGTGATCTTTTCCAGTTAGTGGTGCTGGTTTGTCACAGAAGCATTAGCATTGCAGTTTGGAGGAAAACCAGTTTAATTTATTGCTGATTAAAACAGAGATGGTCAGGGACAAAAAACATAAAGAACCTTCCTCCTCCTCCTCTCTCTGGGCTGTTTCTGACACTTTTTTCCTCACGGACCTATGGCATTTTAATCTTTCACTGCTCCCTCAGCCCTGCGGCGCCACAGCCTCCCTGAGGGGCCGAGCGGGGGCCGCTGCGGAACATGCTGGAGCTGGCCTGGCCTCCCCTCACAGAGGGGCCTCTGCAGGCCCCCTGCCTTGGACAGACACCCAGCACGAGAAGGAACAGGGAAAAGGGCTCTTTTTGTGTGTGGAAACCATAAGAACTGGAAACTGCCAATGCTGCTCCCAAGGTGTTTCCAAAGAAGAAAGCAAGGTTGGCGGTGCGGCTGGAGGTGGCCCTGGCCCTGGCCCTGGCCCTAGGCAGGGCATGCTCTCCCATTGCTGTTATGTTATATAGTGGGTGCTGCCAGTGCAGTTCCTTCCTCTTGGGAGGCTGTGCCCAGGCTTTTCCCTTTCTCCATGTCTGGAGTGGCTCCGTAGTGAGGGTCTCATGGGCTTTGGGCAGAGAGCCCTCCCTCCTGAGCTGGCCCCTCCCTTCATTAATCGTTCCCTTTCCCCTACCCTGAGCCCAGGCACCTCTCAAGGGCACCCCAGGGAGCCCAGACCCCACCAGGCTGCTCCAGAGGTGCTGGGATGGGGGGAAGACCCTCCTGCACAAGGAGCCCCCTGAGGGGTCCCTTCTTGCCGCAGGGCCTTTGGGAGCCACACAGTCACCTCTCCTCCTTGGGTTAAAATTGGGCAAAAGGAGGTGCCCCTTCCTTCTCTGAGGGCAGGGTTTGCACAGGGCTCAGGTGTGACTCCAGGACTTTCCCTCATCTCTGTGCAAGGACACTGGACCACTGGAACTATTTCAGAAATGCCTGGAGGTGATGCAAGGACGGGCATCTGTCCTGATGAGCAGCTACCACAGTGCTTTGGTAATCAGTTTTCAGATCTCACCTTAAGAACAGCAAAAAACCTTGAAACCCAAATAAACAAACATAGTTTCCTCTGTGACCCTTTCTTTTCCCCACAGAGGTTCATGGTTTACACTGAAGACCACCGGAGTGGGACCTGTGGGCAGCAGGGATCTGCCCACTGCATCCCGAAAACCTCTTCAGAGCAGCCCTTCCCCAGAAACTGGAACATCCTGAGGAAACACACTGGGCTGCTGCAGGTCAGACCCTCACTGCAGGGTTTTTTCTATTTTATTTTTTTTTTGTTTATGATGGTTATAATACTAATGGGCCACACTTTTCATTCCCTTTCGCATTTTTAACGAGAAACAGGAACACAGGAATATCCCTAAACAGTTTACGTCTGTGCTCTGATTCTCAAAGTAAACACCCAGCCAAACTTCAGGAGGGAAACTGGAGCCAGCTGTGAAAGGGGCGTTGCTCCTGTCTGTTTTATAGGGTCAGCTATTCCCTTCAGTAGTAACAGGAGCCACGTCCAAGGCAATCATGAGCTGGCCTTTAAGCATGAACTAACCAGGGCCACATAGAATTACAGCCCTGTTACTTTCCTGCACAGCAGCATCCATAAATTCAGCAAGGAAGTATGTGCTGTATGTGGGTGTCTATTGCATGGATCCAGCTCCAACACTGCAGTTTCAGCTATGGTGGAAAAAAGGAAAATGAAACATCGCAGTTGGGTTTTCCAGAGCAGGTAATGTTAGGATTAATTTTTAACTCTGAACTGAGATGATTTTGTGTGAACTGGGTATATTTGTGCAGGATGAGATGTCCAAATAGTCCCTCTGGGGCTCATGAGCTGGTTTAGCTAAGAACTTGGCTGGCTGTGCATTGGTGCTGCCCAACAACAGGGATGTTTGCCTCATGAGATGATAACTTTCACATGTTGTTAGGGATCCATCACAGCAGAAGTCAGTATTAACCAGCTCACATGGCCTGCAGCTTTCCAAGATTTAATCATCAGGTTTCCAGGCTGATTCAAGTTTTTATTAGTTCCACACCTTATCCAATTTGGGAAGCCTCTAATATGAGGCCTTCCTTCTGGCTGGAGGAGAGAGCTGGTCTGCCAGCACTTGGTGACAGTCACCAGTTTTCCCACAGCAGTCAAAACATTTGTTTTACTTGTTGCTTTGGGTCATCTGCATTTTAAAAGAAGCAAGGAAATAGCAATGACAACTGCATACTCAATAACAGTATGTTAGTTTCTGTCCCAATTGGTTTGTTTTAACAGAAGAAGAGTTCCAAGTTTTCTGTGGAAAAGGTGCTGCAAGCCCGAGGCTGGGATAGCAGGCAGCATCAAAGAGCAGCTTGTGTACAACGTAACTTTGTGACATCTAGGGAAAAAGCCATTCTGGTAGTTTATTTGTGGAGTAGGTATTTATTACCATCGTAGGATGTTGCTCGAGCTCAGACTGTGCATTCCTGGCCTCAGTGCATTTTTATTTAAACCATTCACCAGAGGAAAACAATGATCTATGACAAGTAATTATAAGGGTTTGTGCACTCCTTTGTCAAATGGGACCTTGCTGTACTTTGCAGCTTGCCAGTGACCCACACTCATAGGCAACAGGTCTCTGCCTGTGTAGGCTGAGCAGGAAGCCTCTCTTCAGCAGTGACAGTCTCTCCTTTGACTTGTGTGTCACCTGGCTGGGGTTACAGCAGGCTCCTCACAAAACTCAGGTGCCAGTTAGATCAGACTCGTGTGTGTGAGTTGTATGCGAGGACTGAGCAGTGCCCAGGACTTAGAGTGGATGAGACAAAGAAATAGCCTTGGTTAACAAGGTGGTGTAAAGTGCTGCTGGGATTTAAGATCCTGCTGGAGAACAGGGAACTGTGGAAGGCTTAAGCAGTGTTTCCCTCTGCATTTGTGAGCACTAGAGATGAGACAGAGGTAGTCTTGTTTATGATTCAAGTGGTTTTGAAGGGCTAATGTTTCTGACAATTTTCTGGTAGTTCAGTGAGTGGGCAAAGGCAGCAGGTACCTCCAGACAGCAAAGCACAACCTTGGGAGATGAGACTTCCCGTGCAGTGAAATGCAGAAATAGCAGATGGAAATCATACCTCACTTCAAGGATGAAAACACAATCCTCCCATTTTGGGTTGGTAATGGAGTGTGTTACAGGAGTGCTGAACTTGCAGCTGGAATCTGGGTGGGAATATTCAGGCCCAGAACGACACCTTTACAAATTTCTAATTTGGAAAGGCCAGAAGAGGATCCCACATAAGCTAGTACACATGAGAAGCACACAGAACTGATGTTGTGGATATGGGAGTGAGCCACAGACTTTACAAGTGCAAAAATATGAGCGCACAGGACTGGGCCTGCAGGACTGTCAGTGAACACACACACACCATTTTGCGGGAGTTCTATGGCATGGGCAGTGTGTGTTTAAGCCAAGATTCTGACTCCAGCAGCAGCAGTTCCTTCTGACCCTACAGGATACTCCAGCAGGAGAATAAGTGCTCACATTGAAAGCAAATGCAAGAACCATTAATTTTAAGCTGTCCGTACAAATATGAGCCACCACACTGCTCTGAGCAGAAATAATTCCACAAAGGAAAAAGCTCCTGGCAGGAGAAGATGGGCAGGTAAGATTCAGCAGTTGGGAAGTATGCAAACTAAATATCTAAGTAAAGGAATGACAGAAGATACTATTTATTTCAGGTGAAAAGCCTAGCAAGTCCTTACTTGCACTGAAAGGGCAAAAAAACCCCAAAAAGCCCATGCAAACTTAAGGGAGAGCTTGAAGTTCTCCCTGCCACCCTGCCTGGGGCTGGCTGTGTGCCCTGCAGCTTCTCCAGTCACATCCCTTCTCCCTCCCTGTGTGTGGCTGCTGCCCTTCCTCCTGCTGGGCAGCTCTCAGGGGCTGCTGCTGCTGTGATGTCCCTGCGCCCCTGCCCTGGGCTCAGCTCCCAGCCAGGCCTGGAGAAGAAACAGCCTAATGTCACCAAAGAGGGGCCTTTCGCTGCCTTCTGTTTGCTGTCAGTCCCTCTCCTGGTTTTACTGCCTGCCAGTTGCTCAGTCGATGCCCTGTGGGGGATGCCCTAATCTTTAGTTCCTCCTTTGCTCTGAATAGCCCTGTACAGCTTTGAATTTGCCCTGTCAAATTCTTGCCTTGGGACATTAATGTGTTCCTTGCACCAATGGGGGTCAGAACTATAAGAGAACTCCAGACTTTGCTGTTCTTGTGAAGAGCCACTCCAGTTTTCAGTGTAGAGCATTTTTTCATGGAAAGTGTTGTAAAGCACTGGAACTGACTGCTCAGGGAAGTGGTGGAGTCACCATCCCTGGCAGTGTTCAGAAAACTTGTGGATGTGGCACTTGGGGATGTGGTTTAGTGGTGGGCATAGCAGTGCTGGGGGAATTTTTGGACTTGATGATCTTCGAGGGCTTTTCCAACCTGAATGACTGTTTCGTGATTTTATGTGCAGCTTTGCAGGGCATTTTGGCCCAGCTCACAGTCTGGATCTCAGACTTCCCCTTGCTTGCTTTCTTCTTCCTCTCTGTATCCATTCTGGCTTTCCCACTGGCATCTCTACTGTGTCCTACCTACTGCTATATCCAGCAAGGCTGGGCACAGTGCTGACAGCTCTCTGCACCCACGGAGGTGGATGCTCTGATGGAGCAGAACTGGACGTGGGTGCAAAAACCCACATAAAAAGAGCCCACACAGAAAGAGCCTGTGGACTCTGGGTCCTGGTTGGCAACCTTAAATGTTGGTGAGGTTCTGCTGAAATGGCATTTCAATACTTTATCCTTTCTAAATTAGGAGCATGTTTCAGAATCATAATGGAAATCATGACTGGAAGGGTGCTTCACGGGATGCAGCCTGTTGGCGGTCACTCTTATCTTGGATATTTCTTTTGTTTACAACCTGCATGTAATTTGCTGTAGCAAATCTAAAGTGGATTTTGACAGTGTGCATTAGTCAGCTCATCCACTACAGAAAGAACTAGAGCTTCTTCTGTTCTTTGAAAACTTTCAAGGTCAATACTGAACAGTTTTGAAAAAGAAAACAACAAGAAGAAACTCATTGTTTCAATTGCATCTTCAACTTCCCCACTCTCAAAATGTTCAGGTACAGAGCATCCTGTGAGAGGAACTGGGATGGCCAGGAGGAAATGGGAGATGCCAACAGGGGTGACTGGGGAAAAACACCACTCTGCCTGCTCACTGCACACCTGTATGGATGTCAGATTTGAACCTCTACTGCATATTTGAAAACCAGTCCAAGTTGAAGTGTGTCTGACATGCTTGGCTGGGATTTTTTGGGGAGCTATACATGTGACAAAAGTGAAGGTAACAAGCTCTGGCAGAGGGGCTGTTTCTACAGCTATGGGGCAGAGGGAGGGCTCATCTTGGCTGTCTTTGCAGCCTTTGCCATCTGAAAGCTCATCACTGAGGTGACATTTGCTGGCACCAGAGTGCTGCTTTCCACTGATTACTAGTGGTGAAAACGTTTGAGAACCAGGAACAGTTTAAGTTAGGTTCCAAGACAAAGATAATTTTCCTGCTATTTCTCTTGAAGAGCCTTTTGATGTTAGATATGGGTACATTTCTCAGACACTTGCAGTAAAATGTTAGAATCTGAAAGGAGACTTTATCAAATGCTGCTTACAAGTGCTCTTGCCTTGCCAGTACATTAAATTAATGGCAAGTCACTGTCAGGCACATTTGCTTCTGGCTTGAAGAATTATGCTTTACTCTGTTTCACATGTATGACCATACTTCCTCCCAGGGCACTGAGTGGGTATAGCAGAGTGTGAATGTGACCAAACCCCTGCAGGAAAATTGGCTGATGACAAAGAAAGGGAGATGCTGTTTCCCTCCTAAACTGTGGGAGTGAGTAATTCTCACACTGAATTCATCCAGCGCTGCAGGAATCTTTTCCTGTAAGCTGTTTCTTTAACTTTTCCCTGTTAAGAGTTCAATTGTGCAGGTCCCAGCAAATCTTTACAAGTACTGGTGGTCAGAAATGGTATGAGCTTTTCTCTATGGGCTCAGAGTTGACCTACATTGTAATTGATTTGTTTGGATTGAGCTAGTCTGTACATTGTGCCATTTTTCTTTCGTACGAAATGTGTTAGAATAGTGTCTCTCTGGTATTTTAAAGCAGCAACATCTGCTAAAAGCTTTTCTTGTGTGAGCTGTGCATTTCTTATGTTTCTCAACCATACACTGCAATGAAAGGCACGCTGTGGAGTGGTCTGACTTTGGCCAAGGAGGCATTGTTTTCTGTGCTTTGTGACATCTTCCCAAATTCTGAAAAACTGTGGTTGGATGAGGACACGCAAACAAATACTTCAGTCTGAGTCTGCTCTGCTCCATGATTATTCAGCCAGAGTAGCACCACTTTAAAGTGGGAATGCTAGAGACATGTGGAAGGGAGAGTCATGGAAGAGATGTGGCAAAAGAGCTCCTACAACTTACAGAGGCAAAAGAAAGGGGTAGAGGACACTGGTGATGTGGTTCCCACTGGTCTGCAATTAGGAAATTGTTGCTTAGGAAACATTAAAGACTCTTTTTTTGTTTGTTTTTAGCTCTGGAACTCTGAAATGGCACATCTTCTCTCCCCTGGTTAGGTTCCTCTTCTTTAGGGCTTTTATTTGGAAAATAAGTTGCTTCTAAGTGGGTCAAGGATTAACCACCCCATGTACAGAGGCTTCTCTGTGTTCTGATTCCCTGCCTGTCTCTTGGAAAGAGGCAGCACTACTCCTCTCCCCTTGGGTGCACAGTGCAGGGCTCAGAGCTTCAGGAGTGTTAGAGATGCTGAAAAAAGGCTGAATCAAATTCCAAACTAAGAGTTTTCCCCCTGAAGTCAGATTTCCTAAGAGTTAGTTTTGCTTTCCCAAGCTAGTCCCTGAGTGGGTATGTGCTTATCCCACCCATGAGGATGGCTGCTCTGCCTTTGTGTGGATTCACACGACCTGCCTATCCTTTCAGTCCCCAGATAATGTTGTCAGTTTTCTTTCATTCAGAAATGATGGATATTTCCATTTAGCCTCACTTCATTAAATCCTGGATGTATTATTTCTTCAGTGTCACTTGAAGTCAAAGCAAAATATTTTAAGTGATCTTATATTGTTTAAAAAAATTACTTTGTTTCTGAGCCATATTTTTGCCTGGATAAATTGAGCAAAAGCACTGCCTGAGGACAGGCCACCAGCATAGGACTCCAACTTTTGGGTTAGATTTAGGACTTCCTGGTTTTGTCCAGGTGAGTAGTGCTGTGGTGAGGTACAGCAGAGGTGCTGGCAGGTCACTTAAATGTACTTTTGCTCTGCTGAGGAGCTTCTGTCATCTCCAGTAAGGCCCTCTGGGGCTGTGTTGCATCTGTTACTGCTGTTTCACACTGGTATGTAGAGGTATGACTTGGTTTGTCCTGTGGTATCATTGTCCTGTCAGATCATTGGCAGAGCAGGGCAGGGTTTGTTCCCTGTGTCAGTCACCCACCCTGGCAGTGCCCCTGTGCTCTCCTTCGGCTCAATGCTCAGCTGCTACACACAAGACTGAGACCCTGCACACAACTTCTTCACACCTCTCCCCTGCTGAAGGTGCTCCAACAAACCTCGAGTCTGTGGTCATGTTTCCTTCAGGTTTCCTCCTGAAGGCCCTGCTGTTACTGTACACTCAGCTCTGGGTGTTGGAAATGTGGCTGTGCAAGTGATGAGAAGAATTTTTAACTTTTGTCTTTAATGGGTCTGGTTGTTGGGATCTCCTGCTGCCTCTGCCTGTGTGAATTGTGTTGGTGGTAACAGTAAATAGGTGTTTTGGGGAGAGGAACCCTCATGTTGAAGATCTAACAAAGTCAGGGGTGCAGCTTGCACCCCCTCTTCAATCTGAGGATTTGTGTGCTGCTGAAATGTTTCCCGTGCGCATCAGTTGGTCATACGAGAGACTTTAGCCCTATGTACAGACTTTACCTTGCTTAGGCCATCACGACTTTAACAGCAAAAGCTGCTGGAGTGATTTCGGGAGTCTCCTGTAATTCCTGTTTTAGTTTTATCACAATCCTGACTGCTTTGGTCTCTCCTGGTCTTCCTCAAACACACAGCTGAGACCAGGGTGTTGAGCTGGTAGATATGGGCTCCCTCTCAGCACCGCCACAAACTCAGTGCAAAGCCCAGATGAAACACTGCCACTGGCTCTGCTGCTCCCCATCTGCTCCTGCCACAGTGGGGGACAGCAACTGGCACTCATGGGCTGTCACCAGACCATTTAAGGGGACTGCAACACTGCCTTCAGAGCAGCAGTGCTCACACTGCATCTCCACAAAGGTAGAGAGAAATCAGAGTCCTCTGGTCTTTCCATGCTTTTGTTTTTCCTCCAGATGAAATTCAAGACTGTGTAGGAACTTTTTGAGAGGGTTGACTGTTTGCTTACAAAGTAAATAGCATTTTTCTCTCTGGCTAAAGTTACACAATGATTTTGTATAGTTGGCCCATCCCTGAGGGTGTTCAGCAGCAGTCAGCAGGAATCCCCCTTCCCACATACAGAACACATCACACAATAAGACTGTCCCACTTTCCCAAGCACTGGCTTTGTTGGAGACAGGATACCACATTTCAGAAATGGAAATTCTTACCCTGATACTTTTCCCTACACACATTTTGTCTGTGCAGACTTCAGTTTTGCCTGTGAATGGGAGTTGAGAGCCAGGGCCAGCTCTAAAGTTCCTTCAAAATGTTGCATTTTTAGTGTCACAGATTGGGCCAGGCTGAGTTTGCCATGAGGAAGAGAAGAAGGAGGAAGGTGACCAAGCACTGTAGTGAGTGAGCACCTCGGACTGTAGCAGTAGATTCTGCTCTATCCCTTGGTTGCTGGGAAAGGCAAAGCTGGCAGCCAAGTCATGGATGCTCTGATGCCTCCACCAGCCATTTGTAGCTGTCCACATGGCCTGAGCCAGGGGCAGGCTGGTGCTGCAGAGCTGTTTGGCTGTGGGGGGGACAGGTGGCCTTGGTGGGACACTACCATGCTCCTGCCCTTCTTCCCTGCAGACTTGGGCAGAGCTGTCCTGCCAACAGCTCTGGTGGGCATCAAACAGGCCAAGCAGTGAGGCACTGATGTGCGGGGGGGGTTTAGTTGGTCCTTCCTCTCATAACCAAACGCCTGAGAAAGTGGAGGAGCTGTGCAGGGTGAAAACATCCCAGCCGTGTGTCCCCGTGCTGCCTGCCCCAGGGAGAGAGCTTCAGGGCTGGTCCGATAGTCGGGCTGCGGGCTGGAAACAGCTTGTACTGAAAGCACAGAAATGCAGGAGGGAGCCGAGCCCAGAGAGAGGTCCCAGAGCTCCCCATCCAGGGCAAGAGGCTCCCTCTGACTGAGCCCCCTGAGCTCAGAGGCACAGCTCATTGTCTGGCGGGGAGTAGCACCAGGGGTTCTTCCTAAGACCCTCTGAGGAGGGATGTTTTCCCGATGACATAGTGTTTGTTGCAGGGACTTTACGTCCCAGTGACTTGTGTCTAATTTATCCCAGGATGGGTTTCTATAAACAGTCTCTATTGTCATATGAAAACTGGACCCTCTTGATGAACAGATTGGGATCCAATCACCAAATGCTTCCCTGAGGGCTTACAGCGAGGTAAGTTTAGGGCTACTCAGATCTCAGTAAGCAGCTGTGGGACAAAAAGAGAATGAAAAACCCTTCTTAGCACAATTTCGAAGCCACCTTCGATCGACTGAGCGGGGCTAAGGCCCCTCGGCCGCAGGGCAGGCGCAGGGCTCACCTCTCACCCCCGGCTTTTTCCTTTTTCTTTGTAGCTGCAGTCCCCAGGATCTCGTCCGCGTGCTGCTCCCGTCCACGTGAGCCTTCTAAAGCATCCCATCTCATTGTTTCGGCGTGTCCGGCCGCGCTCCGCCGGCTCCCCGGGGCGCGGGCGCTCCCCTCCCGCCCGGCCGCGGCGCGGGGCGGCGGCA
>WBMZ01011247.1:0-51499 GCA_013400975.1 Atrichornis clamosus
TGGCGGCCAACCCCCGGCTCCCCCGCGCCGCCCGTCGGGGCCGGGCCCGGCCGGACTCCGCCGCGCCGGGAGCACCTGCCGTGCCCTCGCCGCGGGGGCTCTCCGGGGAGATGCTCGGAGTTCGCGTTAGGGAGCCGAAATCCTCCTCCTGACCGGGGAAGCAGAGGGAAGGCGGTGGAGAGGGGACCTCCCCGGCCCCCCGGCAGCTCTAACTCCAGTGGAAGAATTCCACGGGAGAAAGCCCGGAGGCACACGAGCGCTTACCCTCCCTCGGCCGCCACTTCACTTAGGGCGAGCGCACGGTGCGGCGGACGGATGGAGTTAAGCAGAAGATCCCCCGTCGGGAGACTTCTTTTTGCTTTATAAGTGAAAAAAGAAGACCGCCCGAGTGATTTGCACTGAGACGACTTTAAAAGCACAGCTCAAAACCTCGCTCGCGTCCCCTGACGCCCCCGCAGCCGCCCCCGGGGGCACCACCACTCGGCCAGCCCGGCCATGCCGCCCCCGACACACCCGTGGCAGAAGCTGCCTTCCCTTCCCCTCGGCGCACCACCACCGCCATTGCGGGGGCGAGAACTGCCATCAGAAAGATGCTTTTGGAGCAATGTTCCCCAGCTCTCTGCAAATCTGCATGGAAACAAAAAAATAGCGTGGCACCCAATACGGGAAGGTTAGGGTCCACAAGAAGTCATATTGGCCCTGGAAAACTCCAAGCAGTATGAAATCGGTTTTAAAAGGAAGTTAACGCTGTTTGAATTGTGTTTTCTTCACATTTAAATGAAAGAGAAAGAGCCTGGTACTCAGCCGAAACGAAATACTAACTCAATGAAAACCAATCAAACTAATACATAATGGAAATTAGTAATGCCTCCTTTTTTGGCTTTTGCATGACAATATTTCACAAATATCACTGGGGTTTTCAGAATACAACCACCTACTGCGATGTGAGGGATATATCAAACTACAAAACAACTTCTAGAAAAGGAAATGCTCAAAAAAGGATAAGCACCAAAAATTACTTTTACCTAAGGCATCGTAGGAAATGAGAGAAAAACAATAATTAGATACTGGTGAAATGAAAGCAGTCTTTAGAGGGAATAGATTAGCGTGACCTTTCTTCCAATTATAGCAGTAACTTCAAATGTAGAAACTCAGATGACTGACAAAACAGAAAATGGTGAGATGCTGAGTGCTTGGGTTCTCTTCTAAAAAAATTGCTAACACCTGCAAGTGGATATGGATTAATTTAGGGAGAAGTTGCAAGTGTGTGATAGGCCCTGTCAAGGCCAAAGGTGTGACCTCAGAACACAACAGCGGGGATTCAGCCTTTATGTGTTAAAGAGGGGATCCTTAGGACAGTTCCAAAAGTGCCTGCTTATCTTTTCTGAGGGCAAGGATGACAAAGGAATGAAGAATGTTTCTTAAATTTGGCTTTTTTCTTAATTTTCTAGTAAGACTGTATTTTATGTCCTTACATAACAGAAACCCCTAGATAAAGTTTCAATCATGTGGAGATGACAAGCTCACTCTTTGAAAGAACGACTGAATACACATCTAGTAGAAAAATTGCTGCCTTTAAAGCACAACAGTGGTCACTGAAGTCCAACTAGTGCTTCCTATAGCATGCATTGTATAAGCATTTGTAAGAAAGAGCGCAAAATACTCACTTTGAAGTACTCCAGCACGTCTCCATTTGGTAAGGATGGTACCGATGGTATTTTAGAAGCCTGCACACAACATGGGGTGTTGTACAGGGAAGGATGATGGGCTATCCCATACAGCACGCTGTGCTGCACCGCACAGCAGACAGAAATAGGGCTTCCCAGCTAGCCTGGGTACAGGTGCCATGAGGGAAGCGAAGCTGGAGATAAGTGTGTGCTCTGGAGGCAGTCAGAGGGTAAAGCTGCACACGTCCCCATGAGCTGCACAGCCCCCTGCCCCCAAACCCTGCATGTCCAGCTCCCTGCTCTCACAGCAAACAGGAATAGAAAGAAAACTCCAGTGAACTCAAACTTGTGGTTTGCTGGGATCATTCCAGTCATTCAGCCAAAAGCCAAAGCAGCAGGATCATCTAGGGACTTGGACAAACTGCAGTATCTCAGGCAAGACAAGCCAGAGTTTTGTTATACTGGGTCTGGTAAAAGTAGTAACACTCACGGGGAACAGCCGTGCCCAGCCCAGCATGCAAGTGTCCTGTGCTGGCAGAGTCTGTGGCCAGGGCATCCCTATTCCCGGTCTGGAGCTAACCCCAGACCGCTCCTGACCTTTTCTTTTGCACAGAAAAATGATATTTTGAAGGCTGAGAATTGGAATGGAAACAATACTTGAGTTCTTGACATCTCTTATGGGATTGAATGATTTCGTCTCTGCACAGCCCAAGGGTCAGTTTGCTGCTTCTCAGCAGCTCTGAAGCCCGTGCATCCCAAACCCTTGCAACTTTCCACCAAAACCTGGGGGCGCTGGTAACCTGTCTTCCAGCAATATACCACACTCAGCAGCACTGCTCACCCCATCATGCTGGCAGTGCTTAGACTAGTAGAAGTGCAGAAATAGCAGTCGCATTGCTTTCCAATTTCTAGCAGACATTTTTCCATTAAAATAAACCATCCAGGCAGTTTTACAGAGCTGCACACTTGATCTACAAATACTGTAACAAAACCAACCTTTTTCAACTTGCTGCTATTTATAATCCCAAGAACAATACTCATGTAGTAAAACTTTCCTAGTAAAATTAGTAGAGGCACTTTGTGGGCAGGGCAGGATAATTCCCAAAACTCACATTAAGAGATTTGGTGACTTCACCAGAAGTTTTTTTGCATCATTAGGAGACCAAACATATGAAGTCTAAATCTGAGCCTTGGCCTGTAGGTAATGCTGCTAGCAGGGCCACAGGAAGACATCAGACTACCACCTTCTCCGAGCTGAATTCAGTTTCACTGCTTCTCTTCTGGAGGAAGGCAGTCACGTAACCAAGCACAGAGAGATTCAACAAGTATTTTTCTTCTTAAAATCTCCAGCTACCGTTACAAGCTCAGTATCAGCTTGTCCATTGCTCCCTCACACCATTGCACTACATGGTTCATATACTGAAGTACTGATTAAAAACTCATTGAATCATAGAACGGCCTGTGTTGGAAGAGACTTTAAAGATCACCTAATTCCTGCCCTTAGACCTTCCATTAGACCAGATTGCTCAAAGCCCCTTCCAACCTGGTCTTGAGGATGAAGCATCCACAGCTTCTCTGGGCAACCTGTTCTAGTGCTTCATAACTTTCAGAGGGAAGAATTTTTTCCTATTAGATAATCTAAACCTACTGTCTTTCAGATTGAAGCCACTCTCCCTTGTCCTGTCACTATGTGCCCTTGTGAAAAGTATCTCTCCATCTTCCTTGTAGGTTCCCCTTAGGTGCTGGAAAGCCAAAATTAGGTTTCCCTTAAGCCCTCTTTTCTCCAGCCTGAACAATCCGAACTCCCTCAGCCTTTTCTCATAGGACAGGTGCTCACTCCCTTGAATCAACTTGGTGGCCTCCTCTGGACTCGCTCCAGCAGATCCACGTCCTTCCTGTGCTGGGACCCCAGAGCTGGATGCAGCACTGCAGGTGGGCTCTCACCTGAGCAGAGCAGAGGGGCAGAATCCCCTCCCTGGCCCTGCTGCCCACAGTGCTCTGGATGCAGCCCGGGATACACTTGGCTGTCTGGGCTGTGAGTGNTGTGAGTGTACCGTGCTGGGTCATGGCCAGCCTCTCACCCGCCTGCACCCCCAAGTCCTTCTCAGGAGGGCTGCTCTCGATCTGTTCATCCCACAGCCTGTGCTGATACCGGGGGTTGCCCCAATCCAGGTGCAGCACCCTGCACTTGGAATTGCTAAACCACAGGAGACAATTGACATTGACATCAATGCAATGCAAAAGGGTTAGAGAAGCAGCTTGCAGATCCAGCTGGAAGCTTTCTACAGTGGGATAACACCTAAGCAGAATAGAAGCAGCTTCACTGATAATCCTGTTTGTGTTCAATGTAGATAGGGGACTGAGAGCAGGAAGGGGTTTGGATTGAACTGGATGTTGTCTTTGGAATGCTGAGCCAGCAGGATGGACTCCTAACATTATTACCAGCACAGCTAAGAGGAACTGAAAAACTCTTCAGTCTTGATCCAAGTCCTTTACTTCAAGAAGAACAAGGTGACATGTTCCACCTGTGCCTCTGTCAGCATCAAGCATTTCCTCTGGCACACATGATAACCTTGCTGCATTTAAAGATTTGTTTAAACTATTTATCTTAAACAAAAAAACCCCTTTCAAATTGGGAAAGGGTTTTGTCTTAATCTCCTGAATTAAGGTGAGAGAATAAAGCACCATGCTTATTTTATTAATGTTTATTGAAGCTGCTCTTGGGAGAATAGCAATATAGCCATGCAAATGTACCAGAAGTTGTGTATTGGTCTTTAAAGCTTTATTCCCCTCTTGTTCTTCTCCCCCTCCACTTCCCAAATACTTGAAAATTATTTTTAAAGTGGAAAATGCCTACAATTTAATTGATCACTGTAAATAGTGTAACAGTATGAAGGTTTTTAGAAGTTTTTAATTCTCTTTCTATGTATTTTATGTCCTTGTTCGGAATTGTTCTTTTCTTTTTCCAGGAGTAGTAGAGGAGAAGAAAGGCATACTGAAAAGATGCAAATTATTCTTATGAAGTAATATAAATTAATCACCAGAGCTGGAAACAAAGTTTGGGACCAGTGAGTACAGAGGTGAACCATTTCTACCTTTCTTTCTTGAAGCAGCCTGACTTTGGCTCAAGTTAGGATAGTTTTGGGGCTCTGCTGTGTTACCTGCAATCTACATTTAAAATGTTTTGTTAATCTCAAACTAGTATAAATAAAGACTAGTATGCTTTCAGCTATTCTTATGATGAGTTTGGACTCATGTCTGTTGATGTTTTTAATTACTTGCCTGAGGACAGAAAAATAAAATCAATGTTAGAAAAAAAGTATTTATCCAGCCCTGTGCTCAGGGCAAAAGCAGAATTATTTAGCTTGCTTTTCCTCATCATCAGTCTGGTTTGTGCAGATGTTGCCAAATTTCCAAATACCTTGAGTCAAGTTCATAAAAACTTCTTACTTCTCTTGGGAGAGAAAATTGGAGGGCAAGAGTTTTATTAGACTAGTTGGAAAAGCCAACAGGCTTTACAGCAAAGAGTTTCTCATTTCTCTTGGTTGTGGTTGTTGTCTTTTCCCCTCTTTTACGAGCACCTCTGCAAGAGGAGGCACTTAGCTGCAGTAAGTGGTGCAGTGTAATGCTGGGAGCTGATTCACAGCAGGTCCCACACGGGGATACCTCTGCAGTGGCATTTCTACCCACTCTTGTCTCCTTAGGTGTGGGGAAGAATTAATTCCCTCTCATTTGAATTTATCCTAATCTCAGGTTTTTTACTTTTCACTGAGTATATCTGCTCTGGGGCTGATCTTCTCTGGAGAGGAATAGCTTTTAACATACATACCTTTAAGGATAAATACCATTTTGAAATGGTTACTTATGCTTCATAGATATCTTTGCTAAGTTAATTACAATTCTGTCTGTCCATCTATCTGTCACACAGAACATACATAGATTAAATGCTTTTTAGCATTAGATATTAGAGATAGATAGATAGATAGGTAGGTAGATAGATAGATAAATGGATAAATAATACTTTGAAATTTGGAATAAATTCTTTACTGTGAGGGTGCCAAGTCTCTGGAACAGGTTGTTCAAAGAAGTGGTGGATGCCCCATCCTTGACAGTGTTCAGTGCCAGGTTGAATGGGGCTTTGAGCAAGCTGATCTAGTGGAAGGTGTCCCTGCCCATGACAGGGGGGTTGGAACTAGATGATCTTTAAGGTCCCTTCCAACCCAAACCGTTCCATGAATCTTTCATCTTTGCTGTTTGCTCCCCAGCTCTGATCAACACCTGGGGGCACCCTCAGTAAGGTAAAACCAAGAAGCTAAGAGCATCTCTTATTCCCCAGAACTTGTTAAAAATCTTTATCCAAGTACAGCACTTCCCAGGTGACATTAACTTCCTGAGACCACCTAAGCCACACCCTGACTCTTGGGCAGGGTCACCTTTTACCTGTATCAGACCTGAGAGATATCTATCCAACCTCCCAATTAAGATGTCCATAATTTTTTTCTCTTCTCCTCTCTCGTTCTCCTTTTGGATAGAATCAACTCTGATCCATCACCATTCTTCCTGCTACAAAGCTCTGTTAGGTGGCTGGTCTTGGAAGCAGCAGTTTAAGCCTGTAACTGCTGTTCTGCACCTCGTATTTATTTGACTGTGTGGACGTCAACACAGCCGCTTTTGGAGGGGAGAAAGGCACTTCCTGGTCCCTATCCCTCACTGCCTGGTTGTCTGTCCTGATCTCGTTCAGAAATCTGCTGGTGGATATAAGTTTTCAGCCTGTATGACTTTTGTAAGAAGCTGAAGACTATCCCTCCTGTGCAGCCTTCATGAAGTTCAATAGGCATCCAGTTTTCCAAATCTAAATGAGCAATCTCTACTTTTTTTTCCTAATTGGACAGATGGATTCAGAGAACATAATTTACCTCTGGGTTTAGTTTTTCCCTCTTATTTATAAAGTTAAAATTAGCAGAACAAACACAAAACAGAAGGAGAGCAGGCAGAGGAACTTGGTGCCTTTGGGGGGATGTGTTGCTCTGCAGAAGGGGAGAGCACTCCCATGCTGTGCAAACAGCCTCCATAGCCAGTCAAAGCTATAAATACACACAAGAAACAAAAACGTAGCGGTAAGAGGGTGCCAAATGTACTGCATCCTCTGGAAAACAAGAGTAGCACTTGTCTTCCCCACAAATTAAGATTAGATCGCAGTTGCTCCATCTAATGAAAATGTTTCCAGAATCTTTCATCACAGCAAACTATTGCACCCAAACCTGTTTTCGCTGAAGTCAGTAGTAAATGCCCAATGGAAACAGGAGAAGTAACCTTGTTTTTGAGAAAGAAAACATTTATTGGTAGAAAAAAAATACTAATCTCTAAAACTTTCAAGAACTCTGATGAACATTATTGCTTAGAACCAATGCAATATGTTTTACTCCTGTATATATCACACTCCCATCCCTGCCTCCAGCACTTACACAAACACACAAAATGGCTTGTATTTAAGCAGAGAAAATTTTGTTGAAATGGAGAGTTTATAAGTAAAGTGTGTGCATATAAAGTGTACACAGGTTGAAGGATGAGATTCTTGCCTGCAGATTCGATGGTAAATTTACTGTAAGATTTCTAAAAGATGATGTTCAACATGGTCATCATCAAAATGTCTGGACTTTTCTCCCAAATTTGCTGAGTTGCTTGTCATTGTCATAGATGTTTTTGTCAAGTTTCCAACTTGGCATTCCTAGAATGACAAGCACTCTTACTATGAAAGTGAAAGGAATATGACAAAAAGCAATGAAATTAAAACCCCTAAAATTAAAAAAATGACATCACCTGTTGACATTAGTGATGTCACCAACGGATCACTAACATGAGGGTCCTGATGTGCAGGTGTGTGGCAGCTCAGCCCAGAGCTGTGAATTGAGCACAGAAATTTCTGGGCAACATTTCATGGAGCACAAAATTTCTGGGCAGCCTTTTTTAGGGATATGCTTTAGTGATGGCATTGGCAGTGCTGGGTTAATGGTTGGACTTGATGAACTTAGAGATCTCTTCCAACCTAAACAATTCTATGATTCCGTGGTGGTCTGACATCTGTCACAGTAGCTATTCTGGCCATTACAGTGGCAGGAGACAGCAGGACACCGTTTTTAAATAAAAAGGCTTCATCAGAAAACTAAATTCTGATGCTTAATGGCAAACTATTGTAAGAGCTTTTAATCAACGTAACACCATCTGAAGCATGCTCAGGCTGTCGCACATGTCCCGCTCTTATTGCATCTGAGCTGGATAAAAAGATTACTCTCCCAGCCAAATCCCAAATGATCACCATCACCATTTTGACCCATCTCTCCTTTCCCTTCCTACACTGCTTGTGCTCCTTGCTTTACTGTCCTAAACATCCCCTAACTCAGTGCCTTCCATATAAGTGGACCCAAAACTGTGCTTTTAAAGAATTTTAACTAGCCTAGCTCATTATAGTTTTGATAAGAAACTCCTTTTTTAAAGACTTCTTTTTTAAAAACATTTTTTCATGTTTGTTACAGAGCCCTGCCACATATTTGTAGGAGGAAGTCTTGTAATTGCTTTGCAATACCACCTTTTGCTTTCTCAGTAGCTGACTGTAGAGAGAATCTGCACAGATGGTTTAGGACCATACAAGAACGTCATATCTGGCTAGATATGCTTTGAAGATCAGTTTGGTTATTTAAGAGTTACTCAAATAGAATTATTTACACATTTGCATTCTTATTCTTTGATAAAACAACTATGTTAAGGATACAGTATTAGCAATATATATTATTTTACGAATCACTGACATTTTTTCAAAGACACTACAGAAGTGCTGCAGAAAAACTGTAGGTATCATGGACAGATTTCTAGACTTTTTGAGAAAGTTTAAGTCCAGACTACAGGAGATTCCAGATGTTTCTTCTAAACATCAGGAGAAGACCAGCTGTCTGATGTTCCCATATGAGCACGACAGAACAGATTTGCAGCTGTCTAAAGTTCCTAGGCACAAACTTTGTCAAATTAGGGCTCCCTTCACCAAAACTAGAGTATTCCAAACATAACTAAACAAATCATTGCTTGGAGCACACAGTACCAATCCAAAACATGAATACATGTTATTTCAATTTTTGGCGATGACAGTTTTGTTAATATACCCGTGAGACTGTAGCCTGAAACTCAGACTTATATAAGCAACATTTCGACATGGGACTGTACCAGCTGAGCTCAATAACCACAGAGTATCTGTGGGGACTTCTGGCCAGAGCTGTATGTAACACTTTCTGCTGGTGATACCAGTTTGGGTCCTTGTTTGCTTTAAAAGCCATCATATGTCTCCAGGCATGCTAAACTGTGTGGGTGTGGCAGGAGAACAAACATCATGCAGAAGCATCTGCCTGTGTGCTGACTTTTGTTTTCACTGAAGTTTTAATTCCTTTTGTATTAGTCACAAGTCATGATATTAACAAAATACATAGATAATCCCATTTTGACAAACATCGCTGGGCTGTGGGAGAAAGAAAGTCCCTCTTCTGGTAACCCAACTTGCTTTGAACTTCCAGGAGCTGCAGCTCTTTAATATGAAAAGATGACATTTAAAAAATATCATAAATGTAAATTTTAATTTAGGAAAACATTTACTTTTGAATATGAGGTTCAAGACTGATTATTTGATTCCTAAATTTACTTCAGCTCAAGTTGTGTGATATTCTTGTGATTGGGGTGGAGGAAAGTAGGGAAGAGGTGTCACAAAAAGAAAGGGAGCCCTCCTGTCCTGCTCTTATTCCTCTACAGAAACACCAAAGAAGGGCTGTCTTTTCCCCATTCCCAAACAGAAAAAAATTTCAGTGAGAAAAATCCATGAAGATAGGAAAACAGCTCTGATCCCCATTCCTGCAGGATTGTGAGGTTAGATCTAACCAGTCTACCAGCTGTACATTAACAGGGTTGCTCCTTTTGCAAAGCCAGCAGCTCTGGTGTATTCAAACTAGACTTTGGCAGCAGTTCTACACCCAAACTACTAACGGTGAAAATAGAAGAGCAGTGGCTTTTGTGCAATCTGGATATGTGAATAAATCTGCACAAAACATTCTTCTCAAATGTCCCTCTCAAGGGAGGTCAGAGGCATCCCCAGACTGCATTTTTGCAAAAGATTTGGAGGGGGTTTTCTTAAATGCCCTATGCTGGTACCAAGATTTCAAGCAGCTGACTTGGGTGATGCTGTGTGATGATGGAGCCCGTGAGCAGGGAGCACCTTGTGAACAGAAAATTGTCTGTCCAAGATTTCTTTATGATACAGCATTTTGAACACAAGTACTGTTTTCACTCTAGCAGTAAAATAAGCTTTTTTCTTTTTTTCCCTTTTCCTTCAATCAGTAAGAGAAAAGTATCACCCTAGTGAGATCAGCATTTTCTTCTCACAGCACAGTGCTCTGGAGCTCAAATATCTGGGCCCATAATGGTTCTGCTTTAGAAGCAGAACTCCTCAAGGAAGCAGTGAATTCAGCCTCTCTCCCAAACTCTGTGGAAGCTGGAGAAGGCAGTCACAGTACACCTCCATCTGTGGTCACAACCTCAGAAGACTCATGTGATATCAATGCTGTTGTTGACCTCTTTCCAACCTAGACTCACAAGCTGTCATTTTCAGTAAGTAGTGGCATTTCACAGACTTTAAACCATAATGTCTTTTTTTCTGTTTAACTTCATTCATCTCTCTCGATTCTACAAGCCTGACGTTGCAACAACCAAACTCTCAGTTTTCCATTAAATAGAAGGTCTACAAGCAATGAATTTTGGTTTGTTGGTGCTGTACTGTAATTTCACAGTGCTAAGTATAGACCAGAGTCTGACTCTTCAGCATTTTTCAGGAGCTTCTGTGTTAGTTTAACACCATACTCTTGTTATTCCTGGTGGGATGTGAGGTTGCAGTCCAAACCCAGACTTCCTTGAAAATTGCTAGTTTATTGCTCGCAGCTTCCTGTCAGAGATTTCTCTATCAAGTACATCACTGCCAGCTCAAGAGACATCCACAGTCACCTGTTTGTTCTTCTACAAAACCTGCATCTGGACTAATGATCCAGAAAAGTATCCTTGAGGCTCTTCCAGACGACATCTTCCGCTGTGTATCACCAAACTGTCCTCTTAGAGCTGGTGGGAAAAAAAGTCACCAGATTGGTGTGGAAGTTGTCCAGGTCGTTCTGATCCTCTTTTAGGGAAAAGACAGCCTAAATAGGAATGCCACAGCAAGTCAGGCTTCAAACTCTACTGCTAGGCTGTTGCCTGACTTTCAAGCAGACAGAGTTTGTTGATTTGCCTTGTTGGTTTGTTGTATTTTTAATAAATTATTTCCCCATCACTACCTTGGACGCAGCACAGTTGTGAGGTGCAGTTGTCACCTACTTGTTCTCGTCCAAAATGACTCCCATGCACCAGCCCAGATTAGCTCCACTCTTGTGCCATCCTGTCAAGTATTCTTCATCCCCTTGCCCACAGCATCTTTCACAAAGTAAACACTCAAGTTGCCTTGGCACCCATTAAAAGCAAATCAGTACTATTAGCACCATAATGACTAATAGTCATTAGGCACTGCTCAGCACAGTAGGAAGTATTCTGTAATGTGTATCCATGGAAAATTTTACCATCCTGCTGAAGTAGAAAAAACAAAACAAGCAACTCCAGAAAGGAGCTCGTGTTAGAGCTAGGTTAAATGATGTAAAATCTGCATTCTCCTTTCTTGTTTTGATTTATAAACCCCATATGTTTCTTTCTTTAGTAGTCAGAAAGTTTTGATCAAATGGTTTCCTGATAAAACATTTGATGCACCTTTTTTTCTTCTGAAAAGCTTTTGGTTTGATTTTATTAAGGACCTCATCAAAAGATCCTCTGTGTATCTACATGGCAAAGCCTAACAAGGAAAGACACAGGATCTAGCTGAAGAACCTCCTCCCTTCTCCCTTTTGAAACCATTTCTGAAGGCCAGCCCCAATTTGTGTCTGGGAAAAAAAGAAAAAAAAGGGTTTAGTTGCCAGATGAAAATATTCAAGGTGTCCTTGGCATCAAAGAGCAACAAGTCAGATTAGTGTAAGATTTTACTACATCTTCCATACCAGCCATGGTATTTTGTACACGCCTTTCAAATTATATCAGTCTTGAAGAGTCATGTTCTTGCATTCCTCTGGGGTTTGGAGTTGCTGCATACAAGCAGAGAACACAGCTTGGGGCAGAGTTCTTGCCAGAAACATCCCAACAGAATGGAACAGGAGTATTGAAGATATGATTTTGGTGCAGAGGAATCATGTTGAAAAGCACAAATGAACAAACTTGCATTGGTAACAACTCATATTTCAACAGCACCTTCCTGACAGAACAGCAGAGATGAAGAGGCATAAAAGTAATTAAGAACCAGAAGTAATTAAAATACAACACCCACTGACTTTGCAACTCCAAGGATGTTGTGAAGGCAAAAATATCTATGCCTTCCTGAAATTTTGAATATTATTTAATAAAATATCTGTCTTGCTAAGTGCCTAAGTTTTTGAGACTGACTTATATGAGTCTCATAACAGCTGAATTATGCTTGTATATCTCAATTTCTTCATATTACTATAATGCTAATGCTTTGGTCTTTCTAATCCTTTTGCAAGCCTTCCGAACACATCCTGCTTCTGCTCCAGCTCTCCTTACATTTTCACTCCAAATGCAACCCTCCCAGGAAACAAGAAAATAACTGGCAAGTCAATAAAAGTTCAGGGAATTGACCACTTCCCCAGAGTCATAGTCAAAATGAGTCCGCCAGACTACTGAATTCTCCGGAATAAAATGAAACACAACATGCAAAACAGCTCCTGGTTTTTTCCCTCCCAAAGCTGTAAAACAACAACAGCAAAGATGGTTTTTCTGGTTGTAGAGAAGGCCAGCTTCAGAAGGCTATTCAGAGAAGAGCAATTTTCAAAATTTGAAATGTGGTGACAGTCAGCCGCCATTTATTGCCCAGAACAATGTTGCATAGTGTTATTTAGTACAACCCTCGCAGTTACGTCCACTTTCTCAGACCTACAGTTGTTACATTTGTTTCTGCCCTTCTCTATAGCACAAGCCATAGAAAAGATCCTTTTCTGTCTCCCCTACCTCATCCTCTCCCCTCAAATATTTTTCTTACTTTCATTTAGTCTTGTGGCCTTTATGTAATATTTCTGGGTTTTCAGAACTTTCTAGTCTATGTGCATGGTTTACGAAATATCCCGTTAGCCTTCTTTCTGTAGAGCTATGTTTGCAAATGGATGAATCATAAACCTCATACTTTTTTTTTTTTTTTGAGAAATAATTTCTCCCTAAAATGCAGAGGACTTGCAGTTTAGTTAGAGAGTTTATGGATATCTTATGTCTGGGGAGGGAAGAAGAAACTTGAGGTCAAAGTTCCATGGTCCTGGCAATGTTCAGAAGTAAATTTGGGACTGGTGGCAGGCAGAGGAGATGACAGAGAGCTGACTTGCAAGGAAATGCTTGACTCACTGGGCACTTGCCTGTTTTCAGGTGCAGTTCCATCATAAAATTAGAACTGTAGGGATTAAATAACAAAAAATACTCACTCCAGTGTCTGCCAGAATAAACAATCTGAATTTTCCTCTTTACAGGGAAGAGCTACACTGAGATCAAGGCTATAACTGGTTGGGAAGTTCATGGATGTTTCTGAATTGAGGATGTCAAATTGCTTCATCACTGAATGCCTTTGACAGTGAGTGAATAAAATGTTTGTTCCCAGCCTAGAACTACTGACTTGTACAGCAATCATGCAGCCAACCTAAGTGACATTATTTGCAGAAGGAAAGTCATCACAATGGGGTAATGGGGTAGGCAGAGCCTTAGAGCACAGCGAGTTCTGCCTGTACAGGCTGCCAGGCAAAGGCTGGAGCAGAGGAAAAGCTGCCAGTAGGAAAGGCAAGATAAGAATAAATCATGCAGAGTTGCTTTTAAAAGGAAATTGCCTCCTGTTTGGGTGAATTGACATAACGTGAAGATCTGATTATTACTATTATCAAAGAGATGCCTCTGCTCAAATTAAAGTGCAAGTGAGACCATGTGTCAAATAGTACAGATATTGTTTAACAGTAAATGTCGTGTGGAAAAAGAGAGAAATAGAAAAGAGAGGAAAGAGTGGGGGGAGAGAGAGTGACAGACAAACAAAGTAGAAAGATAATCACCACCCCTGTGGATCCAGTGGTGTCCCATTGGTTGTCTTCACCCTTGTTTCGTTGGTGGGGGTTGCAGGAAACAAGAGTTCAGTGGATTAACATATGTTCAGGTATACGTGGGAATGCCCAAGCACCTCCCCTGCAGAGGCGAGTTTTACTCTCGTTTGCAACAATTGGGATCTGTAGCAACACTGTGGATCACATGCACTGTGGATCCTCTGGTGGAAGGCCTCAGGAACGAGCGTCGGGGTCTTTGATGGTTTACAACTCCTTCTAAGACATGACAGCTGCCTCCTTTACAACTGAGCCAAAACTCTCCAAACACCCCAAAACTCTCCTCCTCCCCCTCAGTTAGGGGGTAAATTGTGTAAATCTGGCTTCAGGAAATGAGCCTGTGGGCTATGGCCTCCCCCTGCCAGACCCAGACAGTGATGATTTTCAGGACAGCTGCTGAATTGGCTTTCCTTGTGGATATGTTCTTCTCCCCCAGCCTTGTTTTCTTCTCCTTAGACCTGAGATAATTGAAAAAAAAGTGATGCCCTGTGCTTTTGTCTGGCCACTCAGGTGCCAGATTGCCCTTTTCCAGGGATGCCACTGTAGGGCTACAGCAGATAAAAGACGGTGGCTCACTGCTGCAGACAGCTCCTCTCCCCCTAGAGCTTCAAGACTTGCAGCTCCCTGCTTGGGAATTTACAAACTAGTTTGTAAACTAACAGAAGCAACACAAATCAGGGCCAAATTGTCGCTAGTACCTTTTCTCGAGGCAGGAAGGGTGTGAGGGGGCGAGATCCAGGCACAGCGACCTTCCAGGAAGCGACCCTTGTCTAGCCGCTCCTGTGGGATTTGCAAATCCCTTCGCACACACCAGGCACTCCCTTCCGAGGTGTCTGCAAGTAGGCACATGCGCACACACACGATCCAAGCAACCAGCGGAGACAGAGAGGCTGGAGGGGCCCTTCGTTTAGTGTTCCGAGGTTTAATGTCCGTCCACACTCGAAAGATTCCAGTGACGAAAAGCCACTAGAGAGCTTGTACAGAAGATTTTATACGGGAGTAGAAAGGGGCGGAGAGAGCATCAGGGTCCAATGGGGTGAGGGTCCAGGGGCGGAGATAAGGTGGGGGGACAAGGTTACAGACAATAGGGGAAGGAGAGGGGAGGAGAAAGGGAGCCGCAGCCAATGGGGAACTCAACAAGGGAGAACTTTCCAGAACTGGGGTAAGGGTTTACAAATGATTGACAGACGGATTAACATAATGGGGTGTACACCAACCAGGAGATAAACCATTACATTAACTTAGGGGGAGAACCATAAGGCAAAACCATAGGATACACCGAAGAGGGGGAAAGCCTTAAAACAGTGGCAGTTTCAACCACCACAACAACAAATGGTCTACTTTGCTTCTCTATTTAAAGTTCTCTTTTTATAATTTTAGATAAGGATTTGCTGAACACATAAAAACTAGTGCTGACACAGGATAAGAAAGCCTCAACTTGTTTTTGTCATTTTACAAAGACAGTTTACTTTTTAATAAACATTTCTAATCCCCCTAATTTCTTCATCCTAATTCTCCCTGACAACACAGTGTCTAGTCTCCAAGATGATATTTATTCTTTATCTAGTTGAAGAAAAGCTCTTGGGGAACAGCATATCAGACAATGAGGCATCTCCCTATTTAAGTAACACTGGCAGAGAAGTTCTTGAAGACCATAAGATACAAAGGTCTAATTCTTCTCTTGTGCTGGGCTCTGTGGGCCCAATATTGGCATTTCAGTTCTCTCTGCAGTGGTAACATCTGGGTGTATGAGAGGGGAGTGGAGGTGAGTGGGAAGGGAGCAAACATGGTGCAGGTGGCAGGGAACATATTTACCTATCCTCTCCACAAGTTGCTGGCTGATGTTCTCTTTTAGAAGGTAAAAGATACTCTCCTTGTCCCTCTTTACCTCCTTTAAATGAAGGTCCATCCACCTTGCAGGGCTTGGGAGCAGCTGAAGCTGTTGCTGAGGAATTCCCTGTGAGTCTTGGAGCCCTTCCTCCTAAGCTGCAACATTGGCAGCTACAGGGAGCTCCAGCAGCTTTTCTGAGTAAAGCTGGGAATGTAGATTATCATTTATACTGACTGGATTATGCAGTTTGTCTACTCCTTCCCACCCTTATCACCTCTTCAGACTTCAATCTGTACTGCCAAAGACCAAACATTTTCTGCATAAACATTAAATAAAGGAAAAACACAATTATAACTCAGTCCAGAATGAATCTTGAAGAACTTGAGGGAGAAGGAAGTGAGCAGTGCTGCTAGTGACTCCCAATTTTTTTTGTGTTTATTTTTATTTTTTCCATTTTACTTTTTTAAAAATATACAAGGCATATTTTAAAATGTAACAGCAATTTTTTAAAAAGCTTCAAACTGATTAATTTTCTTGTGCTAACAAGCATTTTAATCTAGATTATTTTTGTCTTAAATCAGAATAAATTATTTTATCAGCAGTAGCAAAGAAGTGTTGTGTTCATGAACAGGGAGAATAAAAAGCAGACATTTATATTTCTGCTTTAGAATGTTCTTGCAAATATAGAATCATAGAATAGTTTGGATTGGAAGGACCCTTTAAAAGTTACCGAGTCCAAACCCCTGCGTTGTGCAGTGATGTCTTCAACTAGATCAGGTTACTCAGAGCCTCGTCCAGCCTGGTCTTCAGTGTTTCCAGAACTGGGTCATTTACCACCTCTCTGGACAACCTATGCCAGTGTTTCACCACCCTTATGGTAAATGATTTCTTCCTTATATCCAGTCTAAACCTACCCTCCTTCAGTTTAAAGCCACTGCCCCTTGTCCTATCACTACGCACTCTTGTAAAAGGTTTCTCTCCTGTTGTCTTGGAGGACCTCTTTCAATACAGGAAGGCCACAATGAAGTCTATCTGGAATCTTCTCTTCTCCAGGCTGAACAACCTCAACTCTCTCAGACCTCAGAAGAGAGGTGGCCCAGCCCTCTGAAAATTTTTGTGACCCTCCTCTGTACCTGCGCCATATCCACAAGTGTGATGCATTTCCTTACCCCGAGTGCCTTTCTGGTGTTTGAAATAGTGATACTTGGAACAGGAGCAAACCAAATCACTGCAGCTGTGTTCAAGACTAGACATTCAATATAGGCAATGGGGAAAGTTGAGAATGAGTTGCATTAAAGAGCAAGTTACGGCATCATTTGTTGCTCTCCAGCCTGCCTTTCAAAAATTAACATTTTTTACTTTTTCTCTTCCTGGGTTTGTGGAGTTCTTTACTATTATGCAAACACATGACTCCCTTTATCACAGAAGGATATCATGTATCAGGAAACACAAAACTAAATAAACGCTTTCTTATCTACATTCTTAAGCTACAGAAACCTCTGTAGCATCAGGGGCACCATCAAGACCCATACAAGCATAAAGATGCCTGGAAGCTGATTGCTTTGATTCTCATTCTTGCAACTCTTATGTTGCAATAGCATCTAGAATGGCTCTGCAGGTGGGCATCTCATCAGAGGATAATCACTCCTCACTCCACAGCAGCTTTGGGTGAGAGATTTGGACTTAATTGCAAACTGAAAGGGAAAGCTGTGTGGTACCCACTTAAGCACCACTTTGCACCACAGGTGTAGGAAACAGAAAGTCATCAACTGTTGATATCCAGCAGCAAGGAGATTTCTGCACTTTCCTCTCTCACTGATGCTCCTGAAATCATCAAATATAGGTTCAACCAGAACTAAACAAAAGCAAAGCAAGTCACCTCTTCCAAATGTGACACTCAACAACACAGTCCTCAAAACATCCCAAAACAGTGATCAACTGCAAGGGTATTGGTTCAACTTCAGTAACAGATTATGTCATCCTCTCCCTCCCCATATGTTTAGATCCCTTACTCCATAATCTTTTTTTCATGGTTTCAAACCACTTTTGATGTCCAAAATCAAGCCCATGCCTCTGACATCATATTTGCTGATGACACACACACAGTGTGCAGGTGGGTGACTGAAGAAGGCTCCTAGGTATGAAGCTAGCTTGGGGATATTGCATACCCTGCTGATTATCAGAGCAATTTCCAAGGGGGGAGGTGTAGGGGAAAAAAAAGAAAAAGCTTTAAAAAGCTGTGTGCCCCAGTGATTTTCAGCTCTTTGAAAAAGTAAGAAAAAACAGAAAAGTACCCCTGGTGTGCAGTTAAGATAACTACAAAGGAACTATTCTTAGCAGGGTCCTTCAGTAGAATGAAGGGTGCTTTGATTGCATTTTTTTGGCCTTGCTAATCTGACAGATATTGATGGGTAATTTGGAACAGCCAAAAATCTTTGTTCTAAAAACATTGACTCACACATATTACATCCAGATGTTTTACTGAGTTGTTAATAGATATTAAAGCTTCCTTTAAATACTTGTAAGTTGCATTTCATACATTTAAGAGTGTATGCATGTAGGGGAGGGAAATGATAGAGAGAAGCTCCATTAAGAGCAGTTTAGAAAGGAGTATTTATGCCCTCCAACATGGATACTCTAAATACAACCCCTCCCAGCACTTTGTTTCTGCCTAATCAGGTTTGAAAATTAACAGCACCAAGATCCTTAATGAGCAATTAGGGCCTTGCAGGCTGGTCTCTCCAACAGGTACACGAGCTCGTGTGTAAACACTCCAGCACTGAGCTCCCCACCAGCCCTGCCTCACAGAGGGGGCAGCAGTAGCAGCTGCCCAGCCTGCCAGAGCCATCCCAGAGAGCTGGCCCTTCATCTCTTCCAGAGTTAAAGGGCTCCAGTCCCCAACCTCCTCTGGGATTCAAGAAAGCGAATTCTTTCATCTGAGAGCATGAGGGAAAGGCCTCTCCCACCATAAACAGGGGTTTCTTTGAGTTAATCATGAATGAAGCAAGCAAAGCACCTACGGGGACTCTCAGCAGCTCTCTTCTCCCTGACAGTGCCCCAACCACTGCCACCAGAGAGTGGCTGAACAGGCGCATGACTGGAAATAAAGAGCCAATTCCATGTGGAAAATAAAGACATGCAGACGAATTAGACACAGAAGAAAAGGAACTGAGGCAGCAGGTTGCAACAGATGTTTGGGAAATGCAACACTGTGCAACTCACAGAATTTCCAAGTCATTTGGTGTTGTTGCCCCAGCCTGATTTTCACCGGCTCCTGAGATTTGAAGCTTTTATATACTGGCTATCCTGCCTTGCAGTCACTACCAGTCACTACTGGACAAACTCAGTGACATGGGTATTCATCCCTTTATAAGGTGAACAGACAATCAGTAAATATACCTTTTCTTCCCAAGATGAGTAATATTCTTCAAGTTGGTAAGCATTTTAATAGAGAATCCTCCTAGTAGAAAACCAAACAAGCAGACTGCAGTGCATATGCAATATAAGACGTATGAGGCATAGAGAGGATTTCTGATGTCAGTAGTCAGAACTGAAGATCTGTGGCCAAAGAGCTCTTTTCCTTTCTCAGCGTGTCAGTGGATCACTGACAGAGACAGGTATAAGGTCGAGTAGCAGGGAAAAGGTTCTCCTGGGTAAGCAGGATCAGGTCATTCCTCTGCACCTCTCTGCAGCAGTGCAGAGTTCGTTAAACATTAAAGTCAGGAAATTTCCAAAGTCAGTTTTAGACAGTTCACTGGTGAGAAAGCTACTCAGCCAAAATGCTGATTGCTGTTCTAGTATAGACTAGTGTAGTCTGAAAACAAAAAACCCAGGGCACTAGCATCACTAGTGCCAGCCTTAACAGGGCTGGTAGTGGCACAAGGTATACCTGATGGCTACTTAGCAAGTACAGGTAAACAGACTCCCATCCTCACACTCCGCACAAAGGCAGCCACAGGAATGCAGGAACTGGGAGCTCAACACGCAAAAATCCATACTGCAACTGAAATTCCCTTTTCAGTCCCAGAGATGCTACATGGAACATACACATGCAGCTTTACTCCATTGCTCTTGAAATCCAAACACAGCAGCACAAGCCTCTTTTCGGACCACTGACTCCCATTCCTCAAAAGTTTCATGCTACGCTGAAGGTGAGCCAGTAACCATCTATCCTCAGCACCCACTGTCAGCAGCCACACAGAGCAAAGGAGCCTCTCCTGTGTGGCTGGGCTCACAGAGGTGGGAATGCAAAATCCAGGAGCATTTTCATTAACCATGTGAAGTCCAGTAGAGGAAGATAGGTTCCCCACGTCTGCCTCACCAGCAGAGATGAAATTCTCTGGAGTAGTTCAGAGAAGCTTCAATCACGTACATAAAGGCAAAGTTGACAGCTGTGCTTTTAAAGATGGATTCTGAAAAAAAAGCAACTACTAGAAAAGTGTACTCTTTAAAAGACCTTTATTTTGGTTGCATGGTTACATTTCATTGATGCTTACAGTTAGGTTGTTCCCAAATAATATTTCATAGCTCACCATGTACACAGTGCATTCTCTATCAGTCGGGTGTGGAAGAACTTTATAAAATACAGATTAAGTAACTTTTTCAACTGTACACTTTTCAGATTAGTTCATCAAGATTAAGTAAAAAGGCAAATAGATTAATTGGCAAAAAAGTGTTTTTACATTTTTAATATATTAGTACAAAATGGCACAAAAGGAAAAAAGGTCATTTTAAAGGCTATAAGCATCAAATGTCTTAAATAGTTTCAATCAGTTCAACCAATTTTAACTTAATTTCAAATACCAGTGTTGAACTCAGAATTGAACTTGTAATCTTCTTTTCTTAAGCTGTATGAAAGACACCACATACAACTTCAGACCTGTTCATGGAAACTAAATCACAGCAGTTTCAGAACAGTGACATTCAAGTGCAGCTAGGAAGTTCTTCCCACTAAGTCTATGAATTCACAGACTAGAGCATATTTTCATCTAGTCAAACTCATTGATGCACACTTCAGATGCAAAGATACCAGATGTGTGCAATTAAACACAGTATTTCTTAATACAAGAACTGGAACAAAAAATCCACGTAATTACATCATTCACCCTACCTACCTTTGCAGGAGGCTTCCAAACATAACCATACTCGATGCCAGATACAGAGATAATGGAGCATCTAACAGATTTCAAGCAAACTGAAGGCTTATTTCACAGGCTTCAGTATAAAAGAGAGCTCACACCAACTTCAGCAACCTACGTTTTATTTTTGAACCACCCATATCAAATGGGTGGGTGAATGAGGTGGAAGGGAAAGAGGGAAGAAATCCATTTCTAACTTAAAAATAAATTCTGAGATGTGAATTTGTTGCCTCAAGCAACAATTCAGGAGTTTGTTTTGGCAGCAACATTTAGCAATACCCCAAAAGATAATTACCCACCCTGTCAAAACAAATTATCATTACTTTGATTAGTCCCCTAAGCCTTAAGAGGTTTTTATGTTTAAGTTAATGGAACAGTTTATGACCTTGACTGTTTTTCTGGTAAGACAGCACCCACACCCAAGAGGGCAGGCAGTTATACTGATGGCAGTACTGAGAACATTATTTCTCAGGTTAAAACAAAAAGTCTTATAAAAAAAGTAAGTGGGATGAAGTACAGAAGCACTATTTTACTCAGTTTCACAATGAGCAAACCATGATTAGGAATTTCCTTTCCTAATTTAAATACAAGTTACAAAACTTTTTCCAGAGACTTATTTTGCAGAAAACCATAAGATGATTCCAAGAACCAATGCTCCAACAGCAAGTATAATAATGAGTATGCACATCTTCTTTCGCGATCTTTGCTGTCAACAGAGAAAAAAACAAGTTGATTGAAAACTGTACCACATAAGAACATCAGAAAACTATTCAGATGCTTTTATGGTTCCACTGCTAGTGCAATCTAACTAAATTGTGTCCTTACAAGTCATATAAAGATGTCCAAGGAGAAAAGACCCCAAAGTTACCCACATTATTTTATGGATATATTATTCAACAGAATGATTTCAGTGGTATTTTGTAGTTTATGTAATAAACTAATGAAAAAGAACACACTAATGTGATGAATGGATGTAATTAGTACACTGGGGGAAGTAAATGTGAGAGTGCAGGTGATGGCACAGAGAGGGAAATCAACCTGCACAACAGAGGAGATAGAAATGGTCTGCTAGAAAAAAGAGACTATTAGTGTATATACAGAAGGGGACAATAGGCTTCAATTTTAGACCTCTATGTATCCATTCAGTTATTTTAAAGCTGTTTTTGTTACATTTCTTAGGTACAACTTGCTCTTAAAGAAAAAAAAGAACAAAAAACCAACCAAACAAAACAACAACAAAAAAAGATGAAAAAAAAAAACCAACCCTGAAAACCAACAAAAAACCCCCAAACCAAACCAAGCAGACCTAACTAGAGACCCACATATATGGATGTCACTACAATAAAGTGTAAATTATGAGCATGTTGAGAACTTTCACAGCTCCCATACAGGTTTGTAACTTGAGATACCAGAGCACTCAAGACCAGCAGCAGTCTGTCATCATTTATCCGAAGGATATGGAATCTAAAGGTTTCCTTCACAGGATGAACAAAAATTATCAATGGGTTTCTCACGCTCTTGAGCTGATAGTCAAGGAATAACAAGACTCACATCCTGGGATTCCAGTCCACAGCCCCAGAAGTAAAGCCAGGCTGTGCTCTACTTGGCAGAAGTTCTTCTGCCTGGGTGGTTTTGATTTTTTAAAAATTTTCCCTTCTGAAGAACAACATCTGTGTCAGTTCTTCATTGGAGCTGACAGTTCTCTGCCCAGTACCACCCAGACTACCAAATTTCTTAACAATTCTCTTCTTCCAGTTTTATTGTCTCATTGCCACTTCTCCCACCATCAGGCTAAGATTTCTTTATGTCATTGTTTTACTCGCTAAAACTCAATCCGTTTGCTGGATATTTTCCTTTATTAAAATCTGTGGCCAGTTCTCTCCTTACACTCACAGTCTCTTCCTTCTGCATCCTGCAGACCACCTCTTGCCAGCAATGCACTGAAGTCAAACATTTCCCCTGTAATACTACTTAAGCAAGGGAGTAGACTAAAGACATGGCAATCTTATTTCCACATAAAATTGATCATCATTTCTACAAGTGCTGAAGTAGCCATGGCAAAGGGGGAAAGAGAGGAGAGCAGCTGGCTTTGCCCAAACTGCTGTGCTGTGTGAAGACACCCCACACAGCAGAGGAGTGATGCAGAGCTCATCCAACCAAAAACAGGAGCTGTGAGGGTACCAACAGCCTTGTCCTTACCAGCACACCTGGGCCTCTAAGACTTCTTTGAGAGGGTCAGACCATACAGATATAATAGTGGTTGAAATTAAAGTAAGTCTGCTGAAAGTTGAAATGATTTTTCAGCACCTTGGAACAAGTGTAAGTTTTCAAGCAAAGGAAAGTTCAAATCCCAAGCAAACTACAGAATCTTCCAAACAAAAACAGGCCAACTCTGCAGAGTGTTTGGTCTCTGCTGCAAGAGCCACTGAACAGAACCTTGTCAAAAGTCTCAATAACCTTCCTTTGAGATCAGAAAATACTCATCCTTTCCTCTTCAAAATAAAGCATAAAGTTTTTTATTTTAGATTTCAACCAGAAAACTAACACCTTCCACTGAAAATTTTGTCTGCTACTACTTTTTTTCCTGAACTTTGTCAGTATCAAAATAGGAGCCATCAACCATACTTAATGTGCCAATTTAGTTCCACCAAGAATACAGTTCAAGGATGCACCCTCTCCCGCTTCTGAAATCAGTAGGCAGTCCTTCAGACATTCTGTCACTCATTTACTGTTCTAGCTACTACTAACACATATGAGAGGATTAAAAAAAATAGTCTAACTCTAAATTAAAGGGGAAGATTAACTACTAATAAGATTATTTCTAAGAAGTTCCAAAAATGTTATAAAGAAGTAGCATTTAAAGGTATTTAAAAGGCTTTTCAAAAAAGTTTGACAGTTTGAAATATGTTTTTATCATCAGAGTAGCCAATAACAGAAGCTGGATATATACAGCTTTGGGAAGATTTTAGACAACAAAAATTGATGCTAACTGGCTGCCTCTTCAGAAGACTTTCCTGCCTGTCTTCCCTACTCCTTCAGTGATCCCCAGAGGCTTGCTCTCCATACACAGGAACCTTTAACTTCTTTAATTATAAAAGGAGGAGTTTGTTTTTCTAAGGCTTTTTGGTTGGTTTGGGGATTTTTGCTTGTTTGTATGAAGTAAAGGTGTAACTCCAGATGCTCTCATAGAATCAGAGAAGGCTCTGAAACAGCCTGGCTGGAAATAGCCTCACAGGAAACACAAAGCTTTCAGAAGTCACTGACTTTTGTTTTATGGTGACCCAGAAATACCATCGTAGCCTAACATAAACCTTTAAGTAAGTCTTCAAGCCTTGAAGAACTTGCTAGGCAGAATCTGAACTGTATAAGAAAGTGTAAGTCAGGACTACTGAGAAAGGATGGTTACACACAACTGGTGTTACCTGGTAGTTGGCTGCTCTTGACAGCTGCTGGTTTGCTTGCTGCACATGCACATCTGCATTTTCCACATTGGCTTCTATACTGTCTTTGTTTTAAAAAGAAAGATTTCAAATTTTGATTAGTCATAACCCAGAGAAAGGTTTGGAATGCTAAAATACACTTGAGAACATAGGAAGTAGCTGCCCCCAAATGCTGGTGTCTTCATCAATACCCAAAGTTTTATACCTTGTATTATGGAAGCTTGACCCATCCTATACTTATTGCTGAGGTCATTTCAGAACTGCCCGAGCAATGATCGGCTGAATTCACGTCAGGTAAGAGCTCTCTTGTTCTACATGCAGGGCTGAAACTTGGATACCAACCAGGGTAGAAATTTTCAGTACTTCTGCTTTTTTTTAGCTTTTCTTTTTTTTTATTTTTAAATAACCTTTAAGTTGTCCTCCAACTTGCTACTGACTACCCTCATCTCAGATTAAAAGAAGTCCTAAGGTATATGAAATAAGAGGAAACAGACAGAAAAACACCCTGAGAGGCATGATTCCAGTTTGGTATTCTATCATACTGATACAGACTTAATTTTTTTTTTTTTTTGGTAGAAAAATATGAATAGATTATGAGCTAAGATGATAGAAAAAGCCCTGAAAATATATGCTGGACATAGACAGCAGCATGTCTTAGCAGCTGACTCAGAAAACATATTCTCCAATCACATTTCGTTAAAACAATAAACCTGTTTGAATGGAAGGCAAAGCATGAATCTTTGCTGCATATCTTTGCTGCATCTGCACACTTAGGTATATTAGCAAATACAGTAAAATGCCCCACATAAACTCCAAATTAATGTACAGAGTTCAAAAAACTACTTTATAGACATTTTATACACTACATAATGTTTTAAACTAGATTTTAAGCACACTTCCTGTATTCCTAGTCATCTTAGCCAGTCTACCAGTTATTAGGTTGCACCAGACTTGCTTCAGCATTGATACTGTCATTAGAGATTTTCCCAGCAAAAGGAAGTTCTATGTTGCAGCTCTCCAGAGACACTGAATAAAAATTGTTCAGGTAATATTTGAATTGGACTTACCTATCACATCACCTTGTTCATGAATCATCATTCCTAGATCTTTGAAAATTTCATTGATGTCCATAATATCGGCCTGCAAAGAAATAATCATATCATAAATGTTCATCACACATTCCAGCATCTATATGCATTTAGATATAAATACTGCTCCTTCTCCTCCAGGGTGCACATCCATGACTCTTTACAGGATAAAACCCCTTAACGTGCTCATTTGGCAGGTTTTTCTGGTACTTTGAGACCAAGTTTATCATAATCAAGCTAACTATCAAATCAAACTGAGCACGAACACGTGCACAGAGTACACTTCAAATCACTCATTGATTTCTCTGAGGATCTCATTGTGGAGGGTTTGTCTACACACATACTTGCATTATTAGTTTAACTGCAGGGAAAACCTCATGCCAACATTGCTTATAAGCTATCCATTTAAGCAAAATTAATAAAAGCATGTGCAGGAAGTATTTTGTGTTAGTTTAGTACACCTATCAAACACACCAAATTTCCTAAGCACCACAGTTTACAGAAATTACCTCTGTAACATGGTCAGAGTTCTGCATCTGTATTATATTATCCTATTACCATCTGGCTATGTTGGAGTGATAGACGCCATATTAACACCTGTGGATATGATCTTCTCTTAACTAATGACTGATACTTGCTTGCTTCAATCCACTCTAAGCTAAAGTATGAGTAGCAAGGGAGAGATTATTGAAAAGATTATATATAGGATGGATTTTATCGCATGCATCAGAATTTCCAATAAACTACAGTTCCAGTGGCTTTTTTTATTGATCATAGACATGTGGATTATAGATCAGCTGGAAAAGTTAATTTGATCTTCACAGAAGTCTCTTGATGTCAGTATTTCATCACACATGACATCTTGTTTTTAAATATTTTTAACAAGCTCTTAATTAGAAAAGTTTGAATGAACCAGAGTATCTCTGTATTTCCAGAAGTGTTCAAAAAGCCACTTAAAAATGAACATATTGAACAATATATTTGGAAGACCCATGAGGAAAGGTAAAATTTTGCTACATTTATATTCACTGTTTAAAATGGTTATATAATATAAACATATTGGATAAAAATTATATGTACTTTTTCCTGCAATCACATGAGCACTCTATTATTCCACAGCTGAACCACTGAAGTTAAACACAGTATACCAAAACATGGCTTTCGTACAGTAGGTTTCAAAAGCACATTTCACTGTCTAAAGACAATATTTGTAGTTCTGAAGGAAAAAACACACCCACAGACAATCCCAAACTCCTCAAGATTCATGTCAGCAAAGCTCATGCTCCTTTAAAATGCTTTTACTTTGCAATGCCAAAAGTGTACTCTGCTGTAAAACCACTTGTACTTACTTCAAGCTGCCTAATGGAAGATTCCCTCTCCTCGATAAGACGGAGATCATCTTCTGTGATTTCTTCATCTTGCACTTGAGCTTGCGGTTGACTATCAAACAAAAAAAATCCAACCAACAAACAAACCCCATCCAGAACTGAACAGGCACAATGAGAAATAATTCAGAAGAATAAAACTACAGTGAAGTACATGGCCCATTTTACATCATCAGTTAATAAAACGTGTGTTTTCACCCTTGCCTGTCCTTGGCTAACAGGGATGGTATAACCCTCACACCTTTGGTGGAGCAGTGCTGCACAGAGCAGGTGACTGGTGAAATTCTAAGCATGAATACAAGGTCAAAGTTCCTTCTGATTTATAAACTGCAGAGTTTACCTCTGTCTGAGGCAAAAACAAGCTAGCCAACAAAAAGAATCTGGCACAAAGAAGCAGGTTTTGGAGAATATAGAAGCAATGGAGAGCCCAGTAAACACTGGGCTCTTATCACAACAGCTTTACTCTATTCAAGTTGGACTCTTCTTCTCTAAGTTTGGGTCTCAAAAAGCCCAAATGCAGATTAGGGAAGCTTAAGGAGATGGTTACAGCTGAAGCATCAGGAAAAGAGGGGGACATTAAGCGAACTGCTTCATTTTCTTCTCATCTATGCCATCAAAGTCTCTTCTCTATGCTTGCATTATAGAAGAAAGCCTAACTGAACAACCTATCCCAACTTCCTCAAGAAAAAGGTAATTGATAAAAAAACCCCCAAACAACCAAACCATAAAAACCATGGGCAGCTTGCTTCCCTGCAGGCCATTTATTATTCTGAGCTATGTTAAGGCATATGAAGTAATTCAACATACCTGTCCCAAGAGACAAGTGTTCCTTCTTTGTAGTTATCTTCTGGAGCCCCACCCTACATGATCAGTGTTTAAAAATATAAATAAAACATTATAGCCCTGAAAGGACCACCATCAGCATTTCTCTAAGGAGTCAATACTAGAAGGTTTTCAGTAAGTCAATTTCAAGCAGAAACATGATTTAACTTGTTCTCATCCTGATTTTGCTTTATGCATGCATAAGGCTGAAATACAAGCATTCAGCTCAGTAACTGCCTACTAGAGCTCACAAGTAAAGCAACATGTATTTGGCACAGACTGAAAAGGCAAAACTGATATACAAACAGTGAAAAGCTCAGCATCTGAGGCTACTCAGCACTTCCCCACTTTAATACTCCACTAAAATCTGCCAAGTAATTCTTCGCCATAGGAAAAAATCTGTTGATATCTAAAGGTACAGCAAAAGCATTTTAAAATCTACTACAAGTTGCTTTTGCAGTATTACAGAATGAACAGGGGCAGTTCATACCTTTGTGTGACAAAAACAAGGAAAAAGTAACAGTTCTCTGGGGAGGTTATTACAACTTAATGCAGCATTTAGGGTGAGCTTTTGTACATAGCACTGTGGAGGCAAATTTGACATTGAACAGCAGTAAGACCATTGTAAAAAGCATAACGGCACATTTTCTAATACTTACAGACACCCTTGAGCTGGCTCTTACTCTGGCTACAAAGTCTTTTTCTTTCTCAGCAGCTTGCCTTTGGAGTCTTTGGAAATTGGTTAGAGCTGTGGTGAACTCCCCCACAAGACGGTCTTTCTGTATTTTTCTTTGACGCTATAGGAGAAAAAGTTTTACCAAGTCAAATGAGCTCAGGCTGTTCAAGGCTTTACCATTTCCAGTCTGCTAAAGGTCCAGGCATATACACTCCTTCTTCTAAACTGGTGTAAGGGAAGGCTGTCTACAAAACCATCTGCAATTCCACGGACAAACATTCTCTGCTTCCGGGATCACATAACTGCACAAATTAAGGCATTTAAAGAGGAAACTAATGTATTTATTTTCATTTAACAGCTGGAAATAAGAAATGTGATATTATCTGCTGATTCTAAAACCTACTGTTATGGTGTTAAATATTTTGATACGATGAATGCTGAAAATATGCAAAGGTGACTGAATGGGGAGGAAGGGTGCAGAAAAGAAAGCACAGGACACTTCTTATGTATTTTACATAAATGCTGGAAATACATATTGAAATGCACCTAATCCATCACATATCCACTTAAGTGCTTTAGAACTGGCACAAAAATACCTGTTCCAACATTTCAGGTTGTTTGTTTTTTTCTTTAAGATGTAGTGAAGGGAGGAGGAATATTGGGCACTCAGGAGAGCCTCCACCCTATTTTCCTAAATGTATACATACAACAACCCTTCCTTCCAAATTTCTGAAAGGCTGTAATTTGCCATTCAGGAATCTGTTATTTATGCGTTTTGTTAAGACATAGCTTTGATAAAAGGAGTAAAATAAAACAGTAAAACATCTTACTGAGAACTTCTCAGTTCCAAGATAAAGAAACAGGAAAAACATTAAAAAGACAACAAACCAAAGACATTTTGCCTGAATTAGAGGTTGTATACCAAAACCAAGTTTTAACACTGCTCTTAGAAGTTTACAGCTTGTCAGGATGAGCACACATGGATCATGGCCTGCCATTTGAATTCAGTGTTTCAATACCATTCATTTTTCCAAAGGCTCCTTAGTAACCAGCCACAGACCAGACAAGTTGTTTAAGTGACAATAACCCAAATCCATGTTTTCTGGGATTATGCTGTTCTTCCCTTTTAAAGTGACAGATTTTGCTAGGATAAGAAACCATAGGATGGCAGACAGGAGTGTGCTAATCACAACAGGCTCTTCACATGTTACCTCCTGACAAGATTTTACACAGATCTGGGAATGAAGCAGTTTAAAGACTGCATAGGTTGTTTTAGTAACAGCTCCTGTCTACTCCTCTTGACAAAGGAAAAGCCTGTGGACAAGACATAGCACATATGCTGATCTGAGTGATGTAGAACAGATATACTGTGCATAATCAAATTATTCAGTCAGGCAGCGGTTTTGGTACTCGATCCCCTTACCCTGGAAGCAGTCAGTGCCGGCAGAGTCAGATTTAGTATCACTGCAATGGATTACAAAGTATCCACCTACCTGAAAGAACAGACAGGCACAGCACACTGCCTTGATTCCCACTATTTCAGGTAAGTTACTGCACTCCTGATACATAGAAACTTTGGGACAAGTCCGGACCGCAACAAAATATGTTGTAAGTATCTCCCTTGTGCAAATACATTGACTAACTAAACAGTGCTTTGAAAACAGGAATGAAGAACTGAAGTGACTCAAATACCCTACATGAGCCAACATGATAGTCAAACAAGCCATGCTCTTTGGTTTTATACCTGTTCACTTGTTGCAGGCAAAGATCCAAACTCTTTAATGTATTTGTCAGTTTCTTTGGCAAGTTGGTTGGTGTATTGTTGCTTCTGTTGCCTAAAACCAAAATGCAAATTTTCATTATAGACCACTGGGTTATACTGCTGAATTTCATTGATTCTCAGAAAAGCATCAGCACTAAAAGCTTCTCTGAAGCACACAAAGCCATCTATATTCTGTTCTTCACTGTAATGCATGAAATCATGGATTCCAGGCAGGACAGGCGTGGAAGGTGTGCTCCTCAGTGTGACAGCATAATTAACAATTACTTTTTTTTTCCCCTTAGGTTTCTTCTGTTTTACTGATATGCAGCACTACATTTGTAGTCATTACAAATACATGAGTATACTCTTCATAGTTCTTTTGAGGTTATCAATAGTTAGAAATGCCTGGTTATTTCTGAGTTCAGAATAACTGTAGAAAAGTCCAGGATTTTTCTGTGTAGAAAAATATACTGTGACTTGAATATATTCCACAGGCCAATTCCTGATACTTACTGGGAACCTTATCCAAAGAGATGTATATTCTCCCATTACACTATAGCTGTAAACTTAGCTGAAAACTTCATAATTTACTAATAGCTTCAACAGTGCTTAAAAAAAGCTTTGTTTTCAACAGTATTTTTTTTGCCTCTTTGCTTTTGATAATACCACATACTCCTTTACCAATATTCATATTCTTTTTCTGGAGCAATTCAAATTCTTTGCCTTCTTTGGCAACCTCCCTGCTTAGTCTCTATGAAAAGGTTTCCTCTGCAGAGCTATTATCAAGCTATCAGCATCAATATTTTAAATAATCTAATAACTCTTGCAAAGGCCAAATTTTCAGACAAGTAGAAAACAGACACATAAAAACTGAAGGAAACTTACTAAATATATATAAATTACCCCCATAAAGGGTCTGGAACATATCCTTCACAACAGTTTCTATCCTGTTTAGTTGTGAATTTATGCTTTGATCCTGTCAGGTTACTGCATAAACTGTGTATGCTGAGCTTCACCTATTCCCAGACCCCAGTAGAATATCCACTGTGCATTAGCACTGGCTAATGTTATGGGCCCTGAACTCAGGCAATTGAAAAGCAGTTCGCCTGTTCACACAAAATGAACACGATGACTTTGGTCCAATATACACCTCCTCCTATTATTCAGTGGCCACAGTGCAGCATAAAACACAGTGAGAGTGCCAACTTTCTCACCCACAGGGTGAGTGCAACATGTGGATTACATGCATTTATGACACAGAGATTGACGTGGTAAAGGAGTTTAATGAAAAAAAAATCATACTTGTTCATTAGACCATGCAGAGCAGAAAAGAGAAGCTGACTCTGAAAGTCCACTTTTAGGTGACTGAACTGCAGCAGAGCATCTGCCTTGGAGTCTGATTTCACTTCTGTTATGTTACTATTTCTGGTACGTATTTATTCTATAATGTCATCCCTTATCGTAGCTTTCATGACTAAATACAATATTCTCCTTCCTCTCCCAATATCCCATCTCACAAAAACCCATCCAGATATATTCATTACATTGTGATACTTATACAGATAGATTGGAAGAGTTGACTGGAGTGGAGGTGTGTGGGTGTATGTTTTTAAAAAGTAATATTGCTTTCTGGTTGTGCCTGACATACAGCACAGGGTTTGTAGATGTACTGATACTGCAGGTAACACGCATGGACAAACCAGCTGACAACTTCACAGACTATCCTAATTTTAGAAAACACATCTCAACATTTAAGTTGCAAATATTTCTCTGTACTCACCTTTCTCAAGGAAATCAAGCACTCTGCCTAACAGAAAACCACCTCATCACCTACCAGGAGATTGTTTACAATGCAATGAAATTAAGTGTTTTCGTGTGAAGTACTCACAGCTGTTGCCGCAACTCAGGCGTGTCTTGGGGTGTTCCAAGTTGATGCAGTATTCTTTGTATTTCAGCAGCTGTTCATGAAGAGGAAGAGAAATTTTAATGGGGCACAGACAATTCCTGCATAGTTTTATGCATTTCTGCTTGACAATTCTAAAGCCGTATAAGTTGACACAAACTGATATGCAAGACTTTTACAACCTACTACAAAGGCTCCATTTATAAGTTCCAGAACAATTACTGAATGGTTTTGCCATTCAAAGACAAAACCTGAGGTATCCTATAAAAGATGGGAATATATTCAAGTGTTTAGGTAAAAACAGGAAATTTAAAGATTAGTAAATAGTTTTATTAAAATAGGTCTAAACCAGGGCTTTTAATATATGTTTTAAAATAAGAAGCACAATTCTTATTCTAGTTTAATTATACTTTATGCATGTCATTTTGGAAAGCCATATGGAAGACTGCTATAACATTATGTCACACAAATATTTCAGAATCTGTGCATCAACAAAGAGACAGCAACAAAGCATTCATGGCGTTACAGTACATTTGAAAGGAAATAAAATTCATGTGTCCAGGTTTAAATTGCCATTTTGAGAGTCTTATGTTTTTAAGTGAGGGATACAAACAGCCAGTGATTATTAAGTGTACTTCATAAAATATATTAGTTTTGAACTGCAGCATCATCTGAGCCTTATTTTCAGCTTAATATATTTTACTGAGAAAGCAAGGAATAAAATGGACAGAAACGTCAAGGATATGTAGTTTTTCACACTGCAGAACTTATATCCACAAGATGTTTTATCTCAGCTTAGCATCGTCATGTTCTAAAACAAAACAATATATAGCCAGAGTAACTTATTGTGCTTGACCTCAGTTAGGAGCATATTTGTCTTCCCTGTATTTCTGTGGCTCTCTCCAGGCAGACTGGTGTACCACACAGTCAGTAGAAAATATGATGGTAAGATATTATGTGGGATTCTCACTTCCTTACTACACCTTTTTTTTCCCTAAACACAGTTAAAAATGCAGTAAGTGACAACTCTACATAATGAAGAAAAACATATTAAAAAAAAAAAGAATACTTTTCCGTATACTATAGAAGATATTGGTAAGAGGCAGAACTTCAGGTAAAAGAAGGCAATAGCCCATGATTGGTGTTAACCCATTAGATAAAACTGGAATTCCTTAAAGAATTTTCAGCAATAATATTAATTCTGACCTTTGTTTCATAACAAGTCTCCAGTGAATGTTGTAGATGATACTGAATTATCTACACTACTTTACATAACATCCCAATGCTGACAACTGCTGTAGCAAATTCTTTCTGGGCACACCCAGATAATGAAAATATCAAAACAGCAGAAAGGTAGGTAAAAAACCAAATACTCAAGAGTGGATGTTTTTAAGGGAATTGAATGACATAAACTACCAACAGAATTCCTGAGGGGAATAGCACTGTAAGATGAGTTTCATGCAGCTTGTATGTTAACTGAGGTGAAAACCAGCAAAATGTAAGTGAAAATTTTCTACTTTTGCCTACAGTCACCACTGGCCTCTAAGGACCAGCCCTCCCCTGGCTCCTGCCTGCCAGGCCGAGGCAGTGTCCAGCTGCCTGCACTTCTCCTGGGCAGCTGCAGTTGCTCACATGCACTGATAAACATGAGCTCGGGGTAATTAAACTTTATTTTTATGGTCAGTGTAATGCATTGCTTTAACACAAAACCCAAAAAGATAACTGGCTGGTGTTATCTTCAATAGCATAGAGTTTTACTATCTATAAAAATGAACATTAATTATCCTTTATTTGTTCCCAGGCACTCTCTTCTGATACAAGAGCCGAGGAGCTCAGTTATACAGCATATACTTTTAAAAGTGGGAGTAAAAAGAAAACCGAAACAGACAGACAAAGTATCGGTGTGTCCTAATGCCACCTAGAGGTGCGTTATTTAACTGCAAGTACAGAAAATCCAGGTTTGTTTTAAATAAAAGTTGAAGCTGAAACAAGGCCTATACTTAAAATATTTGCATTCGAAGTTAATTACATATATATCCTACTTCTAAAACTGAGCACAAGTAGATAATTGAGAGAAAATTAAAAGTCAGCACTGCATAACTGGTCAGCTACAAAATCCCAGAGGCAGAGTTCATACCAGTTCAGGCCTTGTGATTCAAAAATTTAGCGTACTAGTAAAACACATTTTACCAAAAAGTCTGTAAGTATGCATCAAAATAGCAAAGTTCTAATGAGCTTTCAAATCACAAGGGAAGAAAAAAAAGGAAGAAATCCCCAAGGACTGAACTGACACCGTTTTTTCTATGCTTCCTGTAATTTAGCATTTTCCATCTTAACCTTTCACAATAAGGATATTACTGAAAAAAAAATTTTTTTTTGTTCATATGAAGTATACTGCAAAGACAAATGAAACACTGCTATTCAAGTAAGCAGAGTAAAATGCAGAGCAGTAAATTTTGGCCAGTAGTCTTCAGTAGCGCTTCTGAAGCTGCTTCATAAAAAAGGCAAAAACAAGTTGGTAGGACCAGTATAAAAGAAAGGAAGTAGAGAAGCTGACCTTCCTGAAATCTTGATTTACAGTATATACCTGCAGGTTGATGAGTTAAAGAAATCCAGACTTTGTACTCCTTCACATTAATATAAACAAGCTGGAATGTATACAGAGTAAAAAATACATTCTTTATAGTTTTATAATTCTTTTGGTTTGGCTTGGTTTTTTACTGATTTCTTACTGTAGCTATTTCTCATTCAAACATTTAATATAATATTATACATATAAACACACAACCACCTAAACTAGAGACATTTGTTCAGACTCACGAACTCATACAGCTTTATTGATAAAAACAAAATTTAAACAGGCTTTAAGACATGACCACCTGAAGCACAGAGGGAAAGTGTCTTGTTCCTTCAGATGTACACACAGATCTCATAGACTCTGATTCAAAGCAGGAACTAGCTTTGAAACTTCTTAGATCCTAAGCCAATACCCCTTCGTATCCTCAAGGGAAAAGCAGGGTAGCCTTAGCACCTCCTCCTAAAGGTTAGACATCAGAAACACCTCTGTTTGCTCCTTCCGCCGCTCCATTTGTCAAAAAAGCAGGGAGAAGGTCTTAGCACTGAAAAGCAAAACTGCTGGAAACCCAGGACCACTCTTTGTAAAACAGAAGTCCCTAAATGCCGAGCTTCACTGCTGACAGTGGTATTAAGAAGGGTACTGCTTCCCTCATTTAACCGGCTTTTCAGCCCTGTGCTGGGTGTTCAGACTGGCACATCAAGGCACATGGCATCCACTCTGGTCCTCTCAATCCATCAACTGTTTCAGAAAACCAGAGGCTTAGGCCTAGATCACAGAGTCCTAGCTCTGCACTGTAAACATACTGGTAGCAGTCAAGGACCAAAGATAAGAGAACAATTTCAACAGGTTCCTAGGTTACCTCACCCTAATTCCCAATTCTTCAAACACCCCAAGGAGTTCCGAAAGACAGGAGTAATCTAAGGTCCCTCCTGACCTGGACATTATTAATCCTGCAATAGAGACTGGCTGGATCTTGTGCATGATTTTAATCCACTTCAGCTCAAAGTCAGACACTGACTCACTTCAGCACTTAGGCTCCCTAGGCACAATAGGTAGCTGCTGGACTTTGCTCAGGAGCTGCACAAGGGCACACACCACGTGTGCATGTAGGAGTTCTTCACCAAAGTCACCAAGGTATGTCAACAGCCTGTGACAGAGGCTGCAAACTCCTGCAGCCACTTCACACTCCAGATCAGGGAAGATGTTTGCACAGAATGAAAATCAACAGCTCTTTCAGGGCTCTCACTACAACCCTGCAGGAGCAGCACCTTGCCAGCTGTGAGTTGGTAATAAACCACCACAGAGAGCAAATTCCCTTTGAGAACTGGGCAGAGCAGAAAAAAGGGTATACAATACCATGCAAGCAAAATGCATTTTTTTCCAAGCACCTGCTGTCTTGCATGCAAAAGAATCTCATTTTTTTTTCATCTGAAAATTAGTCTTGTTTTAGAAATAAGCAATACCATAACACTAAGAAGACTTTGCACTTGTCTTTGCAGCACTGCTGATCTAGCTCTTGCAATACACAACTATTACCTGATGAAAGCTACTCAGCTACTCCCAGGTTGGTCACATGCTCAGAAACAGGTCAGACACGGTTAATGATGAGCCAGAGAAACAATTAAGACCTAACCTGAATTCCTATGGAGAAAATTATTCAAGAGTCAGCTCATGTTTACTTTTACTAAGCCAAACTGGCTCCATTTCTAGTCAGTGGATGCTCTTCCTCTAGTTAAGGAGAACAAAAAAAAGGCACAAAAAAAATAGTCTCTGATATAAAAGGCCTCCTTTTCTCTATAAGAGTTAGAGAAGTAGAGATCGTTGCAATGAAAATATTTATATTTTTTAACAGGTAGGAGTATTTGAGAAACATGTTCCTGCCAGAACTGTTATACATACAACTTTTTTCACAGATAAAACCATGTTACGTATACTGGATCACACAACTACCCTTGCTTAACAGCCTAGCAAAGAAGAAAGTTTCATCTCCTTCCTCCTCATTTTGTCTGGTTTTTCAGCCAGCTCTGCAAAGCTTTTTCAATACCACAAGTAAATCCATGTTGACATAACTGCTGGTTCTGGTCCTTGAACATGAGAATATTTAAGAACACACATGAAGTTTTAAACTTACAGATACAAATAAATTAATACAATGAAGACCAAACAACATCTTGCCTCTAAGATCATAAGCACAAATAGTGTTATCTCAAACTGTGAATTAGTAATCACTGTACAGGCTGTAACACCATACCATTGTTGCAGAAAAAAGGTGAAAACACCCTACTCCAGTCCTTCAGTAAAATCCTAATATTTGAAAGGCAATGAACCAACTAAGAGAATGCAAACGAAGAGCAGACTGCAGGTCAGCCACCTTCTCTGGCAGGGTTGAAAAGTACCCAAACACTGTTGTTGATATTCATCCCCAGCATGAATCAAAAGAAACTGAGGATGGCCTTACTCTACAACCAGTAACTCCAGCTACAAGAGAGAAGTTTTCTCAAGCGACCCACAGTCAGATGTCTTCCTATCTCAAACTCCATTCTGTTTCACATTTGAAAAAACAAACTTTAATACCTCAAGTGGCCATGATAAAGCTTGTTGCAGCTTTGCAGGTGGAGAATGAGGTGTATCAACAACATAATCCACAGAGTTCTAAAAAATATACCTCAATACAGAAAAATTAAATTGACGGCAAATATGTTTAGTGAGTGCTGCTTCTTACCCCACTGCAGCATGGAACCTCTCTTCTTCCTTGGATCACGCAAGATTGCTTTACAGCCATCCAGCAGCTATTTCCTTCAGTGCTACAGCCAGACCCACCGCATTGCCCAGTTTCATAAAGCCATGGTCTAATGCTTCCACAGAAAACATGGCACCTACTGGATGTGCACGGAAGAAACACCAACAGCAACACGAGAAATAAACATCAAGGCACTATGCTACAGAGGACAAGAACCAGACAAGCAGGCAGAGCAAGTACAGTGAAACCTGCCTTACAAAACAGCAAGGCTTGGGACCTCACAGGAAGAAGGAGCAGAAAAGCTGCTTCTGAATGCTAATTGTAATGGTCTCACCTATGTCACCATCATGTATTTAAAAAGGGACAGATGGGGTTTCAGAGGTTCACAGAGCTAAAACAATGACAGGTATTTAAAGATATTGATTTTCAGTAATTTTCTATATCCCCGAACCCAAGCAGAATAAACAGAATCAGTAAAGCATTCCTTTGTGTACACTAAATGCAACTTTTACTCCACATGAGTCTTAAGCTCCTTCTATGGCTTCATAAGGCAAATAAGCAGTAACTACAATACCAGCACAGTCACCTTGCAGAAATTATTTGCCAAAGACTTCACATATGCTGCGGCTGGCTGGGTAGCCATGAAGAAATCTCCTACTTGTTTCCAGCTGAACAAGTGAGACAACAAACAGCACATCCAGTTACAGATTAATTTGTGTGGAATCTAATAAACTTCAGAGCAGGTTATTGGAACAAAAGAATTATTTGTTAAAATTACACCAGTTCAAACTGCTTTTGCCTGGAGACAACAGACTTCCTCAATTTATTCAAATCCAATTCAATGTGTTTTCCTTCGGCTGTTCAACTGAGGGTACTCGACTAAAGATGAAGAGATGTTGCAGAAAACATTCCTGGATCAAGGAACATGAAGAGAGACTTTTTATAAGGTCACATAGTCACAGGACAAGGAGGAATAGCTTCAAACTGAAAGAGAGTAGGTTTGGGAAAAAAAAATTCTCTACTGTGAGGGTGATGAGGCACTGGAACAGGTTGCCCAGAGAACCTGTGGATGCCCCTTCTCTGGAAATCTTCACAACCAGGTTGGATGGGGCTTTGAGCAACGTGATAGAGTGGGTGGCATGCCTGCACATGGCCAGGAGGTTGAAACTAGATGATCTTTAAGGTCCCTTCCACCCAAGCCTTTCTGGGATTCAATTATTTTAATGTAATTGCAATAAATTCATCAGATGAAAGTCTGCTGTGTGAGTGTAAGTCCCTCTTTAAAGCTATTAGTGTAGTTCACACTCACTAAAATTTTACATAAAACACAATGCCACAGTGCTGTCTGTACCCCTTGCTAGCCCTACGTTAACCAAGAGTGACAGTTTCTTAGAGGAGTCAAGTCCAGGACACCAGTCTAAAGATGCCAGCTTACTAAAAAGCATCCGCATGTCCAAGAGCTTACCTAACTGGAATCAAATAACTAAAAACTTCAGCAATTTGGTTCAAAGTAATTTGCTTTACTCTGTCTTAATGTATAACACCAATTATTCTAAAACAAGAGAATGCATTACCACAGAAAAACAGTAACTGAAGTATATGTGGGAAGAAAATAAAATGAGGATGGGCATGAAGATTGTCTAAGGACTAAAGACTCATTAAGCTTTGAAGAGTGGAAAAATATCCAGTCTTGTTACCTTTTCTTTAGATTTCATTACAGCTTCTAGCATTTCTAAATGGAATCATGCCCCAAAGTGACCAGGAACATCAGCACCCATGCCTGGAGTTCAGGATCTGCCTTCAGTTTTTTCAGTGCTGTTGTAATTATTTCATTCTAATGTACTCCCATCTATGATGGTCTTTCAAGGACACTGTGAAGTGGAATTGAAGTATTGCCTGTTTGTCAAATGTGGGCATAGAACACACTAAATACACATTGCTTAAGTGCACAGTAACTGATCATGTGATCAATTATTACAGCTCAGCCAAGGGGAAGTCATTAAATAAGTTACAATCACTTTATATTCTTACCCTAAAGTGTCCCTGGTAACTTCCTGAAACCCCAAAGTTTGAACATTTCTCTAAAGAATACCAGTATCTTATTAAATTATGAAAATGAAGCATAGTTCTGTAGTTAACTGTAGCTGCACAAACATCATAAACTGAACCCACTTACAGGAAGAAAGTGGCTTTTTAAGACTTCAGGTCATTACTACAGCTAAGACGTGGAAGAAGACACAAAACACATCACAAACTGGTCAGCACCAGCGAGCAGCTGATACTCTGGGGGTTTCTCACAATCAACCACTGACCTGGGTTTATTCTGAGCCCTGATGGGAGTGCAGCCTCCAGCACAGCAGTTTTACAGGAAATTTGATAGAGGACTCTCTGTATAATCAAATTACTATGCAATCTTCTGTCCACAAGGAGGAAAATCCAACAGAATTGAGCTGGAACAGGCACTTTAAGTACCTTAGAGCAGGTCTAAAATACAAGCCTCTAGAGACAGGAAGGAGTATGAGGACTGTGGCCACATCCCTTCTTCTCTGCTGGAAATGCAGGCTGTTTTGCAAAAGTCATCTTGTCAAGGTGAGTCCATTTATACTTGCTGCATCAACAAAAGCATCAGTTGCAGTAAAATTGTGGATGTCTTCACTGACACTTGCTATTTGTAGTACTTGTAATGCAATACAGTGTAAGTCAAGGAAAAATTCTGGCCTTTCTGCACGTATTAACACAATGTGCTGGGGTGTACATGGAAGACCCATTTTTCAGTCTCTTCTGCTGTTAGCATAAATAAATCCCTGTCCCTCTTGTGCAATGTTATCCAAATAAGATAACTGTTTCATATGCAATTTTTCAGAGAACCAAAATATCTTAATAAAGAAGACAAAACACAGAAAAATATTAACTAACTCTCCAAATTCATCAACAAATCTGTGAGGCATACTACCTTAAAAATAAATGTAACTTGCATAGAGCAAAGCCTTTAAGAATTGCATGCAAAAGATTCAGGCTTGAAATTTTCAGAAATAGTTTATTTCTAAAAGAATTTTGGGCTTCATAGCTTCACTGCATTGCAGGAAGACAGGCATTTAGAAATAATTCAATTAGGTAACTTTATCCTCCATTCCTCAGCCTTGGAAAAAGTCCACAAAATGAATTGTGGAGGAACATAATAGGTGGTCAAAACCCCTAAATAACCAGCCTTTTCCAGGTTTTACGGAAGCTTCATTCTAAATCCAAGAAAACTTCCTGACAATACTACTAATAAAAATAATATAAAAGTTGTTTAATCTAGTATGTTCCCACAAAGTTAAATCTGGTCCACTGCAGCTAATTGGAAATTTCTGACAATACCACAGTTAGAAATCTCAACAAGCTCTACCGGAAGCCTATTTGCTTTAAAACCACACCTGTACAAAACCACACTTAATACATATATAGACAAAAAAAAATTTTGTTTTCATATAGGCTGTAATTTCAACACCTCAGTGATTTAATTTACTTTTCCTGTGCCCATCTGTGTTCCTCTGTAGCCAATAGTAATCATGTGAACCTGTTAGTGTTACAAATGTAGTGAAACAGTTTTTCACAAATGTTTCAGCTTGTTTTAGCTGAGCATTTTAACTACCTACAGGGCCTTACCCACAACAAAAAGGCATCTATCAAAATTATTAATATTTTTCAGGGTTTAATCTGTGTTTATGATTTTCTACACTTATATAAAGTGAAAGGTAAAATCATATGATTGATCTAATTTGACTCCCATTTTAACATCATTCAGTGAAAATACTGGCTTATACAAAACTTGAGATGCAAATGAAATTGAACAGAATTATTGTCACAGGACAGGTATCACATGGCAGAGGGATCTCTGCTGGCTTAAGCGGACCTTCCAGGAATGTGCTCCATATGAATTAGTGCTTGTGCTGCCTTAACAAACAGCAAAGAAACTCAGCAGAAAGCAAAAGTCCTTGTGAGAAAGTATCTCTCAAAGTCAGCCAGACTCCCTCCAACCATATATGGATTGTGGCTACTGAATTTTATTTTATTTCTATTATCTTGCAGCATGCAGAGCATATGCTTCTCCAGCTGGGCTGATCTTCAGTGTGCATGAACAAGTCAAACACTCTATCACTGACCTACCTTGCCAATACTGAGCAAGCATAGATTATGCCATTCTTACTGGCTTTGCAACTACCTCTGCACAACACCCTGACACAATCTGGAAGAGTTGGGAAGTGAAGGAAGGGTTGGGTAGAGAAGAAACACGAATGCATTACTTCAGTTAGTGTAGGTTCTCTAACTACTTGATTACTGTTTGCAAGCCAAAAAATAAGTGGTTTTTTTTAAAATGCTTTAAAACCCAAAGATTGGATGTATTTTACAAATACCAGGCTTTGTTCTGTGTTCCCAAGCAGAAGACAGCATTCTAAACTGCTTCTAAACGAACAACTCCCAAAGTCCAGCTTAAGATGCCAGTGGAGACTTGACAGCTATGTATCTAGCCTGCACTGTTCTCACTTTTCTTCAGGGACTGCTCCAAGTGACATATTTGGTAGCTACAAATAAAATATTAGGAAACAATCAAAACAAAGGCATACTAGTCTACGTCCTCAGTGATCCACACATGGAAGAGTGATTTAAGAAGTATTTGGGTGGGGAGAAAAAAGCATAGCTGACTGCTTCTTGCACAGTTCCTGTTAGAGACACGAGTCAAATCTTCCCAGCTGAGCAGAAGAGGCACCCACTCCTCTAACTGTGTCCTTCCTACATTTATAACTGTGGAGTTGTTCCTGTAGAGGAATGCAACTCCCATTTTGCTCCCTGTTGGGAACATCTTTTTAGATAAAATGCTTTCCCTCTCTTGAACACAGAGAGAATCAAGTCTTTAAAATGCAGAAAATGATCAGATTTCAAAGAACTGCACCCCCTCATCTTCAGTTGTAAGAAGTCTGAAAGTAACATATTTTAACGCCTTTAAATTAGGTTTTTTGTTTGTTCTGCTTAATCTACTTTCATCTTTCCACTTGTTGAAATATCAGATTTATACAATTGTATGCCCTTCAAAAATAGTGACGTCAAAAAAAAAAAAAAAAAAAAAAAAAAAAAAAAAAAAAACCCAACCACGTATGGATTAAATGTTCTCATCCTCCTAGGCATATTCTAGTGGGGTAAAAGAACATGCTTGGTAGAAATACAAATTTGTAAGCAGGCAGGATTTGCTTTGTCACAAAGAAATGTATTTTGCTAGCTCATCTTGTATCTGTGCATCACACTCACTCCTTGTCTATCCAGTTGCTGTAAACGAGCGACCAACAGGAAATATTTCAAGAAAATATTGAAGGAAGGCATTTAGATTTATCTCAAGTTAATAGCAGCTGCCATTAGGCTGCCACATAAGTGAGAGTGCAATCTATGAAACCCAGTTCTGGAACCACTGCTCCTTCAGTAAACACTGATTAAACCACCTTGACAATAGGTTCTCTGTCTGCAAGTCCCAGACAGGTTGGAACTTTACACCCTACATATATTCTTCCATATATTCTCTTCTCCATATTCTTCTTCATATTCAGAAAGTTAGGAACAAACCTCAACCACCTTTAAATGCACTGGACTTTTGAAATATGAAATGTAAGTGACCTAGATTTTATAATCAGATACCAGATAGGCCTGGAATGAGAATTACAGTTACTTTGGACTAGAATCCAGACAGACTTTCAAACCTTAATCATCAGTTGTGTTTTAGTAAGACAGAAGTTTAGCAGCTGCCCAAGTCTAGCTCAATATACCCTTCTTTGACTTTATTACTTAAATCTGAAGTTCTCTTAGCTGTTTGCAGATCAGCTTCTCATCACTGTTAGCACAGACCCGAAACCCAACCAGCGAGACATGGAACCAGCGAGACATGGAACCAGCGAGACATGGCTTGCAGGCATCACTGACCTCACCGAGGTTCAGCACACCACACTGCAGCTCATTTGAGCACATGTGATTCAGACTCCCCAGATTCCACAGCATTGCTCAGTCACATGGATTCTCTAAAAACTCTAAGAGTGGGTCTGAGAGCCTAACTCTCCCTCTCCTGCCTGAGGCCTGCCACTCTCTTCAGATGTCAAGAGCAGCTTTAAGTTTTGCAACTCCAGCTTCTCAGTGGAACAGCTGTAACAAAACTAATGGAGAAATACCCACAGACTAGTTCCCTAAATCTCAGCTTGGAGATTTCACTGCAAAAACCTGAGTTTCAGGCTGAGGAAAGTAGACTCCATTCTCTAGATGTTGCTAAGTGGTGTTATAATCACTTATTTCTTCTTTTTTTACCTGCTTGTAGAGATATTAAGAAATTCTTTCTGGAAAAAATTACAAAATGTAACTGAAAAAGTAGGAAAAAACACAATCTGTACACTAACCTGTGCTACAAATACTAACTCCTAGAAATCGTCTTGCAAAACAAAGATCAAAATTTTAATAAAAACTGATCAGAATTCATTTGAAGTTTTAATATTAAAATACTCATTTCTGCATACACTCTACATCCTGCACAATATAAAATGTGTGCCAAAACTAGCCACATGCTGTTCATGGCTACCTCCCTTCTGAAGAACAGTATACTTTGCATAATTTCTGAGCCAAGTTGTATTTGCTTTGTATATACACACACACACATTAAAAATAAAATGGAAAATGGTGGAAAAAAGGACTGCAAATCCCAGCAGCCTAAGTAACCTCAAACTTGCACATTCCAGTTAAGTGGCTAAAAAAATTGGGTGGCGTGAATCTAAGCACTGGTATATTAAAACCTGCAGAATCTTATTTACATATCTAAGACATACTCCCAAGGGGAAGCTCCAAGGCCACAGCTTCTGTCCCTGCTAAACAATTCAAGCTTCAGCAAATACTTGATGCAATCCTTGCTCAGCAAACATCTCAACCTACAATCTTAGGGTGCCATTTAACTGGCCAGGACAAAACTGGTAAATACAGAGTGATACTACATATACTTCCCCGTGGTAGATCACTGCTAACCATACACATGAAGGAAAGACTGGACATGCTGTGTTTGGACTCTGCCAAATGAGTAGGCAGAGTCCGAGTGAATTCCCATGAATGAATCTGAGAAACTCACCTTGAATGGGGGCACCACCATCACTGAAATTTTATATGAAACATGCACAAATGGAACTTACAGCATTGCGTGATCTTCTGGATGTTAGAAGTTATGCGCTGGGCTAGTTGATTAGGATCCCCAAAACCCGGTCCGTACGACATGGCTGAGTAGATCTGCTGTCAAGATCATCCACAACAGGAAAAATCAGACAGTCTCTACCTACAGAAGACAAGAGTTATGTTTTGGTCATTGGTTTATAAAGTTTTCATCATCTTAAAGAAGAACACATGGGAGAAGATTAAAGAAAACTACATATACTCATGTTTATCCTCTCCAAAAGCACAGTACTTGGAAGATGGAATTTAAGGGAACACTTTCTTTAAAAAGTATCAAAGAAGAGTACGACATCTTTTAAAAATTTCTTACAATATCTCTTACTGTTAAGATTCTTGGTAATACACACATCTTAAGATCTGCAATTACTATAAAACAGCCACATCACAGAAACTACATCCTTTGCCAAACTTATGTATTTTCCCCACTGTAATCAAAGAAAGACAGTACATTTTCATTTGTAGCCATTCCAGAAAAAAGGCTGTACTTCTAATTTGAAAATACCAAATCCTCCAAAGAACTATGTCTATATTGTTATTTTCATACCATGTATCACCCATCCCATCGATACAATCTAGCATATGTAACCACTGGGAAAAAAACACAGCAAATATCACAAAAGGTATCAGAAAAAAGAAGGCACCCAATTTCCTCTAAAAAACAAACATTTGTATCAACTTCAGTTTTAGTTGCAACCCAATGTCACCTAAATTTTATGAATTACCACTTTATCCTGTTTCAGCTGCTGTCAGTATGAATCCACTTTTCCACAACTTGGGTATTCAAACACATTTTTAGGTGTGTTTTTCCATCCATACAGACCAAATTTCAGGACAAGTTCATATGCTAAATCTAAATTAGCAAGACATAGATTTCAACACCTGTGCAAATCAAAATTGGAAGTTTATCTGCTCTGCAGTGAAAATGCAGACTAATCAAGCATACACGGACTCAATCTCACAATTTCATCCAGGCTGTGCTCTCCTGAACATCACCTTCATATGTTCAACATTTTAACTTCATCTCTTCCCCACATTTCCACTGTTCAGCCCAAACCATGTGCCTTGCAAACAAGGTCCTCTTCTCCTGGCCTGTCAGCTTGTGGATAAGACACCACTAAAACTCAGTTTCAGGGATAGAGAAAAAGAAAGCACATTTAATGTGTGAAGAGAAGGAAATGAAAAGGCCAACTGATTTGTCAACTATAATAGCAGCTGTGCTGCAACTTGCAAACTCAAGTCCTTACAAACTCTTTTTTTTAATACAAAAAATTCACAGTCCTTGTTGCCAAATATTATTTCCTTTCACCTTCGGAAATGCCTGTATTAATACAGGCAGCAACACTGGTTATTTTAAAACATGACTGGTTTAGCATGTCTATAATATGAAATGATCTCTACTGGAGCCAAGACACTGTACTGGTCCCACCATTGTACATCCCACCAAAACTTCACCAGGGATGTAACTACAGCGGTCAGGCCCACCCGTGCTGCCCTGCAGGTGATATCAGCTATGCCAGATGAACAAGATGCTGCTATTGTGAAGACAAACCCGGCACAATTTCAAAATGGCTGCTTCACTGTGGTCCCAAACCCTGCTTGGAGACTTCAGGCCCTGAGGTATCCCCTAGTAATGAACAACCTGATTGCAGATGAGGCAACAAGGAGTGTATTTGCACTCTTCTATTTACTTGCTAAACAATCGCCCACGAGTCATGATAACTCTCCGCAGTCTTGTTTCCTGTCTTTGTCTGTACCACATGCAGATTCAAGTTATTTAGACTAAAGTCTGAAGTCAACCAGCCAGTCAGCCTAAATCCCACTTATGTGGGCCAAGGCTGGCATAACAACCCTTGATCTTTTTGGAAACTCTAGGCAACATTGCAGTGAACTGGTACTGTTAAGACCAAAGCCATGCAAACGTTACAGTGAATAAACTGCTCCATACCTTGGTGTATTGACTAGGTAAGGAAATCTACCAATTTAGTAGAAAATACAATCATAAGCATAAAATCAAAGAAACTACCTAAAAACTTAGTTTGAAATAGAAGATTACTCAGAACCGCTGACAGGGGTTTTTTTAAAGTTATGACTGTTTCTAGACACCTTAGAAGCATGCTAACTACAATGCTAGCACTGACTACAAAACTTTTTAGTTAAATATTATAGTAAATGTTAAAAGTTAATACTAGAAGTTAAACGTATGTTTAATGTTAAAGTTAAAAGGCAGCTCCTAAGGAGAAGAGATGGCAAAAGATCAAATTACCTTGTGTAAAACTAACTGAAATAGTATTTCATGATTGTTTTTCTTCTTTCACATTTGTATCCACCAAACAGCTGCCTGTAACACTGTTCTCAGGAACAACATTACAATCAAGAGATATACATACAAGTCTGGACAAAAACAGTTACTGCTTTTCCTTTTTTGTCTTGCAAACTTCTACAGCTAACTGTAGTATCTTTAAACAAGTTACACTGTACCATACTGACAAATGTACAGATTGTACAATACATAGGACTTGAGTTTTTCAACTTTCTACTACATAGTTGGGCAGCCAAATAATACATGAGATGTTCAGATGACAGTTTGCAAGTCCACATGATATAGTTCAGCTTTTCATCTGCACATATAGATCTCTCTTATTGTTGAAACAATTCTTTGTATCAACTCACATACTTAAGAAGTGAGATTTATACTAAGTTGGTAGGACAGCAATGTAAATTCACAGCTGGTTTACTCCATGCAGATTGTTCCGCTAACAGTGCTATTCCTGAGTATTTTAATAATACAGGTTGGTGGCAGAGTAAGCTACTGGTCTGGGGAACAGGCAGAAAGAGAGGTAAAAGGTCACCCATCAGTTCTCATCACCTCCCAGTCTTCACCACACTTTCTCATTCTAGTTCTCACAGCAAGACAAGCATCTGAACCAAATGAACACGCCATTTCCATTCACACACCCTTCACTTGTTAGTGCTGAGTTATTTGAACTCCTCTGGAAACACAGATAAGCTGAGTCCTTGGGAAGTCAACTGGCATTTTGCTACTGACCCAGGCAAGGTCAGGGTTTCAACCATTAGGAAACAAAACAGGCATGTACCAACCACTTCCCTCCAACCAGGGTGATAGGAGCATTCATCAGGACTCTGAATTTCCATAGAAATTATCCCTTTCCACTTCCACAACATTTAACTAGTCTGTTGTGACGTATTTTGGTATTACTGGCTGCATAACTTACAAAACAAGGAAGTTAAAAACCTACTGCAGTTGAGGGAAGTACACTTTGCATTCAAACTGGAACAGAGCTGCATTTGTGGTATCTTCAGTTCCTCTAAAAGTTTCAGTCAGGTGTGAGCTTCTGATTGTACCTTTTATCTTCCACTCAACATCTTTGCCTTTGAATGGGAGTGTACCTAGTGGCAATTCAGCTAGTCAAGCTACTGTAAAAAATCCAAGGAACTGAGTCAACAGGCACAAATGAAATGAAAGATCAGAACATTTCATCAATACTCACTGAAGCAGGACCTTGCTGTACATACTTGAGGTTTAAAGAATCCAAAGGACTGCAATATATTTTTCATAATTTCTGCATTAACTAATTTGTGCATCACACTGTCACTCCATACCAAATCAAAAAACGAACCTTAGTATCAACACATTTTCTAGAAAGGTGTTTGTCAGGCATGAGAAAAACTCCACTTTTCCATTGGCTATGAATGTAGAGACAAGAAAGTGGAAACTCCACATCCAAGCAGCTCCCCAGTGTCATTCTTGAAAGCTCCATCAGAACAAAAGGATGTGATGTGACAAGCATTGCACATGTCAGATCTCACGGCAGTCATCTGAATATCTTGCAGGCTCCAGTCAGCTTCAGTTAATAATCTTTTTTTATTTTCTCATTTAGATATTCGAATAATCCTGCTTCTCCCAGGAATCTAGTCCATATACATTAGGATGAGAACCCTTAAGCAATAGTTTTACAGTTTGAGCAATGTTTTAGCAACAGCACCTAGAAATGTTTACATGGAAACAACTCTCAGAACGCAAAAAGTACATACTGTTTTCCATAGAACACTTGAAAATTTAAATCTGATCTGAATTTAAATCTGATTTTATGCCTTTAAGTATCCAGAGACAAGTCATGGGGCTTTATGTATTTTTTTTCCTAAATAAAGGTTACAGTAACAAAGCTTCTCCCAAACGATATGGCTTCCTTTATAAACTACCGCCCCTCTCAAAAACAAAGCTCAAAATCCTTCAAGTGGGGTGGAAACACAGGCAAAAGTGATGAACTGTGGAAAGACTCGGGCAAAAACTTCAGCCAGTCACAATGTTAGCCACAGAAAAGATACGGACCTCCTGCTACAGCGCCTGAGTGTTTCTCATAACTGACTCAAAGCATCTGACTTAGATACAGGTGAGCATTAAATCTGTCACTATTTTCTCTATTAAGGATAGGAGAGGGTTTTTTCTGGACTTATGTCTTTTTTTCCTTTATACTTAAACTATTTAGAGACAGATATCGTATTTTCCACATTGTGCTTTTACAGCTCCTAATGTGCTGAAATCCTGGCCCATGTAGGCCTGTAGGGCCCCACAAGACAAAACCAACTGTGAGGCATAACAAATATGCAAAGTAGCAGTAAAATTAAATCCTTCTTGCCTTCTTAAAAGAAAAGTTTACAAATGTTTCGGGGTTTTTTTTAGCACCTAGTTTCAGGTAGAAGTCAAACATAAATCCGTATAGGGTATGAAAGCAAAGCTTTAAATAAACTTTATTTGCTGTATGGCAACAATACTAATGTAAGAGATGTCAGAAGGTAATTTCCTACCCACTCTGCACAATTCCCCTTAGCCTTGCCACATTGCTGGTGCTCCAACCTATCAAAACCAAGCTTGCATAGTCTAACAGCTATACATTTGGGGTTTTTTGAAAGAATTATTAGATTGTGCCACTGGTCAGTGTTTCAGTAATTTTTCTTAAAAATTATTCTGTTGAACAAAGATGCAATTTAAAGCAGTGATATTTAAAACTGCCCAGCATGAAAAACTAAATTACAGAAGCCTGAAATACTATTAGGCCTAATGCATCACCAAAGCTTAACATATATGGATAAAAAAATAATATGCTTATAATTGTCTGATTCATCCACACAGATATTTATAATGAACTAGGTGAAGGAAGCACATAGCTTTCAAAAGCCTAAGAGAATATATTAGTTCTTGGCGAAATGCCTTAAGTAAGAGAATTATGTTTCCTAGGAGTGTACAAAGCATCTAAGAGCCTGACGATAAAGCAGAAATAGGAAAATGAACACTGGGGACTGGAACTATTGGGGAAGAGAGGGAATGGGAGGTCTGAAAACGGACCTGAGATGACCATTTCAAAGTGCCAAATTTTTTGTGCTGCTGGTAGGCGAGCAACTTCTCATGGGAAAATGAAGATGGATGAGAAGCCCAAGGTACCTGGTGTGCTAGATGTTCTCACCTAATTCTCCCTAATGGTAGCTTGTTTACACTGAACCAAGTGTTTGGATCAAGTGCACTGAGGGAGAAGTTATCTTTGCACAAAATCTGATCGCAATGGATGCCAAGTCTGTCTGAGGCCTACCATGGTGCTAAAGACTACATATATAGCTCTTGGTCTCTTCTCCTTCCCTAAGAGTTTCACTTCAGTGTAAGCCATCCAAAAGAGTCCTACTTATTCCTCCATGAGACTATGGTGCTAAAGACTACATATATAGCTCTTGGTCTCTTCTCCTTCCCTAAGAGTTTCACTTCAGTGTAAGCCATCCAAAAGAGTCCTACTTATTCCTCCATGAGACTATGGTGCTAAAGACTACATATATAGCTCTTGGTCTCTTCTCCTTCCCTAAGAGTTTCACTTCAGTGTAAGCCATCCAAAAGAGTCCTACTTATTCTTCCATGAGACTACAAAAGGTATCTTCATGAAGGTAACACAAGCACAGTTTATAACAACGCCACCATTTAGCATCACTTTCTTCTAATTTTAACCTTTTTTTTTTCTGTTTCCCTTTTCCTTCTTTTCTGTTAAGAGTAATTGCATAAACCCCAAGGTCCAAGCAGAACGGCTGCATTGGCGGCAAAGCACGAGCCTGGATAATGACCCGGCAGGAGGGCTCCACTAGCCCTACTGGAACAGCCCTCTGCCTTTGCAGGGCTGGTTCGTCAGTGGAGGGGATCACAGCAAATGAGTCCATTGCTTCCGGCAAAGTATCCTGGGATTTTATCACTGGGCTTCTTGAATTGAGGTGTAGTGCCTGGCACTGCATGCAAAGCGGAGTGAAACCTTCCACTTAGCTGCTGAGTTTGAAGAAGTGCCCACTGCTGATGCAGCGGCGAGTGATTCACCAGGAAAACAGCGATAACGTCGGGCCGGGGGCCGGCGCGCCAGGCCCGGCTCGCTATTTACATCGGCCACTTTTATAATCTGCCCTCCTCCCGCTGACATGCTCACCTCGGACCTGGAACAGCGCGGGGAGCGTTTCCACAAGGCGGAGGTGTCCGTCCTACCCTACAGTTCCACACAAGCTACTGTAAAACATCCGCTGTAGGCCCCGACTCTCTCCTGACAGCATCGTCAAGCCCAAAGCCCTGGTACCGGGGGGTGTCACGGGCAGCGGTGCGGGGGGAAGGGGCTGCTGCTGACACGACCGACCGCGCTCCAACACCGCGCTCCCCTCGCCGCCCCGGCCCCGTCACCCCCGTCTCGCCCGCAGCCGCCCCGGTCGCCCCACGGCCGGGCACGGGGGGCCGGCCGCGATTCCAGCGAGGCCCTTTCCGCCGCTCTCTGACAGGCTCCCCGCGCCTGGCTGCCTCTTCCCGGCTGGCCGGCCGGCCGGCCGGCTGGCTGGTCACCCCTTCCTCCGACGGGCGGCACCCCCAGCAGAGCTCCCGCGGTTCTTACCCGGCCCCGGCGAACCAGCTCCCAGGGGTGCGGCGGGGGCGGTGGCGGCTGCAGGGCGTGGAGGAGCGGGCAGGACC